>CM060961.1:116415197-116932697 GCA_030765045.1 Tenodera sinensis
TAAGATTGTAGCTTCTTGCGATGTCATTGATATAAAATACGGCTCTTTGCAAATTATTACTTTATTATTATTATTACTATTATTATTATTATTATTATTATTATTATTATTATTATTATTATTATTATTATTATTATTATTATTATTATTATTATTAGATCGTCTGCAGGGTGCCTATTTATTTTTTAGTTTTCAAATTTAAATTTCCTGCCACTTTTGAATGAACTGGTCAACATTCCACGTGAGTCAGCCGCCTTTTATCTTTTTGAAAGGTAGGCCACTATTTGCGCTTTAGTCCAATTTTGCGCTCACTAAAACATATTACTTTACGTTCTTAGAAAGACGAATGCGCAAAGTTTAGAGTAACAGTGGTTTAAGGGACAGAACGCACTCCTCGCTAAAGTACATCTCAAAAACATACGACTCATTTACTGAGAGGCAATTCCGGGTTTCCAGCCGATTTTACGAACTTTTTATTAGAGTAGGTATACATAGCAACGCAATTCTGTAAACACCTTTGAAAAAAACGGACCTGTCATATGAGTACATTAACAACACCAGGTAAAAGGAAAATGGTGGATTCTTGTATTTAGAGCCGGGTTGGCTGTATAGAATGACAGACACACCTTATCCACCATGGACGGTCAAAACGCACAAATTATTAAATAACGGCTTGTTTAAATTTTGGCGCAAACTACGTGTGGTACATCATATATTTATTCATGCGTTATAAAATTTAACTGTTAGATTATTATTGCTTCAAAACTTATTTATATAACTAATTTTGCCTTCAACAATTAATTACTTTAAAATATGTGTAACAGAATTGTATTTGTTACTACACAAAGATAGAAAAAATTAAATGACGTTGAGATACCTACATTGAATACAATAATTGAAAAGGGATTAACTTAACAATAATGTTATTGTGATAACTAAAAGATGTGACAAAAATGACAATTTAAGCATTAATATGTTTTGTATGTATATGATTGTGCTTATCCACAAGGATATGTTATTTATTCCATGTACACATTTTAAGCATGTGAACTTATTTTATGGTCGTTGGCTCAGTAAATAGTGATGAACAAGATTCAACTATTGTGATTATTGAGAAGCATTTTCACAGAGGGAGAAGTGACACTTAAATGGATAACCTAAGAAATCTAAATTCGCTATGCCAATTATTTAAATTGCTCGACAAGGAGTAATAAACTCTCAATTATGAGAGTGCAGAACAAGTGTAAATGATATATAAAATAAATTTATGTGGGTATTTGTTCAGTTACAAAATATTGTAAGTAATATTTGATTCATATAATTACAATTCATATACAGCAAGCAAAAAAAAAAAAAAAAAAAAAAAAAAAAAATAGTCAAGGTTCCTTCCATAAATTTATTATTAATATAATAATAATTGGCCTAGTTTTCACAAACAGCAAAAGCTGGAGATAAGATTCATCACTCCAACGTCTGCGAGTTAGTAGAAAGCTTAAAAAATGAACTGGAAAATTATATTCGCGATTACCCAAGCGTACACAACAGGTATGTCTAATCTTCTCTCTTTGGAGAACCTTACGCAGTGAGCGGGTGTTCTCCACTCCACTCCTCAGTTGCAGGAACAGTCAGTATACAGTGACGAACACAACAGGCTATTCCTTGGAAGTTTCTAAGTACAAGTTGAATTTTCTGGGAATGTCCTCAGAAGACATCTTCATTCTGGGTTAATTTTGCATAAATGGTAGAGGGACAACATTTTACAAAATAAAAAAGATGTGGATCTGGTTAAAAGAGACAATTTATATCAAATACGTTTTTATTTTTAGTGAACAATTTCCGAGATATTCTTTATTATCATTTGTCAAATGGGAATATGTTATTCGTTTTTTTCATTCCTTGACCTTGCAAAGAGAATGGAATTTCAAAGGCATCGCACAGCAACCAGCTTTTAAACATTTCACTATCACTTAAAGTCTACCATATTCCCATGTTCTCCTTGTACCTACAAGAAAATTCGCAGTAAGGTAAGTTCTGCAAAAGCTTATGTCGATTAAAATGTAGTAGATAGACAAATAAGAAATTGCAAGAATAGTGTGTATAAGAGTGAGTATAGCTCCACATATATTTGCGAACAGTTTCTCCAAATTGAACTACGTTAAAAGTCTATATCTCAGTAGATTACGCGATAATAGGTAAAATACAAAGCTTGGGTTTTAAGTTAGTACACACGTAGCCGTGGTCGGTTGAGCGTGTCGTTTTGGTTCCACAGTCATTTATTTCTCACAATGGAAGGAAAATAATACGGAATATCAAAGCTCCTTTTAAACACTTGGCTATTCATTCGCTTTTCCCTGTTCTTCCTTTATCTTAATGTACTGCGCCAGGTATTTCATAGAATAGTGTATTGTTTTACTCAAAATACGACTTTAAAAATGATTAACATAATCTGCATAATAACAACCATACGCTTAGTAGTGAATGCAGAAACTAGCCATGGAAAGTTATATCAGCTATTCGCGCTAGTACTTCAAGAACTGGAAAAGGTTCTGGTGTTTCACTATTCACGTTAAATCCACTTCATTGCCCCTCACCTGTTCCTGAAAGGCGTTTAACGTCATAAGTCAAGAGGCCTTTTACAAGATGTTCACAGGTCAAGTAGTCTTATATCTCTGCTATCTGTATATTCAGAAGGCTTCCACATTTACTGAATATGAGTTGACTTATACAAGGGTGACCAAACCATCGATAATGCACTTATTGACAGAGTAGATATGAATTAGGATTGGACGTAATGATGGATAGGTAATCCCTAGTAAAGTACTTCATCCCTGCATTCGCTTATCTACTCGAGTAAACTAAGAAATAGTCAAGGTCAAATAATCCTGCTCGACGGAAATTGAGCCAGGCCCTCCGGAATGGGAACCTTACGCGCTACTGTGGAATTATTTAACTTGAATAGATGCTTCCTCTGGTGCAATGTAGAGCAGACATTTTTGTCTCCCTCCCCTTTTCGAAAAAGGTACTATATTTCACACTTATATCGGGTTTAAGGAATATTAAATGAAATATTGGATTGACAGTTTGGTTTCATCTCAAGAAAATCAGGCACACAGCTCAAAATATATCAATTGCTTGTTTGTGTGGCATAGTTCGGAATTAAACTCCCTTCAAAAAACTAAAATATATTTAAACTAAAAAATCACAATACAATGTAAAAATAACATTAAAATAGTGAACAAAAATCTGATGTGTTGTACTCGCATGACTTTCTCTACTTTTGTACTAACCATTCTTACAAACTCTTATTCCTATATCTTCTTCCTGTTAGTTGAGATACAAATTTGTAGAAATTATCTTATTGATTATTCCTTTTTAGGTGTAAGGAGAATACGGGAATACAGCAGGCTTTGAACGATAGGCAGATCTTTTAAAGCTTTGAGGTCGCACGGCTAAGATACAAATAAATGAATAAGGGTTTTCCATTTGACGAAAGTTTAAATATTCCAATACACAAACAAATAACAAGGAATATCTGCAAAATAGTTCACTCTACAAGAAATGTGTTTGGACATAAATTGTATGCCTTAGCAAGATCTACAGTTGTTGTACAGTACATTTGGTCTATATTTTACGGTTTATCAGATATGTAAAAGTTATCCAGAGTAAACAGGACTACATGGGCTACAGCCAGTAAATTGAAAATATGCCTTTCATTTGTCATAAAATACCTCAAACATACGCCATTTGAATCAAAGTCGGAACCTTGATGAATATTAAACTTAAATACCAGCTTAAGTTTTTAACCGACTTTTTGTTTTTGAGTTATGCTGTCCACAGACCGACACACACACACACACACACACACACACACACACACACACACACACACACACACACACACACACACACACACACACACACACACACACACATACACACACACACATACACACATACACACATCACACACAAACCTTTTTTCTAAAAATGCCTTTTACTTTCTCCACTGTTAAGTGGAAGAAATATTGTATTCCACCCAAAAATTCGATGTTGGGGTTTCACCGGAAATATATGTTTTGAGACCCCTTGGATCCAAGAAAAGCATTTTTAGAAAAAGGGCCATGTGTGTGTCTGTCTGTGTGTCTTTCAGTCTGTGGACAGCGTAACTCAAAAACGAAAAGTCGGTTAAAAACCAAAGTTGGTATTTAAGTTTAATGTCTTTCAAGAATGCGACACGAAGATTTTGACGAAAATAGCCCTATCCTAAACTACATGGAAAATTGATCGAAAAATTTTATTTTCTTGAAAATGGCTCTAAGGATTTTGATTAAAATGCCATATGTTTAAGATATTTGTATGACAAATGAAATGTTTATTTTGAATTTTCTGGCCAGAGGTTATTTAGTCGTGCTTACTCTCGATGACTTTTGGATAACTCGTAAACCGTAAGAGATAGACAAAATCTTACTGTGCAAAGATGTAGATCTTGCTAAAACACACAGTTTATATCTGAATAAATTTTTTTTGTAGAGTGAAGCATTTCGGAGGTATTCCTTGTTTTTGTGTGAGTTTCCGAAAACAAGATTTTCTTAAAATGGAACATTGTTGTTCATTTTGTATATGTTAAGCGTGTGAAGAGAACGAAATTTGAAAGCTTTAAAAGATTTGACTATCGCTCAAAGTATACTGAATTCTAAAACTTCGCTTGCGGGTACAAGGAAGTAAACAATAAGATAATTTATAAAGTGGTTGTCTCATATAACTCGAAGAAGACATAGGAATAACAGTTTGTACGAATGGTTAGTACAAGAGTAGAGAAAGTCATGTGAGTGCAACACATCAGATTTTTTTATTCAGAGAGCCTCAAACCTTGTATTTCCCGTGCAATCTCGATATCAAATTTTTTGATGGAATATAATACTTCAACTTACTGTACGTCGTAGAGAAAGTAAAAAGTGAATACCGACCTTCCATTTGAGAAAATTATGGATAAGTATTGCAGAACTCGCACAAATAACAAGGAATAGATATCTCTGAAATGGTTCACTGCAGCAAAACAGAAGCTTTTGGACATAACTTTTGTACTTTAATGAGAACTACATTTTGATTAGTAAGATGTGGTCCATCTCTTACGATTTACCAGTTATGCAAAAGTCATACATTTCATTTGCCATAACAAATATCTCAAACATATGGCATTTTAATCAAAATCCTTGGTGCCATTTTTGAGAAAATGAAAATTTTCGAAACAGTTGCCATGTAAAAAGTAGTTTAGGGTGGAGGAATTTTCTTCAGAATCTTTGTATCCTTAAAAGACATTAACCTTAAATACCACAGACACACGGTGTCCACTTTTGGTTTTTGAGTTGTGCTGTTCACACACACGCACTCACGCACGCACGCACTGACTCACTCACTCACACAGATGGACACACACATTATTCTAAACATTCTTTTTTTTTTATTCAGGAGGTTTCAAAATATATATTTCCGGTGAAGTCTTGATATCGAATTTTTAGGTCAAAGACTTCCCCTACTTACTGTACGTAGTAGAGAAAGTAAAAAACTTGTAATGTCTATGCCGAATAAGACAATAACTTACTGTAATTATTAATACAGAGGTCAAATGACTAAAGTGTAATTTTAAAGCCTCAACATACTTCCTCCAGAAATCCAGATGGTGCACGAGTCTGATAAGGAAATTTGTGAAATTTATTAGGCAGTCAATCCTGATTAGTAAATTAGTTTTACGTGATGGATTCCAGGTGCTGATTTACGCCGCGCTAGCTGAAACGCCCGTGCTTGTTTTGTAATGCCAGGGATGAGATAATGCAAAGAATTGGTGTAACGTCAATACGGATTACCCACAGCACCGCATCAATTGATGACTTTTTCTCTTTTGTTCCTTTGTTGTTTTGTAGTTTCACTTTGTGGTAGTGACAACACCGTCCTCCAAAAGAGAGCCATACTTTTCTAAATGGCTTTGTTTTTGAAGTTCAGTAAAATGAAATAAATGGCTTGAGCAAGTCGCTTCCGCATCCTCTGATTTTGGCAGGTAATATTGGCCATCAATTACCACAAGGATTTCCGATCCGTTTATTCTTAAAACTATTTATCACGTAGATTGGACAACTTTGTTCCCAATAAAAGATAGTGAAAGTGATTTACAATGGCGTACTTCAACTTCCTCCTTATCTAAACCTAAAATATAGCATGTGCAGGACGTATTCCATCTCGTTCACAAATTGAATTTTGAAGATCCACTGAGGACCCCCCCCCCCCCAAAAAAAAAGTTTTGAAGAAAGTAACACGTTTAGTATGTCTATTGGACTGTTTTTTGTCTGTCTGCCTGTCAAGTGCATAACTAGGAAACGAAAAACTGGATATTTACCTAATTTCATATTTGAGTGAGACATAGTTTAAGCCAAGCAAACATTTCAAGAAAAATTTCCCATCCCAGAATATCATTTACATCAAACAAATATTGCTATTTGTTAATCTAGAAAAACTATTTTAACAATTTCGACTAAAATATGTTTGATATACTAATGCGACAGATTGCCTAAATGTATATCTTGCGTTTTACATGAATAACAAATGAAGTTCTCTTCCTATTAACTGCGTTACTTAGTGTTTAAACCCCTAGCTCAATAGCCCTACGTGGACGATGGCTTACCACTCGACCACTGCCCACTATAGGTGTCATGTGTGGGTTGCAGAACTGGATGGTGGGAGGCGGTCAGTGCTCTGAACCCTCCCGGCCGGTTATGCGGCCTTCGCGACCAGGCGTCGCTACTTCTTTATCAAGTACCTGCTCAATTGGCCCCTCCGGAACCTAACGAGGCTGAGTGCACCCCGTGCCAGAGCTCCCAGAGGGGATAAAGTCCCCATGCTGGTACCGGGGATCGAACTTAGGTTCACCGTGCCAAAGGCAGGTAGGTTTTTTTTTAACCATTGTGGTTGTTGTAGTGTTTAACGCCCGCTTTTACTACTACGGCATCGCAGGCGGTGACACTGATGACACATGGAATGAAGATGGGGCACAGGTGGAATGAGATGGCGGGGGAAACCGGAGCACCCGGAGAAAACCCGCCCTGACGCCGCTTCGTCCACCACAAATACCACATGCGGGTCCCTGGGATCGAACCCGGGCCGCCTAGTGGCAGGCGAGCGCGCTAGCCGCTCGGCCACGGCGCCGCGTTTTAACCATTTATTACATAGAATTAGGACTTTATGGGATACAAATGTATAATGGCAAATTTGTAGGGCTCATTAAAGTACACTATTTATATAATATATTGTTTTTCCTATTAGCCGTTTTTGATATCGACCAAGTCTGACTGGCTTGCTTCAAAGTTTGCAATTATTCTTGTGAAAGTTCTTTACCACAGCTAAGCACTTGAAATGGGTTTCCGAAAACAGAGTATAACTAAGCACGTCTTGCCTAAATTGAAACCATTGCCATGTAACAATATATGATGAGTATTGTAATCTGCATAGAAAAATTTCGTTCTATAATCACATTGTAGTACATACGGGTATTGAATTTCTCTTTGGTAGAGTAATGCGTGTTTAATTAGATTACATTTCCTTTTTATTTTGACCATTTCAAAGATGAACTTACTTACCGGAGAAAGACATGTCCACTGTTCCTAGCTTAAAAATAGAGAGAAAGAACTGAATAAAACTGTCTGTAGCTACAGTAAATAGAACATAAAAGGGAAAGGCGTTGCCAGGCCTCTGCTGTAGGGGGGGGGGGGGTGGAAAGTTGTCTTTCTGCAGTTAACGGTCCACAAATGGTACGTCTATTTAGCGTCTGTTTTGTGTGTTTTATTGTCGCTTTAACTTTTCATGGCGTATAGCGACATTTTTAGGTATTTGTTTATATTTGATTTTTGAAAGTAGCTATGTTCAGGTTGACATAGGTTCCCTATTTTATTCTGATTGCTACTTTACATTACTACTAAAGATCTGACAATTGCATCCTTATTTATTGAAGAAATCTGGCACATTTTCAGGATCCTGAGGGTTCATTTTGCACTAGATACACTAGTTAAATTGAACCCTATTTATTTGTTTATTTCGGTGTTTTAAAAACTATAAATTAGTACAATCGTTTGACATTTTTCTATTCATTACAATTTTTCGTATACTCAATACATATTGCATTATAATGCACATAAGCCGTTATTGTTCTGTTCATATATTACTTACGATATTTCTCTCCCCAGAGATATTAAATTCAGAAATATGGACTTATAATCTTCGCAAAACTTAAAAGCATATGGAGGCGGGGCGTACTGCGGACTCCTACCAGCGCTGCCGAATGTGGTGCATGCTTCTCATACACTGTTATGTACAGACCCTCTGCCGGTACACGCACTACGCTTGGCAACAGCGCTCTGCTTGAGCATTTGCCAGCGTTCACATGTCTTTAACTTTTGCGAGCGGTATATTGGAATATGCTACAAACAGAAAAAAGAATACTTCAGTTTTGTATGTAATAGACCCGCAGTATAAATGAGAAGAAAAATAAAATATTGCAAATTTAAGGACAGGCACTTTAAACTGATGGACTTCACAGCTGGAAAATGCAAGCATAAAGAATATTTCGAAAAATGGTAATGCTATGAACACAATTTGGCTGAGAAAAGTTGTAGTTTTAATGAACTAATTAAAATATAAATGTGGTATTTTTCCATGTTTTTGTTTATAAATTATGTTGTTTACAGACAACAGACAACTACAGATGCGCGCATATGTGAGTGCCGCCTCGACCAGCTTGTTTAAAACATAAGGCTAGATTATTATTCCAATAATTGCGGCAATTGTTGACATTACATTTTTATATGAAACACAGTACTTCCTTATTATACAGGAGGTAAATGGTACAAAGGAAGGAGGATACCATCGCGAGGGAACACGCGATTTACAATAACTGCCCAGATTTACTCTGTAGTTCTTGTTTCACCTAGACAATTGAAGCTTAGAACCTAACCATATATGTATATATTTTGTCTATTGTGCGGTAATTTGAATATTCAATAGCAAAAGCCTTTAACATAATGATTGCTGCAAATTTTCTTATTTACATAGTTTAGATAGAATAGATACGTATGAAGTACTAATTTTAATTACTAACTTTGGTGTTCGTACACTGCCTAATCCGATAAACAGTATATATGTGATCAAACTGCAAGCATAAGAGTGAGACACACGTTTGGTGATGTCTTTTACCTGTATTGTCATTACAGTAACGCTTCAAAAGAAATACACCTTATTTTCACGTTTTAAACGTTGCAGGTTATGTAAATCCCTGAGAAAGATTCAGAGGTAGGGGGACGATGAGAGGCAGAAAGTGTGAGGACGTTAGACTGGTGGGGGGGGGGGGGGGGAGGGCGACATAGGAATAGAGAGAGGGTTAGAGGGCAGCCGGAAAGAGTGGTTTGGCGGCAGATGAGGACGAAAAGAGAATGAAACAGCAGAGAGAGGGAGTAAAAGGGAAGGAGTAAAAGGGCAGGAAAAGGGAACGGTGTGTGTGTGTGTGTGTGTGTGTGTGTGTGTGTGTGTGTGTGTGTGTGTGTGGGTGGGTGGGTGGGTGGGTGGGTGGGTGGGTGGGTGGGTGGGTGGGTGGGTGGGTGGGTGCGTGCGTGTGTGCGTGCGTATGTGTGTAAGAGAGAGAGACGAACAGACAGACAGAGATGGATAATAATCTACACATTTGATGAAATAACGGTATCTAACCTGAGTATCCTGTCAGTTCATTCATTAATGACTTTAATTAATATCAATATTAGTCCCTCTGATCCAGGTGACAATGAATGAAGTAACACAACTACGCAAGTTCTCGTAATTTTATGTTAGTATAAGGCAATGCTGCTGAAATATAAATCACTGGTTTATGGACGCGTGCTCTGGAAGATTTTAGTCCGGATGATGCAAAATTAAAACACGGTTGTCTTCCTTAAGTACAAATATGCGGGATGATGTTATTAAAATTCCTGGTTTTTCACGCGGCCTGCATTTTTCATTCTTTTCCTGAGCCTTTTAATTCCCGTAATGTACCAGAGTACGTGAATATTTGCACGTCTCTTCCTGCTGTACCTAATGCAATGAAAAATGCATTCTGCAGGTTCATCTTCATCAAGGAGCAGCTCTAGAGTCTTTCATCTTGGTGACTAAAGGTAGGAAAAACCTTTTTTGGTTAGTTTATTGACGATAGTATCAAAGGTTGATTTAAACGATATTTGGTAAAGCTATTGTGAAAACAGAAACAGTACCGTAAAACGTGAAAGACGCCTAAATGACATAAAAAGGCAGGAAATATAGTTTGAGTGCAGACAAAAATGATCATTGGAGCTAAAAAGTAAAATTAAAGTAGATGGAGTAAGAGAAATCCATCTTTTGGAACTGGGTATGAAACAGAAGACGGAAATACAATACAATTAAGATTCGTGCGGACGAAAGAGCTGGGGAAAATGTTACATTCAGTAGGTTACCATGCTGCAACTTGATCCTAAACAAATTCGTTTTAGGTGTATGTTTATAGTGTTATGGATATACAATAGGTGAACTTAAGATAATCAGAACAAGTATTTTTGCTAAAGAGTATGTACGATTTATTGACCCACGCAATGAATGTACTATAAGTAGATGAAATGATAAGAAATTAGTTGGATACTATAAGCATTTTAATATTGACAATGTAAATTTTACAACAGATGAGCAAGTTGTAACAAGCCACGTGATAAATATATGCAGTTAACCTTTTACAGACTAAACCATACAGCTACACATTTTAACTTGAATTTATCAATTAAAAAGACAAAAAATGCACATTTATGGGATCCCATAGTATTAGACTACAAAGAAAAAGAACAAGTAAGAATATTTGGCCTGTACTTTAAGTTACCTGAAAAATTGTGAGATTGAAAATAAAATTAACTCCTACAGCTGTTTCTGTGGAGCCCTAAGGTGAACATTAGGTAACAAGGTAAAGAAAGAAACACTTTTAAAATTCTATAGTAATGGCTGAGATGAAATTTTTAAGATTCATCGCAGATTATACTTGCACCTTCTGATAAAAAAGTAGTAAACAAGGGCTGATTAAAAAATACAGAATATTTTGGAAATCATAAAAGCATATCAAAAAGGATGGCTGGAGCACAATGCCAATTGTAACTGGGACTAAAGTAGCCCATACTTACATACCACGAGGAAAGGGATCTCTAGGAAGACGCAGGGAAACGATGGCAGGATCAGTTTTTTGGAGATGGAACAGGCCAATAGGGCTAACCTAATGTTTATGATGATGCTGATCATAATACATAATAAATACCGCCGCCGCCACCGCCGCCGCCACCGCCGCCGCCACCGCCGCCGCCACAGCCGCCACCACCGCCGCCGCTACCACCACCGCCACCGCAGCCGCAGCCGCCACCACCACCGCCACCACCGTCGCCGCCACCACCACCGCCGCAACCGCCACCGCCGCCACCGCCACCATCATCACCACCGCCGCCGCCACCACCACCACCACCACAAACCACTACCACCACCACCATCACTACCGCCACCGCCGCCACCACCACCGCCACCACCGCCACCACCACCACTACCACCACCACCAAATTACCGCTACCACTAGAAAGTTCTATAAAGTAACGACCATGCCAATATTGATACGCGGATCGAAAGGATGGATCATAGCTGCACTACAGAAAAAGAAAAGTAGCTGAGATGACAGTTATAAGTATCTATTGGAAAAATATGCACACGAATGGGATGGGTATTACTTTGAATGGGGACAACCCACTAACCCAGTTGGCCGATCAAGAAATCGATGGCGTGGCTAGTTTAATTAACTCTATGGAAACAAAACAGGCCATCTCTGTTAAGTAGATTTTCTGGGCTTGTGGGCTGTGGTCGAGTTGGATGGCCTTCCTCCGACGTTTCGCTGAAAACTGCGTCCAGCATCTTCAGGGTGATCCAATTAGTGAACTCCCGAGTCCAAAGACTAGAGAGCTATGTGCGACTATAATTATAGCGCGCTGGAAGGCATAGCTCTCTAGTCTTTGCACTCGGGAGTTGGATCACCCTGAAGATGCTGGACGCAGTTTTCAGCGAAACGTCGGAGGAAGACAATCCAACTCGACCACGGCCCACAAGCCCGGAAAATCTACTTAACATAGTTGACAACACCGGCCGTGAAAGCCTCAGCACTTATAAAACAGGCCATATTGCCTAAACTTCATAATTTTATTGTTGCCACCGCCGCCGCCACCGCTGACGATGACGGCAATGACGATAATGATGACACTCTAAATACAAGGAAGAATAGAGGAAACTAAATAGATGTGCATAGAGAAGTGGGTAGCTATGTTACTACCTTAAATTTGTATACTCTTTCCTTAACACTACGAGAAACAACTGAATAGTGACAGCACTTAACAAAATGATTTATAATCACTCCACTTGATGTAAAGCCCTTAACAACTACCCCAAAATACGCCGAAACCTAAGCACATCACAAATTATACCTAGTACCTTACACATTGGTGATTATCAGTGAGTTTTGAAGCTGTATGCTAATCCTCGTAAAGACTACTTAAATGTAACGCGATAGCAGCGCTATTCCTAAAGCGTACGAGTAAATATCGTTTTGTTGCATCATTAACACGAGGGATGAATCCATGTGGCGTTTGTTTGTGTTAGTCGCAGCTGATACGAGCATCAGGTTATCGTGGAGGGATAAAAGGTCTGGATCTATGCCTAGAGGGAGTATGGTATTGTAACAGATACATCAGAAATAGCTGATGTCATAAAAAGATCATTGGAAATAAATTGCATGTTTTAAAATATCCATAATGTTATATGGTAAGTGTTTCTCTCTTATATAGCCAATCCCTTACACAAGAGTATATAAAATTCCTTCCAAATAAATACTTCACAGAAAATTGAAAATGTGTGTTTTATTTGTCATGTAAATATTTTAGATATATTATTTAATATAATTCGTGAGAGTCATTTTTAGAAAATCAAAAATGTCGAAAAATGTTTCCTGTAAAGATTAGTTTGGATGGGATATTTTCTTCAAAATCTACGTGCACGTTCTTTGGAACATACAAACATAAATAATTCATGTAGTATTTATGGTACCTTTTGTTTCAGAGTTATGCTGTTTACAGGTGCGCGCGCACTCACTCACATAAACACGTGAAAATTGTTTTCTCAAAAACGTACCTTTTCGTGTTCAGAAGTCTCAAAGCATGTCTTTCTGGTGAAATATCGATACAGGATTACTCTAAATATGCAGGAGGGGAAGTAAACATCCAGTACACGTGTTAAGGGCACGCGGAATATCCCGCTCTTATGTAAAATCATGTGTATAGCTATATTTTCTCAGGAACAATTATTATTGATGTTTTATTTTTATTTATTTTTAACGATTTCCTTTAACCGGAGGATTATAATATGCTTATCATTGAAACACCGTTTTAAAGAGCTGATTTAAATATACATTAATATTATTTTTCACCTCAATTTTTCAACCCAAAATACAAGTGGTGCTTATTAAAGCCAAAGTTTCTACATTAGTATAGTAATTAAGGGCGGATACAGAAAGAAAATTTAAATATAAAATAATTGTGCTATTGATTATATTATTATCTAACCTTGTTCTGCGATTTGTTAATACAGGACACGAGAGTGTCAGCACAATCCTCTTGGGGTAGATTACCCATTAAGACTTTCCTATCGTGTAAAAGCCAATGCCATTTAAGTTAAGTGCAAATGCAAGCGGCCATTAACATTTCATGCACCTTCTCGAGAACCTTCGCAACCACCTAGAGACTCGGGATTGCGATTTATTGCTCTTGCTCCAGATGCTGTGCATCGCAGAGATTTAGCTCGTACAAATCGCCGTTGGAACTGTGACCACAACCAGCTTTTCTGTCACCAAACTAGTTCTACACAGCCACCACATATTATAAGTAGGAATACAATTTTTTGGTGGATCGCGATGAGAAATTTACTTATAGGCAATAAAAAGGTTTCAGGATCAATTCTATTGCGATTATAGGCGTAATTACCAACGTTTACTCTCGCAATTAAATGAGTAATGCAACTCACGAAATGAGTGTTTATTTCCGATTTAGTACGATATTAATAAATTTACTCGCGAAATTAACGTGAAATTCACATTTCATTGCATTGTTCCTGCAAACCTGACTTTAAAAGATTTATTTCAGGAATAAAACAGGGTGTTTCACTTTTTGAAGTATAAAAGCCAAACTTCTATACAATCTAAACATAACAAACAAACCACGACAGATGACACCCTCTTAACGAATAAATCAAGTTATGAAGTACCTATTTCTAATGTATAAAATAACTTGGTACTGTGCCAAAGGATAAACTAATAGATCTACAAACAGATCTAGTGATAAAAATAAATGTGGAGACCTAGTTGGTACAAACGTGTTCAGAAAGCTGTGTTAGGTAATATATGTTGGTTTCAGAAAATGCGCTGCTTCTGTTACAGCAATGATTTGCTCTAAATACGTCTATAACATTTTTTTTCCTCTGATCAACATAGAAAAATCAAAACTGAGATCTCGCGTTTCGGAGAAGCACCTCTTGGCGCAACTGCATATACTCGTAACTGTTACTGTTACCAGAGTCTGAACATCTTCTCATATGTTCGTACGATAATTAATGAGTGAAATTCTGATTTCATATACGTAGTAAATGTGTCACCACCTCTTTCCTGTTTGAAACAAATGCGCTGATCGTTAACTGCATCAATCCGCCACTGTTAAAAGTTTAAGAAGCGAAGAAGTACCACTCCTACAAGCAGCAAGAATGTTCCTGGGATTGCGTGCACAGTGGAGCACACACTATTCTGCCCGCCCCTGCTCTAAGAGATTGTCCTTATAATACCTGAGTTTACTCACTCTTCAACGTACAATATATATATATATATGTATATATATATATATATGTATATATATATAGACACATAGTCGTTAGTGTGTATGAAGTTAATGTACTATAGAAAATAACGTGTGAATTTTTTTTACGTAAAAGAGTAAGTAGAGAAAATAGCATGAATGTAATACGTTGTATTCCTATTTCAAACATATAGACGGGACAAGCTGTAACACACAAACTAATATAGCTACAAGGTCAACTTTCTTACTGTATTCTGATAGCCCTGGAAGAGGACTTTAAAACGCTAGCTTGTTTGCTGAAATTGCTTAACAGAGAAATTATGGCCGAAATAAGGTTTACACTAATTGTGACTGTTACGCATAGACTAAGATAGCTAAGTAAACTTTCTTGCTGTATTCTGATAGCCCTGGGAGAGGATCTTAAACCACTACTTCGTTTGTTGAAATCGGTCGATTAAAAGAAGAGAAAAAGCCAAAATAAGGTTAAATTGCTCTGCAGAAGCGCAAATAAAAAAAAATTATTTTTAATGTAAAATCGTGTTTTTTTCCTGGAATTACACCTATATAGATAAAGTGAAAAAGCAAAACTCTATTTGAATACAAAATTTGATCGAAATGGTTACAGTCGTTTCCAAGAAAATCAACATTTTCTAAGAATGTTCCATGTGACGAGTAGTTTAGGGTGGGGCTATTCTTTTTTTTTTTTTTTTTTTTTTTTAAAAAAATCTTCTTGTCGCATCCTTGAAAGATATTAAACTTAAATACCAACTTTGGTTTTAAACCGACTTTTCGATTGTGAGTTATGCTGTCCCCACACACCGTCACGCAGGCACGCGCGCGCGCGCAGACACACACACACACACTTGGACTTTTTTTTAAAAATGCTTTTTTTTTTTGGTTCAGGGAGTCTCAAAACATATTTCCGATGAAATCTCGACATCGAATTTTTGGGTGGAATACAATACTTCCCCTACTTATCAGTAGAGAAAGTAAAAAAGATAACATACTCTTATTTGAGAAATGCAGAAGTATCTGAAAATTCAAACCAATAACAAGGAATATCTTGCAAAATTTATTTGGCGCAAGGTGAGTACTTTAACCAGATCTATATATTTTTGTAGTACATTGTTGTGTGTCTGTTAATTTTACCAATAATGAAAAAATACCCATGATGAAGAGGACTTCAGAGCCTATTATCTATTCAAGAAAATTCAAAATATACATTTCATAATGTAAATGTCTTAAACATATTAAAATTGGAGAGCCATGTTTCAGAACATAACACTTTTTAAAAAATGTCCCTCGTAAGGAGTAGTATGGGATGGAGAGATTTTCTTGAAAATCTTGTGTCGTATTCTTCAAAGATGCTAAAGTTTGATACCAAGTTTCCTTTTTAGCCGACTCCTTTGTTTTTGGGTTATGCTGTTCATAGGCAGACACAGGCGTATACAGTTATTTTTCTTAATATTTTCTTTTGGTTGTTCAGAGGCCCCAAAACATGCATTTGTGGTGAAAGACATCGAATTATATACAATAACTACATTCCCTAATTATTATACTAGCAGAGAAATTAAAATTGAGACTACTGACAAGCAGAGATGCTAGCATAGATATATCGATATATGTATCTGATGAGAATATTAACAAAGTGGACATAAAGTCCAATTAGGATTACGACTATAGAGCCAAGGTGTGAAAGTGCCCTTCCAGACTACTCATTCACTCAGCATGGCTGGTTAAACAAGAGTGGAATTTAAGCTGTGACATCTGATGCATGATGGCTATTCCCGCAAGCATTCAGCTTAACGGGTTAACCACTGAACTTGCAAGTTATAGGTCATGTGAATCTGCAGGAAAGAAAAGGAAGGGCACAATAGCAGGAATGGATGACTGAATACCTAGAATCGTGGCCTACGCCCCCTTAGCTGAACTATAAATAGGAATCTATAGTTACAATAATGTGTCCTACGCTGTAATTATTACCTTGTCTAATTACGCTTTAAGTTCAATTACATTCAGTTACTTCTATTCAGGATGACCATTGTCACCTGGTAAATTTGAAAACGTGAATCACAGCACAACAGAGAAAGTCACCTGATATGGCAAATTCCATCAAATTTGTAACAAGATTAGTTATTATTTAATTGTAAAGTTGCGATATCACTAAGTTAAATCGATCGATTATAAAAAGGCTCTAAAAAGATTACTTATTTACAAATGCATTTAATTGTCGTCAGAAGATAATATAATCATGGAAGGCTCCTCTAAATAAAATAAAACAAGATGGTTGTGTTTGTACAAATCTAAGGCAGTTTTTAAACATTCTAAAAATTAAAATGGTAGAATATGTTCTTGGGTAATACTTTTAGGTTTTATCAAGCAACTTTAATGATGGTACCAGTTTAAATGAACTGTTTAGCAGATGCGGCTTGATATTATTTAAACTTTAAGGAAAACGATATCTCGAAACCCACAAAACCAACCGTGACAACTCTTTCATCCTTGAAAAGCACTGATATAACTTGTAAGAAATGCTAATATCTGTACGAAGTTACTGAAATGCTAAAAAGTGTTGAGAGGCCTGAATCAATACCATAGTCACACCATTTAAGATATTGAAAACAAGAAGTGAGACAAGTACTTCTTAAAATCAACTAGGAGTTGATCAAAAACTGTGACGTCTATGTTTGTGCTCAAGGAGAATATGGATTGAAATTGAAAACGGGGGAGATTTTGGTGTTCTAAACCTCCGACGGAAAGGGATGAGGTGAGGCGAATACTAAGATTGGCCTGATGTTAATGGGAGAGGTGCAGCATAGAGGAACCCCTAAAGCTGCATTGCTGCTAATGTTTGATGCTGTTCTTATTTCATATGGCAGCCTAAGCGAGGCCACTGATATGATAAAATGATAATATACTGGGACAGGAAATTTGAGAGTGCAACGTTCTAGGCCCCTTTCCGGCATTTGCCAATTATGAAGACTCAGGAAAACCCAATGAAACCATCAGTTATGGACAAGCTCTTGGAGAGATTTGAAACATGGACTTTTCGCTCACGAGTCCGTGATTAAGCAGCCCAGACCCCGGTAATTAGTTTGATGTGGTGAAAGGAATGGGTATACACTTAAAGCGCCCTTCCTGCCCACTATCCGCACGCACAGGGTATGTCGTTCTGGGTTGCTGAGTTGGTTAGACGCTGATCTACTGATCCCAAGGTCGCGGGTTCAAGTCCGACCCACACCGATGGTTTTTAAGTGTGCTTGAAAATGACAGCTCCATGTCAGTAGATTTACTGGCATGTAAAAGAACTTCTGCGGGACGAAATTTCGGCACACGATGACGCTGATGTGATCCTGGCAATTGACAGTGAGGCTAAACAACAAAATATTTTTAGAGCAGCGTCGATGGATGTTCTGTGCAAAAGAGGAAGCAGTTTTCTTATCCAAGCATATTCCCTGCATAATACCGCTCATGTGTTCCGGCCTGCAGCCCTGAAAGTTTAGAGAATGAGAGGAAAATTCGTGGTAGTATATAATCCACTCCAGGCTATAAATATGAACTTAGGAAGCTCAGATCTCTGGTTCAAAAGAAATGAAGTCCAGGAACTTCGAAATGCCGGTCTGTGACCTTACCCATCTGTCCACGTCCACCGATGTTTCACATTAACTTCTATAAATACCTGCGGATTTTCGTCCATTATCAGGTATCTACGGATACTTCACAAACTTGCAATTAAAGGGTTACAAAGGAGTAGTCAATAAAGTTAACTAAATCATTGTATAGAAGTTCATAAAGGATACTGGAGGAAAATGAACTGAATTCAGTTGTCGCTGAAGCTATGTCATCTCTGCAACACCAGGTAAGTCGCTAGTTTTCCTACAGAAAAGCAGTAACAGCTTCAATTTATAAAAGGACGCATTTATATACCTCTAGGGGGAATTGTTCAATAATTCTAGGAAAAAGAGGAGCAAAAGATAAGAGAGCTTACGGAAATATGATTTACAAATTAATCACAAAATGTATGTCCATTTTCGTGTGAGTATGTATTGTTATATAAAACACACTATTGCGTTACCATTGTCGGTTTAGCATAACATAGGGTTGAAGGCAAAATATAAGATAACCTGTTTTCATTTTCTTCTTCTGCTGTATGAGAAGTTAAAAGTTTAAGAAGCTTGTACTTTCAAAACTATAAGTTTAATATATCCTTTACAGCAGACATCGAAATATTGTTTTCATGTTTTATGACATTTCGATTTTCTCTTTTTAACGTTGCTTCACTTGTTTATATTAAATATTTTTTGCAACTTTTGTCTTTGTTTTGTGGTTCAGAGTTTAAATGCATCCAAACTTTCTCACCACAAATTGAGGACTACGGCGGTTTCTTCCACGGAAGAAAGAACGCATTTGTGGTTTACATTAATTGCATACAACAATACATGAGAATCCGCTTAACACAGTTAACATAGGAATATTTCGAGACGACTGTCCACTTTAATCTACACGAGGAGAGTTCTCCTTTGGAGTTTAATGATAGGTATAACTTGGTGTATTTTATGTGATATCCTTAGTGAAGTCCCAAAGAAAGAAGTCACATGATCTTACTTGTCCGTTCAACATACACGGAAATTAGACTAAACAATGTCGAACATCCATAGATATTGTAAGCTGCTCTATCCTCCTTGTGCATGATTTACAGATTATCCTGACATTGTGTGATTAAATGTTTTATATGTTCATATGTTTTATATGTACTATTATGTAATGAATGTAACTATTTCTTGTTACCAGATACTAATTAGGTCTATAATATTCCATTTCTGCGACAGCAGGGTTCTCTGAGTCCCGTATTATGCAGTTATGTTTATTAAATTATCCAGAAACCTAAAATGTGTATTCATCACAGACACAACTCTAAAAACAGGCTAGAGCCCTGCTTGCTACGCCAAGGGTCCCGGGTTCGGTTCCCGGCTGAGAAGTAGTAAATTTTCTCTAGTCCAGGGTGATGTCTATCCTCCTCAGAGTTTGGAAGTATGCGCGATGTCGTGTACAAATAACACACTTTGCACTTATATTTTCCTACACATTTGTAGATTTGCAGGGGTCAGATGTCCCATTAAAGTGTGAAGGTAGGGATAAACGGAGGGAGCAGAGCAGTGCATGTAGGCTTCCGGCCATTCGTGCTTCTACCGTAACCTCTGAGAGGGGGAGATAAGAAGGGTGATCAGATCCGGATGACGATGCATGCAAGACCATTTGAGAGTCCCTAATGTTTCCAATTCAAGCATATCCGGCGCTTCCCGACCGTCCCGAAGACCCTACTCCACGGCGTCCAACCCTGCTGGGACACATTCGGAGGCGGTCGGGATTGCTAAGGAACCTCTTTAAAGACCACTTCCACCACCCAGCTGTAAGTAAACACCAGGACACCGTCGTCTAGTCTTACAACTCTGAAACAGATGGCAAAGAAGGAATTGAGGGACAAAAAGGTGTTTATAGTGATAGAACCAGCAAAGTATTCGCCCATCGAGTTCGGAGAAATCACAAAAAGCACATGGATTGAAGTAGGCGGTCACTAGGTATCGAAAAGGAGACCTTCTGAGTGCGAGTCGCACACACTACCGTGGCGCCACTTCGCTCCGGGAATTTACTTCCAAGTCCACAAGGATTCAAATTAGGAATTCAAGCAAAATACAAAAATACAGTCATTGTTATTCTTATGGGTTTAACAAACAAAAATTCGATTCTGATGTTACGTAATCTCGTGGCACTACAGCCCATCCGGGCCAAGGCCTACTTCCCGACCGCTGCGTCACCAGCTCCTCCGTACGCCACAAACGTCATGAGTGCAGTACCGAAGGTGGGACGTGGCAAGTGCCCCGGTCCCTCGGGACCGGTTATGTGGTCTGCTTGACCAGGAGCCGCTACTTTTAAATCAAGTAGCTCCTTAGTTGGCCCCTCCGGGATCTAAGGAGGCTCAGGGTACCCCGTGCCAGAGCTCTTGGTGGGAGGAACCGGGGATCGGACCCGAATCCTCCGTGCCAGAGGCAAGCGCACTACCACTGGGCTATGGAGGCGGTCGCTATGTAGCTTTAGCATATCCAAATATGATTTGAATATTCGTTTTAGTAACGCAATATTAACAATTTGCACTGAAAGATTTCAATGCTTGATTTCCGCAGAATTGCCCGAAGAATCTAAGTTGAGTACTAGATATAGTTTCTAGATACCACTTATACTATACTTGAACCCGAGAGTCTTGATTGTTATCCAATAAGAAATAGTGTCATCTTCCTTTGTCACATTGGGAAGTGAGAATTGAATTTTCCGTGAAAAGCAAGTAATAGATAGCAAAAGGAAAATCGGTGATTTTGTTTAAATGGTTGGGAAGAAATGGAAACAGCCAAGAAACGATTAGAGAAAGGAACATTTCAACTCTCTGATTGCAAAGAATAAAGCGAAACACTGGAAGCAATACAAATAAAATCAAGCACATCGTTTTTCCGAAGTTGCTCTAGATAAACATTTAGGACTGCGAATTCTTATAAACGGTTCGTGGAAAACTTGGATATTCCCTTAAAGCGATTCTTTATTCAGGGTCTAAATGACCTGGTGTAAGATCACAGAGGAACATTGCAAAGCGTACATCACACATCTAGGGATATAAATAAGACCCGAAGCCCATTTCACAACCGTAGCTTTGGAAGATATTGAATCATTTAGTTATAAATGAAACGTTATATAAACATCTGTATATAGCAATACTTACTGATGCAACTGCAAACAAATAGTTATGCATTTCCTTACAATATCAGGATTCGAGCTACCACGCAAGTAAGTAGATGATTATTTATTTGGACCACATGCATCCATTGTTTTTACAAAATATTGGAAACAATACTGGCATTATAGGTAAGCGAAATTCTATTACATGTTTTTCTTTCCACAAAGGCTTTAAAAGCGCAAAGTGCTCCAATTTGATGCAGGTGCATTGCATTTAAATGTGCACTTCGCTATGGAGAAGGTGGCATATATAGAAATTGGACGATTTAATTGGCGTACTTGGTTAGGACCACTGAATCCGCGGTTTGAACTAAGCCTTGACCAATGATATTTAAGTGTGCTTAAAAGCGATAGTGGATTTAATGGCATGTAAATTACCTGCGGAGTAAAAATCCGGCACACCGATGGCACTGATATGATGTTGGCAGTTGACAGCATCGTTAACAAACAAAATAATATTTTAAAGGAAGATGTAATTTGATACTTCAGTGCACAGCCCTCCCGTTTCCAGCGCCATCTTTCTAGCTCCCACATACCATAACTGCAAGCAGTAGATTGGCAAGCTGCTTACGTATGTATTCCCAGAAATGCAACGTATTAGTGAGGAAACAAACCTATAGCCAAAACGCTTGGTGTAAAGTTCGTGGCCTAAACATTTAGTGGATAACTGCGAAAAACTTAGAAGCGAATAACGTAGAAGTGAGATTCAACTGTAGCTTTTACAGGTGTATCTTTATTGGTGTCACATATTTGGGGGATATGTTCCTCACATCAAAACAGTAAAAATGTCCATATGTACATGGGTCTGAAGAGCATTTATTTCAAAGCTACAACACAAAATCGTAAAGTTACAAAAATTGTCGAAGTGGCTTCCTCTTGCTTGGATGCATGCAGTAAGCTTGCGTTCCATGCTCTGGCGTACTCTGTTGAAAATTCTTGGTATGTTTCGTATTTCATCAAATCCAGTTTGATGTGCTCTCTCAAAATGTCAACATATACTACAGGAGTCGCATAAACCAAGGAGTTCAAATGTCCCCAGACGAAGAAATCCATTGGATTCAAATCAGGCAATCCAGCAGGCCATGCAATGGGCCCCCTTACTAATCCATCTTTGCGGGAATCAATCATTCAAACATTTACGAACTATCACAGTGAAATGAGCTGGAGCATCATCGTGTAAAAAGCACATTGGTTACAATATATGTAGGAACTGGAGTTGGATACCACATTAGTTGGATGATGTCCAAAGGTACATTATCAGTTAAGAGATGCAACTCATTTCTGAGAAAGTAGATTAATCCATTCAGACCCGGAGGGAAGAAGTAGGCACCAATAAGGTGATCATGAATGATTCCACCCTAAATGAGAGAGAACCTCTGTTGATGGTTGTCCTGTCGTACTTCATTAGGATTTCCAAATGACCAGTTATGTGTGTTATGAAAATTGAAGATGCTATCGCGAGTAAAACCAAACTCATCTGCAACAACATAAGGCTGAGAAATTCATGGACACAGCGCACTTCTGTAACATGCATTGGCAGAAACGTCGTCTTGGTTCAAAGTCCGCCTCATTTAATCTTTGCACACGGTGAAGGTGATACAAATACAGAAGACCTTCATACAGAATTCTCCAGATAGTCAGATGACTAACTCGTTCCTTTACTGTCATACGTCTTGTGCTTAGTGATGAGTCTGCATCCACAGTACGAAGAACTTGTTCTTCAAGTTCAATGCCTCGTACTACACTTGATCTCCCAAGATCCCTAGCTCTCCTCTCAAATGCGCCATTCTCTCTCAAGCGTTGGTATTCGTGCGAATGTTCCTGCACACGGTAACTGTCCGTCAGGGTACCTTTCTACATAAAGTTCACGTGCTTGTGCTGCATTATCTGCACGGCCATGCGTGTAGTGCACATCCGTCTGTTCACTTATGGAATACATCTTCTTTAACCTGTAACAAAGAAACGGTTGATTTTCAGACCCATTTAAGTATGAACTGTTTTACTGACGATGTCAGAAACACGTCCCCCAAATAAATGACACCAATAAAGATACATCCTGCATATTGTTATTTGATCTAAATGCTGTGGAATAAGGTAGCTATTGTAACCGACAAGTACATCAAAATAATAGCCTGCTACTTGACAATTTTTACACCAGCGAATCCGATTCTTTGCAGTGTGTCACACAGTTAGCCTATGTCTGGACGGCGAAATAATTATCTTACATTTAGTTTTTGTGTCCTCTTCAGATGAAATATTTGATAAGTAGGAGTATTGCCTTTCGTACAGATTAATTTATTCTTGCTCATTTCTCCTGCTATGAATACTGATCATATTCATGGTTAAGTCGGTTTGCACCATCCAGAGTAGTATTATTTAAGAGCATGGAAGATAATGTGACATAACCTTACATAACATTGCTTCGTGTTTGTTTCTTAGAATTTTTTTCAAGCCAGTGATGGAGACTGATGAAAGGCCTGGGTGGAATCGAGCATTAGTAAAAATGCAAAACACGAAAGAAGGGTTTTAGGTTGCTAATCAGTAGGGCAAGGCAATTAATGATTTTGCATCTTTTCCTTATGAAGTTTGAAACATTGCTTGGATATGCAGAAAGGTATGGCATTGACTAACGAGTTAAATAAAAGCAATTTGTTAGGGCATTTTTGTGCATTTTCTTACTTTCTTTTACGGATAGGTCATTTTTTGGCAATTTTTAGGTCATTTTGAGCATTTTTAACACTTTTCCGGAAGGTTGGGAGATTATTTGTATTTAATTCATTTTTTAAAATTAAAATTCAGTATTTTTCATTGTCAATAAAGTTTCATGGATTTAAGTAAATGCTATGCTAACTCCTACCCCTATTTTTTAAGGAATGTGAATTATGAACTGGCCCACTTCTAGGAATTCAATTTTTAGAGCTTAAGCTACCTCCTACACATATTTTTTTAAGGAATGTGGTTAATGGACTTGCCCACACTCCCGAGGAAATTCCTATATCTAGGTAAAACGGCATTGTTGTGCTGTTAAGTGAGGTGATCAGTTGTTCCTAGCACCTGTACGAGCACCATAAGAGCAAAATGTCTAAAGTGAAGGGAAGTAATAGTGTTAAATTGAAGGCACTTATTTCAAAATATAGAGAAAACATTTTTTTTTTTCCACGGACGGTCATATATTATTCTGCAAGACCTGTGATGTGAGAGTGACTGCTGTAAAAAACGTTTACAGTGGAACAATATATGTCATGGGAGAAGCATAAATATGGCCTGCAATGACTTGAAAATAAATCCAGTGTAAGCTTACACCAGATGCTTCTGGGCAAAACTCATTCAACATTTTCACCATTTTGTGAGAAATTATGTGAAGCATTTTTATCTGCCGATATTCCACTTCACAAGCTGAATCATCCTAAGCTGCATGCTTTCTTAGAAGAGGAGACAGAAAAATTAATTCCAGATTCCAGAACATTGAGAAGAACCGACGTAGATTGGTGCTACAACAAAACTTTGCAACAAATAAGAAAAATAATTGGAGAAAAGAATATATTTATATCCATCAACAAGACAGACTCTGTAGGCCGTTATGTAGCGAATGCTATTGTTGGAGTTCTAGAAGCACACAGCCCCGGAGAATAATTTCTATTACATTGTGAGCAGCTGGAAAAAGTGAACTATTCAACCATCTGTAGTATTTGACCATGCATTGAGAATACTTTGGCCTAATGGGATTCAAAATTCCAATGTATTGCTGTTTATAACAGATGCAGCACCCAACATGATAAAAGCTGATGCTTCTTTAAGTGCACTCTACCCAAAAATGGTGCATGTGACATATTTAGCGCACGCATTGCACCAGGTCGCGGAAGAAGTACGTGCGAATTTTCCTGAAGTGGATAAATTAATTGGATACATCAAGAAAATATTCTTGAAAGCCCGCTCTCGAGTTGTAGCATTCAAAGCAGAAGCTCCAGAAATTCAACTGCCCTTTTCACCTGTTTTGACTGGATGGGAAACATGACTCGAGGCTTGTAGTTATTATTGCAAGAATTTTGACATAGTGAAGAAAGTAGTTGATTCTTTTGATATTGCTGAGTCTGGGTCAATAAAAAAGGTGCAAGAACTGCTGGCTGATAAATAAACTGTAGGTAAACTTTCTTACATAAACACCAATTTTGGATTCCTTCCTGATGCAATAAGTTCTCTGGGAAAATCCCAAGTGACATTAATGGAACAGCTACAAATAGTGGATAAAGTAGTGAATGATTTGAGCCGTACATATGGCAAAGTGGGTGATGCAGTGGCAATTAAAATAAAGAAGTGTATATACAAGAACAGGGGGTACAAAACATTGTGTTCAATTGGCGGTGCTTTGTCGGATGAACAGTTTTCTCTTGCTGACTGTGAGTTAAATCCAGGAGATAATGCTTGCTTTCAGTATGCTCCAATACTTTCCGTTGAAGTAGAGAGGAGCTTTTCCAAAGTCAGTACTCGCAGACAATAGACAGTCATTTCCGTTTGAGAATCTCCGCCAATTTGTGATTGTTAACTGCAACTCAAAGTTGGTATAAAAGTGCACTGAAATGGAATTTCTTCAATAAAAGATATTCTAACATGTATATTTATAATTTTCTTTTATATTTTTATTTTATGTTATATTTTATGTAAATTAGTAACAAAGCGAGTGCTTAATGTAGTAATAATGATGATGATTATGATTAATAGCATTTTTATTGGCAATTCTTTATTTTATGGTAACTTTAACATTTTTGGGTCATTTTTCGTAATTTTTAGGTCATAAATGCATTTTTTATTTTGCATTTTTACCAAATTATAGGTCATTAAATGCCTGGCCCTACTAATCAGTATGCAAAAAAGTTGTTTTCGTTAGGAATCCTACTAAAATACTGCTACGTATAATACAAAGAAACTAAAACTGCAAAATATGAGTTTTTCTTACTGTTATATAAACACAAGCTACCAAGAACATCTTCATTTTTCTGGTTTCATAGCTTTGATTTATCACATCAACACAATTAAAATACGCATATAGAGATGGAAGCTCGGATCATGTGGGGAAGGTATACCGCAAACCTACCACAGAGTGTGAGGATGCCCCCATAATAATTACAATGGAAATTCGTTAATTTGATTTATTGAAGCACAAATAAATGACATCCACAGTCTTGTAATGGCTCCACTGTAATGTAAATTGCATGAAATAACTATATAGCATGCAAATTCAAATATTAGTGATACCGGTTACATAAGGAACACACCCGATTTCTTATGACACGTTCGCACAGTTGTCTATATTGCCATTTGCGGAACTTTAGCCCATAACTAAAGTATAAAGCACTCTCATTTATATATTTCAATAGATAGACTCTGTAAATTTTAACGATAAACTCTGGCGCCACGAACAAACAAGAAATGTAGAAATATAAAATAATGTAAATATATCTAATGACAGCTGTCACACAAACTCAATAATAGGTAATGCCTATAAACTGAACACGAATCTTGTGATGGCAGAAGCAGCCAAAACTTTGAATCCATTAAATGGGTAATAAATTAAATTAATCCTGAACGGGATCGAGCACGTCCACAGAGGAGTTAGAAAAGCCCTTTTAACTGAATGAAAAACCAGCGACGATAGTCGAGAGAACTTACTAAAAACCAGGAATGACAGCGCTGACTTAACCAGAGGCAGTGTCCAACCATATAAGCTCGGTGGAAGCGGGCCACATGCCGGGTGTCAAAATATTGCACCAGTGGCGGCATCTGATACCGAGACAAGCGTAAGATCTGGAGCGAGTCGTTAAAAAACTGATTTTCGATTCAATAGAACACAACCATATATAACCACAGTATCTAGGTTAATTGAAATATTGTACGGAGCAAAATACGTCAGACAGCTACCACTACCATTGGTTTGAAAATAATTATATTCTGATACAATGTGGGACAAAATAATTAGTATATTTACTATGGCACGTAATTACAGGTGTATCATCAAGCAAGGCGTAACCTAGCAAATATCCAGAATGATAGCAAGAAATGCACTACTTAGTAGTAAAGAACAACTGGAGGGGATTCCCAAACGAGCCTGTAGTTAGGCTATTTTATGCCAGACTCCGGAAAGGAGGGAGGAGATGTCAGTGGCCCATGGGTGTGCCAGAACATGGGCAAGGGGCGCGAGCAACCAAGAAATGCACTAGGTAAATAGTTCTTAAGATTGCCAAGCAAGCTGCTACATACACATACAATGAGAGCTGTCAACCACGGAGGTCTCTGTAGTGAACAATCATTAAAAAAGAAAAGAAAAGAGAAAAAAAAAAAAAAAAAAAAAAAAGGAAAAAAGGAGGACGAAAAAGAAGAAAAGAGATGCACTAATATATTTAATCACATATGCAGATATATTTTGTTTGTGAATTGTAGCATAGATGTTGATATATAACAAGAGATTGCAAATATAAGCTGTTAGGACTATAAAAGCAGATGTTTTGATAACTTGTACTTTATATGTTCCCAGTTCGTTGTGATAGTAATTTTTTCTCTTCGTCTAACAATTTTCTCACAAGCCAATCACAAAGGTTACTATACATCTTTTTTCCCCCATGGTTTTAACTCGCCGCGAAATGAACATTGCCTACGGTATATACTCTACTATCCATTTTGATTCACACCTCAGTATTTGACCTACTGGTCTAGGTATTCAGAGGTCACTGGCCTTGCAGAAAGCGTTCGAATTCGTTCTGGTACAGCATTTGTTATCACGAGACCGGTGTCATACCTACTTAGAAGTACTAATAAATAAAACTATAAGTTCGCAAATGCAGCAAATATTGATACAATAGTCCATGATACTGTGCTCATTCATCAATAAAAATATCTGAATGTATACACTTAACAACCTATATGTGTAAAAAGAAAGGTATCTCACCCAATGGATAAATATAATTCTGCCTAATAATCCAGAATTCCCGAGTTCGATTTCTTTTGTCTCTTTGGTTTTCCCCTGTACTGAGAAGATCAATAAACTTAAGCTCTTGGACCCAAGAACTACCTGAGTATCATTTCACCCATTTCATTCATTCATCGTTCAATATGACATGCCAGGTTCAAGTTCAAGTCAAAAGAAGAAAGAAAAAAACCGTTACACCGCTTTTCTACAATGATAACTAATAACATAAACAGTATCGTCAGAGGTAGTGTTTGCACATTTTTAGTGAGTGAATCGTCGGAATTATTTGTGTAAACAATCGAACAGTGTTAACGGTTTGTGTCAAGGTTACAAGCTGTTACTCGTCCCGACGAGCTGTAAATTACGCTAAGGATAAAGCCAAAAGGACTGTTTTTTCACTTCAGTTTTAGAAGAGAAGTAATGTGACAGAAAAGGTACCTAACTGGGAAGCATCTCATATGTGTAATAAACATGCCCAGAAATACTATGCAATATCACTTTGACCAACCATAAATAGCATAGTTTGCAATGATCACTTCTCGTTAATACAGCTCTCGCTAAGAAGAAATTATACCAATTTAAATATTCTTTGTATAACCCTGTTTATTCTCAATAAAAAGCATGTTCAAAACTACTAAGAAAGTACAAGAAATTCAAAATAAAAGTAAGACCAAACCTGTCTGTGTTATTACTCCATGAGCCATGTGAGAGAGGAGATCAACGAATATTACGTAAAGTCGTTATTCCTTTGCTATTCCTGTGGTTCCTTTACACCAGGCGTGTCAAACAGCACTCGCCAGGTGTGAACATATTCCCCTATTTTCCCTTCAAATCGGAAAACGAGAAAAACAAAGCGAAAACCGGTTCTACTAGCGCATACTACTGCACTTAAGGAGGGGTGGACTCCTCTCTTCACACCCCGGGAGTGATGTTTGACAGGCCTGCTTTACACCATCCCTTCCTCGCTGGGGGAGAGGGTGGTGGCCAGTCACAATATATCTATATAGGTCGTAGTGTGCTGAGTGTCGCTCTTTGTTGCGTGACCTATACCTGCACTTACACGTTTAGGAATGGAAACACTGAATGTTGTAACTTTTTACACAACAACATTGTATTCTTTTTAAAACGGACTTGCTTCTTTCATTCCGGGGAATAAAAATAATACCTAGCTTGAAATACGTCTCCCGAGAAAAAAAGAACTTAAATTACCTTCAAAGGGTGAGCAAATTCCAATTCATTACAGAGGGAACCCCTTGGTGTTCATACTTCGATAATGTGGTATTCTCTATGGACCGTCGTGTTTGTAACCAAATGAGAATGATTTATCATTGACTTCACTCTCTAGAGGGTTGGCACTGTTTCCATTTGGCTCCCTCTACAGGGCCCGGCCTTTGAACATCGCGAGATATGAAACGGTTCATATCGATAATACTGGAGAACTGGGGGAGCTATGTTATCTTAAGGGACCTCAGTATTATCAGCTGCAACCTGTTTAACCTGATATAACCTGCGCAACTAAAAATGTAGTTTATATTTAACAATTATACAGCTACATTATACAAATGAGCTTATATTAATTACTTTACTACAAAATATGTGTTCCTTTCATATGATTTTCAGGATTGAATCGTCTACAAACTAATCTTAAGAAATTTTTCCAACGATCCCTTCAGGTTAATTAACTTAAACATTCAAAGAAATGGTTTCATTGCATATTCTATTAAAAGTACACGGAGGATATACGATACTGAAGCGATAGTTAAATATTTTGAAACCAAGAATAGACTAGCAAAGAAATATCACTTTATTTGTGAACAAGGTATGAAGATTGAGCACTTCCATAAAGCATAAATCATTTGAAAATTGGAACTACTGACAATGATTATCTCGAAAATGGTTAATCCTATAAATAATTTATTTTACTCAGATCTATAAATTTTTGTACTATTATTCTGTCCTACATGTTATTCCTTGAAATATTTTATATTTTTAATTTTAAAGAGGATTATAATTATGATAGGTTTATGTGTTAGCAAAAGTATACAATATGTATTCACAAATACTGTTTCCAGAAACGTCCAGACAAACACATAAAATTATCTTAAACCTATGATATTTTGATCAAAACCGTTAAAGCCAGTTTTAGAAAGCTAAAAATAACTAAAGATTCTACCTTAATTTGGAATGTGGAATTTTCTTCATGATCTTAGTGTCATTTATAATATGCTGAATTTAATTGCATATTCTGATATTTTAAGAAATTTTCTTTTGAAAACATGCACATCTACGCGTACAACCACAAAGATATATTTTACAAAAACTTTGTTTTGTATTCAGAGCATCTCAAAACATTATTTTCGTTCAGCTCTGATGTATACTTTTGGAGGAAAAATTTTAGTATACTTGGTTTAAAGCAAGGAGGAAAAATGAGGATGAAATAAGTTCCACTATAAAAATTATATAGAATAAGTGTTCTGTATCTCCTCAAAATAGCTGGTGTTAGCATCTTTTGTTCATTGACCATAGATCACAGTTCCAACTCCTCTTGGTGGGTTTGCTTATGTTTTGTCATTTTCTTTAGTCTCTTGCTAGTAGTGTATTGGATATTTCTTGGCATTACCTCTCTAGTCAGTTATTTTGTCATTTAGACTCGTATGCCCAATTCTCTTCTAATACCTAAGTTTGTTATTTAATCTACCACACAACCTGCCTGTTAATAATTATTACACACACTCGTGTTATTTGGAATTTATTTTGCACATCTGTGTTATTAATATGTGACAATATATCCAATATACTTAAAATCACTTTTCTGTTTGATAATTTTACTGTTTATACAACTTTTTTCTCTTACATGGTTTAGTCCCTAACAACCATTATTTCTGTTCTCTCATATGAAATTTAAAAGTTATATTTATCTCATATAAGACGTTGTAAATTGTCTTCTGAGCTTGCAATCAAAATTTTGGAAATCAACAAATAGCAAAATATCAATATATTTCCTTAGGTATTATAAAATGTTATTTTTAAAGATTTTTTCAGTGTGATCATCAGCAGGTTGTCATTGTAGCAATCACTGCGGACCGTTGTATCGATTATGGTCCCTATAGTGTGGCTGGTTCAATGATATATTAATACCGTTTACTATCGCTTTCAGCTGCCTGGTAACTTCTCGCAAAGTGGATTTTTATAAACCCCGAATAAGAACACATAATAAAGCTAATTATATGTTTATTATAAAGGTATTAATGAAAATATTATCCTAACTGCATTAAGCAGAAAAAGGGGTACAAAAGCAATAATGGAGAATTCTTAAATACAGTGTTCTTCCCCTATCCTATCCCTTTTGTTAGAGAGCAAACAAACCATTCTGCGACGATATTCAGATTATGTTGTCCCTTAATACGAACGACTTGTTTACCTATTCTCTGTTTGGTGATGATGCAGAGTGTGTAGAGCAGGTTGCCCTTGGCAGTTTGGTGTTTGCGATAAGACGATTAAGCTGTTAAACATGATAGGTCATGCGTTTCCCATCTAGGTCTCAGATAATTAAAGGGACGGTACTGTATCTCAGGTTAGGTCACACTGACATCAATACGTAATCATGTCTTGCTTTGAATATGTCAACTGTAACTTGACGTCTATGCAAATTAGCAACGTTCTAGTGTCTCCAATTTCAATGCCTACGATTTTGGATTAAGACAATGGGTCTATGCAAATCCTAAAATCTCCTTAACCTGTGAACCTTAAATTCTGATTATCAATGAGCATGCAATACAAAGTGCTACATCAAAGCTCTAAAATGAACATAATTGAGAAATTTAACTGTCTTAATTTTTTCATGTATTGGAATAAACTACTCCTTATAGTGAAATGCTAAATATTTCTGACTGCAAATTTAATGTTAATATTTTAAGAATAATCTGTTTAGGAGTTTTTAAGAAATTCTATTTATTTGTTAGAAATGTCACTAAAGCCGTTTCTTTTGTCTTTTAAAACAATGTCGATGGAAAATAATTGTGCAAAACACCTTAAACTAATTTTTGCTTTCTCTGTCACTTGTTTATAATAAGTAGCGGAAATATTGCATTCTAAGCAAAACCTCAGTTACATATTTCACCGAAAATATTTAAATCCAGAAATTTCGTTTTGGAAAGAGTTCCTCCTTTGTACGTGCGTTGATCCGTGTGTCCGAACGTCAAAAGCGAAATTTGGTACTTCAGTTCAGCAACTTGAACGAATGAGATGTGAAGATTTTCAAGATGGCCGGCCCTCGTAGCGGTGGTCGCTGGAACGTACTACTTGGCAAAGCTATGAGGCGTATCGGAATGAATGTGAAACTGCCCAACTGTGTACGCGAGCTTATCGCACAAACGTAGAGAGACAGTGCATGCACGCTCTGTTCAGATGTAATCATATCGGCAGGCGCGAGAGATCATGTATTTGTGTTTTATCGCTGATTATACGCCAAATTTCAACTATTTCGCTCTTCTAATAAACAAAATAAGTGATCGCAGCGCTCGACTATCAAGGTCAATACACCTCGTCGCATTGCCAAGTAGTATGACTGGCGATTTGCCGCACGGGTTCGAGTCCCACCTCAGGCATGAGTGTTTGTGTGAATACAAATGTGTATGTGAGAGAATAAAAAGAGTAAAACAATCAGAAAAACAGCGGATAATGAAAATTAACAAAGTAATTGGAATTAGAACGAGACTAAAAGAGAAGGGGGAAAAAAAAAAAAACGGGAAAGAAAACAGGAAATTCTTTCCACCCCGAAGTATCTACCGTTTGCATGGATACATTTAAATTAATTTGTGGTTTAACGACGCTGTCAATAGCTAGGATCAAATCAGCGTCGCCGGTGTGCCGGAATTTTGTTTTGCAGTTCTTTTACATGTCAATACATCTACTGACATGAAGCTGTCGTTTTACAGTTTACATGAAAAAAAAAGAAAAAGAAAAAAAGGATTGTTAATTTTCTTGATCTCAAAAAGAATTCTTAACTATTTTTAATAAAACACCACCTATTTTAGATATTTATGTAAAATGTATATCCGCAAGTTTTTTGCGAATTACCTCTATGCTCTCCTCATTCTGATTGACTTTTGTACAGTCGGTAAAACGTAGGAGACAGAAAAAAAGCTCACTAAACGAACAATGTAATCTTGTTGAAAGATATAATTAACGCCAATTAAAATTGACATAAATGTTTTTCCGTCATTAACACCACCACCAGCTGCCAAGGTTGAAGCATGGTCTATTATGTTTACGTAAATTATTAAGGGAGCCTTGAAGATCCTAAATACGAGTTGTCAGAACTATAAATATTTCGTTGTTAGTGGAAACTAGTTTCTCAAATAATAATGAAAGTAGGTCAGAACAATTGGGTTTCAATGAATATGATATTGGAGAAGACTCCGGAAATGGAGTTTTAAAGATAAAACTCTCCCAGAGAGCAGAAATAAATTAGTAGATATGGAGAGACAATCCATTATAGATATTACAAGAGATCGCTTCCAATTCCTTTGTTTTCCGAGATTAAGTGAAATTGGATTAGAGAAGAGCTCGGAGTTTAAGAGGAAAGTGGAACGCAACTAGAGCGTGACATACCTACCTGAGCAAATGGGAACACTAAGTCTTTCGCAAACTTTCTACTAAATTAGTATTTCTCGCTCTCGTAGCATGGTTCTTAATTCCTAAACTAACAGTAGCAAATATTGCTTTCATTTACTAGCCTATGTTGTATTACTATTACTAACAAACTTGCTGAAACATCGGGCGTCTTAAATGTTTACTTTCTGTGCTAGTTGCATACACTAAGAAGAGGGAGTTGAATTCAACTCAAAAATGTATTACACACATTTTACTAGGAATACATATTTTGAAACTGCAAAAAGCAAATTAGTAAACGGTCCGTTTGTGTGTCCATGCGTATGTAAGTGAACAGTATACCCTAGGTTACCAGACGTGGGCAAATTCCCAGACGTCCCCTGTATTTTAACCATTTTTCTGTCGTTCGGAAATCCCATGTGTGCCCGATATTATAACCATTTGTCTGGTGTCGGAAATTTCCAGACATGTCCTATACTTTAACCTTTTTCTGGCGTCCAGAAATTCCCAAACGTGCCATATATTTTAACCATTTGTCCGGTCCGGAAATTCCCGAACGTACCCTATATTTTAAGTATTTGTCTGGCGTCCGGAAATTCCCGAACGTACCGTACATTTTAATCATTTTTGCGGTGTCCAGAAATTCCCGAACGTACCTTATATTTTAATCATTTGTCCGGTGTCCGGAAATTCCCAAACATGCCATATATTTTAACCACTTGTCCGGCGTCCGGAATTTCCTGAACGTGCGGTATATTTTAAATATTTGTCCGGCGTCCGGAAATTCCCGAACGTGCCGTACATTTTAACCACTTGTCCGGCGTCCGGAATTTCCTGAACGTGCCGTATATTTTAACTATTTGTCCGGCGTCCGGAAATTCCCGAACGTACCGTATATTTTAACCACTTGTCCGGCGTCCGGAATTTCCTGAACGTGCCGTATATTTTAACTATTTGTCCGGCGTCCGAAAATTCCCAAACGTACCATATATTTTAACCATTTGTCCGGTATCCGGAAATTCCCGAACGTGCCGTATATTTTAACTATTTGTCCGGCACCCGGAAATTCCCGAACGTACCCTATATTTTAATTATTTTTCCGGACGTGGCTTATATTTTAGCAATTTTTGCGGCGTGCGGGTGGATTTTTATAAAAGTGTCTATACGTCCTACGTTTTCTAAAATAAATAGTGATCGCTATGAAACGAATTGGAAACCGGGAAAGTACAAATAAATAAATGGTTACTAGCCGCGACTTCAACTCGCGATATGAATACATCGACTACAGACATAGAGCATGCCCATGCATTAGTAACATAGAACGAGAAATTGGTAAAGCAGCATTTGCACTCCGAGGTAAAGTGTGGTGTTATGTACAAACAAAGAGATGCTTTAATATCACTACTCCTTATAAGCATTTTGGTTGTCCAAGAATTATGAAATGGCAAGTAAACAAATTACCCACCTTCTACCCCTTGTATAGTCTGTTGGTGTGTGCAGACTAATCACCGGACGTCTCATCGTCACTGATCCATGGTCTCTGTTGTGTAAATTGTGTGTACTCATGATTCGATTGTAGCTAGCTTGAAGCTAACTGCCTGAGAATTCCTATGCCTGTTAATAACAGGAACCCTTAACGTGTACAACGCAACAGAGGTGAAGTTGGTGACATTCCGGACTTTCACACCACAAAGTTGAATTTTTGAAAAAGTAACAGTATCTGTAACCTTCAATCTCCTTATTATTAATTATAAAATGTATGTTCACAGAGTTCTAATGTTAGAAATTTTCTCTTTTTATGCAATTCGTTAACATACCCCTTAACTAACTTGATTACAAGATAATTACAAACAAAATAAAGCTTACCGTTGGTACACAAGTGGTATTATTAGACTTTAACATTCAGAAAATTCAGCGTTTTATCTATTTACATAACTAAAATTGGCATTATGCAGAGTTTTGCTCATCACGTGGTTTTAATATTATGTTCATAACAGCTCCTAGTTTCATATTTATTCAGAAAACTATTTCTAGTATCATGCTTTATTTATTATTACTAACGTTTAGTAGGTGCAGAGGGAATCTGAGAATACAGTAGCCTATAAGCGACATAAAAATAAAAATAAAAATAAAAAAAAATAAAAATAAAAATCTGCATACTGGACTCCGGCACCTAATTTCTTAAACCGGGGTCAATATTCAGATTTTTATTATTTTATTACAAATATAAAACAAATATACACTTTACAAAATTTACAGATTAACAAAATGAAATAAAAATAAAATAATTTAAAACACAACATTTTAACATCCTAAAACCACACCTCTTCTAACTAAAATTAAGCGAGAAAAAAAAAACCAATAAATTACCAAAATAAAATCTAAAAAACAAAAAAAAAAAAAAAAAAATTCCATCTCATCCCTAATCATACCCATTCAAAACTTTTATAAATTTAATAAAAAATCTATAAAAATTTTAAAAAATCACCTCTTTAAACACAAGCTCTTATAAATTATAAAATAACTTATAAAAACCTTAACTTTCAAGATCAAAATTTATATAAAAAAAAGCAAAAAATTTTAAATAAAATATTACTGGTATCCAGTAATAAAATAAATAACTAATAACCAATTACTACTAAATCTACAAATATAAAAGATCCATAACAAAACAAAATATGACCGCCGGAATCCGGCGGCCATCTTGGTACTGGTACCCAGCACCAAAACTCCTTTACTCCACACTACAACTCAATTACACTCATGCATAATTATATAATAAACAATAATCAAAATAACTATTAAACATAATCAAATTACACATTTAAAAATATACACATAAACATCATACAACACAAACATTGCAACATTCAAAATCTTCAGAACCTCAATTAAATAACTCAAAAATACAAATTATCTTCAGACCTCCAAAATAAACAACAATTCCTTCAAATTTCTTAATCTCAGACCTCCAAAATAAACAACAAATCCTTCAAATTTCTTAATCTACTAAAGCTTTAAAACATTTAAGTTTATTTAATAAAATAAAATATTGCATTAAATTTAAATCAAATATTAAAATTTCAAATTCAGATTTATATATTAAATATTACAAAAAATTTTTGATCCCTAAATTTAGAAAGCATTTGAAACTATTTAAACTCTACACTACAACACGAATACACTCGTACATAATTATATAAAATGCGAGACATAATAATCAAAATGACAATTAAATATAAACAAAATTGCACATATTTAAGATAATATACTAAAACATCATGTAACATAAAAATACAGTATTTAAACATTTTCAAAACCTCATTTTCATAAAAATTTCAAACATTTCTTTATTGTCGGTATTTATATCTTATTGGTCATCTTGTGTGTCAGATAAACCACTATCAATGTTATTTCTGTGCTGTTGATTTTGTATCCTCTCGGATCGTCTTATTAATGGGTCCTGATGTTGAATATTTATTTGCCTTGGCAGAGTTTTGGTCTCGATGGCAGATTTGCTGATGGTATCAGCCATTGTCTCTAGGTGGTGGAGTAAATCCTTATCCCTTACGATGTTGCAGATTTGGTGTCCTTGTAATGGTGTCCGATGTTCTTCTGTCAGGTGTGCATATTTTGGACATTCAAAGAAAACATGTTCAGGAGTGTCTTGGATGTTGCATATATCACATATATCGGTTAATTGTTTATTAATCTTTAGCCAGTAGGTTCCATACGGGCCGTGCCTTTTGTATAATTAAAACTTTTATACTTCTTTTGTAATCTTTCTCTAATGTTACCGAAAATTGAGTAAGTTCTCCTGCCTTCTTCTATTAAATCCCACTCTTCTTGCCAGATTTGTAATAGTTTATTTTTGACGTCTCGTTTCTTGTAATAAAAACCATCCATTATTTCAAAAACCTTTCCTTGATCTCCTTTTTTCATCCAAAAGCATGCACCCCTGTATCGTGGGGTAAGGTCAATAGGCCAAATTCCCAGGATAACTAGCAAAGCCATGGTTGGTGTTGTGTTCACTGCTCCTGTAAATCGGAGTAGGATCTTCCTCTGTGATCTTCTCAGTAAGGTCTTGACTGTGGTAAGCTTGGCTCTGTGCGCCCACGTTGATGCTGCATAGGTCACTATGGCTCCAAATATGCTCGTATGGTAGGTGGTTATGGTTGTTGTTGTGTTTAACGCCCGCTTTTACTACTACGGCATCGCAGGCGGTGACACTGATGATACATGAAGATGGAGCACCGGTGGAATGAGATGGCGGGGGAAACCGGAGTACCCGGAGAAAACCCGCCCTGACGCCGCTTCGTCCACCACGAATACCACATGCGGGTCCCTGGGATCGAACCCGGGCCGCCTAGGTGGTAGGCGAGCGCGCTAGCCGCTCGGCCACGGCGCCGCCATGGTTATGGTGTTCAAGGGAATTTTGAAATCAAATTGTGCTAAACGGGAAAGTTTCAGCATTACTTTTTCTGCTTTAACCCTCACATAATCAGTATGAAATTTGAAATTTAGTCTTTCGTCCAGAAATATGCCCAGATATTTTACTTGTATTGAACCTTTAATATGGTTATTTTCAAATTTAATAATGGGGTCTCGCTTAAATGAGCCTTTAAGTATCATATATGTAGATTTCGCTGATGAAATCTTCATCTTAGCAACCTGGCACCAATTGGATAGCTCTTAACAATTTGTTGGCCTTTTCTTCCAAAATATTCCTAGTTCTTCCCTCTACCAAAAAGATTATATCATCTGCATATGCCACCACCTTAAGACAGATATTTATACGAGTAATTTGTTCTAATAGTGTTTCCAAAATTATGTCCCAAAAAGTGGGCCCGAGAATCGAACCCTGGGGGCATCCCTTGGTGATGTCTTTTGAAATGATTTGGTTCACACCAACAAGTTGTACTTTTCTATTTCTACAGTAATCTTCTAAAATGTTATACAAAGTTCTGGGATAATTTAAATTTCTAAGCCTAGTGAAAAAATGGGACCACCAAACGTTACAAAAGCAGCCGAAATATCCACGAAAATAGCCATAACGTATTTTGATTTGGAATTTAGGGTGGCGGTGATAAGGGTATTAATTGCGTCTTCGGTGGATCTCCCTTTCCTAAAACCGTACTGATCATCATTAAGCCCAATAAGTGTCCGATATTCCAAAATACGCTTATTTATTAAAGCTTCAAAAATGTTTCCAATAGTATTCAAAAGACAGATGGGTCTGTAAGATTTACAGTCCATCGGATCTTTATCAGCACTTTTCTTCAAAACAGTTAATTTTGCAACTTTCCAATTGTTGGGAAATTTTCCTTGCCACAAACAATTATTATATAAATTACAAAGTATTGGGATTAATGATTCTGCAGTATTTATAAGAATTTCGTTCTTGATGTTATCGGGTCCTGCTGCTTTTTTCTTTTTTAGTCCTCTAATTATCTGTCGTATTTCCGATTTGTCAAAAGGATATATAACGTTAGAATTCGGATACGGCACTTCCAAATTTCTTCTAATTTGTGTGTTTTCATCAGTGTCTGTCTCCTGGCTGTCGTCAGGTAGTAGTTTTTGTAACAGTTCCTGTGTAGTTTCGGTCCAGTTTTGGGTTAAAGTCCCATCATCCCTTCTAATGGTATTTAAAATTTCCGGTTTCCTGATTTTTTCCATAGTGATTTTATAAGGTGCTCCCCATATATTATGCATAGAATTGGTTTCAACAAAACTTTTCCATGATCTACTTCTTGTTTCAAATAATTCTTTCTTAAATTTTTCTTTGGCTTTCCTATAGATTTCTAAATTTCTATTTCTCTCTTCTATTTCAATAGTCTTCTGATAAATTCTCCGACATTTTCGAGCTTTTCTCCGTAAATTTTGTAATGTATCGGTCCAAACATCGTCTTTAAATTTTTTGAGTCTCCTTTTAGGAATATATTTAAGCATGGTGGATTGTAAAATGTGTTCTAATTTAGTCGCTTCGTGATTAGCTTCAGCTCCTATATGTCCTAGTTGTCTGTTCTGTAGTGTCCTATTGAAGTCTTTCCAATTTGCAGCATTAAAATTAAAACTTGGTACTGTATAACTTCTATCCCATCTTGAAATTTTAATAATGTAGTTGAATAGGATCAAATTGTGGTCACTAGAGGTGTAATCCTGTCCAACTTTCCAGTTTTGAATTTTGGGTATAATTCTACTATTTCCTAAAGTGATATCAATATTAGACATTGCTCCTGCACGGTTTTGGAAAGTAGGAGGATTATTAGGTTTATTAAAAATATATAAATTAAGTTCCGAAATGAGATCTTCCAGTTTCTCACCCCTGTCATCTTTTATACCGCTATGCCACCAATGGGATTTGGCGTTAGCGTCTAGAGTATTAATAGTTTCATAATCCCGATATTTGATATGTATTTGTTTAATTAAATCCAAATATTGGTCGATTTCTTGGCTATACTGGCAGTAATGATTAGATAGGATAAAATTCCCCTTTTCCATATTGATCTGAACACAGTTATTGTGTGTATCGTTAAAATTAGTTATTTTGGTCACTTGTAAATTTGGATTCACAATTATAATGGCCGCCATTGGATTTTCGCCAGTGCAGATTACTCTTGCCATAGTTGGAGTTATCGTGAGTTTGTTTTTAAAGGTATACGGCTCTTGAAGGCATAAAATGTCCATATCTAGTTCGTCAATTAATTTCCTAAGTTCAGTCATCACCATTTTCGAGCGCTGCACATTTATTTGACCAATTTTGATCGTCTGGGTCTTCTCTGTCTGAAAATGATTCGTGTCCGTCTTGTCTGACTTGCGTAACGTAATCTCTGTTTGCGAAAAAGCGCTCCTTTGATGTTATGTCTGGAACTATTGCAGTCACCTCGCGTAAGTATTTATATCCCCTAGTGGGCCTAATGGATTTTCTTGTTTTGCTTGTCTTTTTAGTGGAAGTTACCTTAATAATCTGTACTTTATTTTTATCCTGTTTAACAAGTTCTTTTGTCACTGTAGCAATAATATTATCATTCTTATGTTTCGATTGTATTTTACTGTACTTTTGTGGATTATGTTTATTTTTCTTGTATGATTCTTTTGTTAGATGGGCTTTGTGTGAGAAAGTATCTTCCGATTTGTGGCTTGATTCGGCCGGAAAAATAGGGGAAATGGTTGTTTTTGGTGTATATATTTTGGGGTAGTCTAGTGAGTCGTGTCTGGTGACTACGTAGCAATATGGCCATTTTTGCGTTCCATCAAAAGCTAATCTGCCGTAGCATAAGACAAAATGCCTATATACTTCATCTAGATCTAAGTTTTCATTGCGTCTACTATATACCTTTTCAACAAGCTCAAGAAGCTCTTTTGGATCTGTTGTTATATTTAGAGTTTTTAATTCCATACGGTCAATAGCATCTGGTACTGGAAAGATAATTTTGTCCCCGTTTTGATGTAGTTTTCTAACAATATGTCTTAATGCTGCCATTAAATTATTTCGTTCTTCGAGGCGACTCAGCTGTAGGGTCTGGTCAAAGTCATTGTACAGCAAAGCCGCATTACTGCTGACTTAAGCCTATAAGCGACAGTCAAGTTCTCTAAAGCTAGTTGCTATGTGATGGTTTTGAAATTCCGTGCTCTTTGCAGGCCAGGGTATAAGAAAATGAATAATGACCTCCGATTTGAGGAAAGTATAAGAATTGTAAAATTCAGATAAGTAACAAGGAGTATCTTGGAAATGTTTACTCCACAAAAAGGTATTTGACAGTTGAGTGTTTTAAGGAGATCTACATTCTTTGTGTACTGCAATTTTGCCTATTTCTTACGGTTTACTAGTTACGCAAAACTCATGCAAAATGAAGAGGACTTCTGAGGAAATTCCCATAAAATGCAATATATACATTTTATTTGCCATGGACATATATGTTAATCCTACAGTGTTTTAATCAAAATAATTACATCTACTTTTGAGGGGGGTGGATTTTCGTAAAATATTCATGTAGCAAATGCTATTTGTCTTCTTTTAGTTTAGGCGGTTCCGAAAACATGAATTTCGCTAAACTCTCAATATGGAATTTTTGGGTGGAATGCAGTACTTCCCCTACTTACTATGAGTAGCAGAGAAAGTCAGTGTTGATAAGTTCAAAGCAATTTCGGAAACAATTCTCAGACTTTGGAAAATAGTCACATATATGACTAATTTAAGATTTTATTCTAATATGACCATATTTGTTATTCTCTATTGTCGAAAGCCAAGAAAAATAGAAATAAAACAAAATAAATTTTAAGGAGCCGAAATGATGCACCTACGCTCATTGAGAGCCTGCACAAATAAGAACGTATAAGGACTGAGGATATTAGAAAAGATCCATTTGCAGTTGCTTCTTCCCTCCTTTTAGTATGTTATTGTCCTCGCTCAACCTGCCTGATGGAAGAGGAGGAACAGCGGCAATTTTACCTTTAACCAAGTAACTGGGACAGCCCACATATGTGTTATCACAGTTAATTGGCAAGTGCGTGCGTGAAACTGCAATACAATATCGCGCATTTTCATTAATGAAGCTTTAACGGTTACAAATTGATATCTGTTGGGCTTGGAACACACATTCCATTAATATTTTGTCCCCAGTGTGATCATAGAATAGGAATATGGAAGGTTAGTTCGTAAACATTTCAACTCTCTTGTTAATACGTACTAGTATATTTAATTCAGTTTTAGCTTCTCTGCTATGTATAGTAAGTAAATAGCAGAAGTATTGTATTCCACCCAAAAATTCGATGTCAAGATTTTACCAGAAATATATATTTTGAGGACCCCTGAATAAAAAAGACATTTTTAGAAAAAGTCCGCGTGTGCGTGTGTGTCTGTGAACATCATAACTCAAAAACAAAAATTTGGTTAAAGACCAAGGTTGGTATTGAAGTTTAATATTCTTCCAAGGATGGGACACGAAGGTTTTGAAGAAGCTACCCTTTACATGGATTTTTTTGTTGAAAATTTTGATTTTGTCCAAAATGGCTCTAACGATTTTGATTAAAATGCCACATGTTTAAGATATTTTTATGAGAAATGAAATGCATATTTTGAATTTTCTGGCTTTAGCCCATGTAGACCTGTTTACTCTTGATGACTTTTGCATAAGTGATAAACCGTAGAAAATAGACCGCATCTTACTATACAAAATGTGAGAACACCCGAGTATGTCCAAATGCATTTTCTGTGGAATGAACCATTTAGGAGATATTCCTTATTTGTTTGAGTTTTGCAACACCTAAACGTTTCCCAAATGGAAGGTCGTTATTCAGTTTTTATCTCTTGGTCGTGCAAAGAGAACAAACTTCAAAGCTTTTACATAGCGACCAGTTTTAAAAGATTCGAGTATCGCTGAAAACCTACTGTATTCCATAAGGTATTTTCTGCAATTCTTTATTTCCAATAACATGAAGAATATAGGAAATAGAAGTTACATTTCAAAAAAATTTAATGCCAAGGCATTGTCCTAAATTATTACTACTCATACTCGTATAGCATTTTAGTTACATATGACAATTCTTTTGAAACGTTTGTTGGCGAATATATTAATTCTTACGTCACTGAATAATGTGTTAGGTGTGCTATTCAAGTGTCACATCTCATACATCCGAAGACAATGCCTATGGTTATTGAAACCACTACAAAGACGGCTATGTTCTCCGCTTCGGAAAACTTTCCTTCTGGAAACGACTGCTATACCAGTTCATCTGTAAGGGAACTTCGATATTGGCTGGTCTTAAAGTCGATCACTTCAATCCTGGAGGAATAGGTTTTATGGGAACTGATATGACTCTTCTCAGTTTGGATGGCCTATTTCCTGTTTTCATTAACGACTTCAACTTTAAGATGTCTCATTTTTTAAATAGCATCCTTTCCAACCATTATTGGAAAATAAGAGCAAAGAGATTTATTCGTGTCATTGGAATCTGACTATCGAGCTACATCGGAAATAAGGTTCCACAAGTAAGGACTTCACTTTTCAAGCAGGTATATTTTAGTTTATTCTTGTAAACTTTTCTGAAAAATGCTCCTTCTGTATGATCTAAGAAATCATACTCCCTAACTCTGTTTCTTCTACTTTCCAACATGAATTAGGGCATTGATTCCGTATGGTTTGTGTTCATTTCATGTCATTTTTTAAATTCATATTTTACAACCAATTTTTGTATTCTGTTTCCGCGTCTGACATCTATATATTTTCTATTTGTGTGAATTAGTTATTTTCTCTTTCATTTAGTTAACAGTGTGCAACTCCTTTTGACATCGGAATGTGTGCGCAACCATGGGAAAAATGGTTGACCGCATTAGGAAAGCAGAATATTTCTAAGTACCAAAAGCTGTTTACACAACTGAATAGTTCCAACAAGCAGCTGAGTTTATTGATAGTCTCTGTTTCGTATGTTATCGTCTGCCGCACACAAAAATAGACCACTCGCATTTGTATACTCACTCGCAAAACGAATACAACGCAAAAACACTACTCTAATATATTACACAACTAATGACTCCATAAAATATTCAGCTCCAGTTAAAATAATTATAGCACACAAACCAAATTATAGAATATTCTCGTTTTAACATGTGGATATAAAAACCAATATTATGGTTTACGTGATCTGGCGTGTTTCCAGATGTTTGCTTTTATTCCTTTTATAAGTTTTGGCAAATAGCTCCAATTTTTAAGTTTTTCACCTTTGGTGTTTATAAAATTATTTAACATGCGTTTAATAGAGCTGTTTTATATGCCATTGTTATGTGCTTTAAACCGATGCAGAAATGCATTTGTGAATTTAATTTTAACTGAGAATTAATAAGAAAGTTAAATTAAAGCTGATAATTCCCAACTATGATATTCTATTTCACACGAATTAAAGGTATTGTACGAAAACATAAATTCTACCATATTTTACAAAAGTTATAACAATAATAAGATTAGAAATCAAGGACATTTGTAACCAAATCACCTAGAACTCACTTATGGCAACTCTGACAGTACCGGTTCCTTTTCCTTCATACTGTCACCGCGCACTTGAAACCTGCTGCCGATACCTGGAGGTGGGGATTGCCGGAGATAGCACAGTGTTTGTAATTAATTTTCTTCTGTACAATAGCCGTGTGTACGACAGGCCTGGAAAGGACAGGCTGAGACTGAAAAATTCATTGCCATGAGTGGGATTTGAACCACGGAGAGTTGGAGAATTTAGTGTCGTGTCCGCATGTTGACCATGACAGCTTAGTGGTTAGAGTAGTCGGACGGTAACCGGTAGATCCGTGTTTCAAATCCCGGTCATAGCACAGTCTTTCCAGCACAGTGTTTACTTGATAGGCTGTCCGGGCCAGGCCAGTCCCCTTGACGGACAATTGCCGCCCAGCACAATGGCCAGGATCCAGAAGCTTTGCTTCGAGAAAGATCTACCGTGGAAGGGGCACTAATTAAGGGGCTCACTCATGCCCAGTGTGAGGTGACGGAGAGAGACAAGCCGACAGTTTAAACGTTTATGGAGCATTCAGTGGCCAGTGACTCTAAATCGCACCAAGTGTAGTTCAGTGTGAGTTGTGATCCCGTACTGACAGTTCAGATGTGATTTTATTCGACTGTTAAGTTGTATTGCCGTAAATTGTATACAATAGTGACCTAAGTGTAGCGTTATGGCTACGCTATCAGATTGGAATGCCAATAAAGTGTGATTAGCAGTAGCTGTGTTCTCATTTGTCACAATACTTCTGCTGATACTCATCTTTTTGGCAGCATGAGATAGTGCAACATCCAAAAGCATCTGTAATAACGGGAACATTTGATCCACACCACCCGGTACTTCTACTTCTATTTCTGTGATTTTTTGGCCTAGCTTTCCACCATTTTCACCATTGACACTATCAGGATGTTATACAAATAATCCAAATTAGAATGTAACATTCCAACTCGTTGTACTTGCTTGTTGTGTTTTACACTAAACAGTTTAATGGATCAATAGATCAATGAATCAATTCATAGCCCACTTCTTTGAAAGCTGAACATCCTTAATTGGAAATTTAGTTTTATTCGAGTGAAGTGAGGTCACGATAATGTGCACAGTCACATTCGCAACGTCCAAGGTCCAAATCCCTTGGGCCGAACAACCTGACGGAAAGATTTTTTGCGGTATTCGTTGCGGACTGGACAATTTCATCCCCGAATTTTCCTATCATCCCTTTCAGGACTGTATGTAATTTTCTTGTTGTTGTTGTTGTTCTTCATAACTGTACCAGGCATTGGGCTGAGTAGTTGTCCTAGATATGCCGGTATCCAAAGTCTGCTTACTCCTCAACAGACTATTGACCCAGGTGGTGGTTTGTAAGTCCTTGGGGGTGCAAGTTACACATTGGGACGGTAATCTATTAAAGAAGAAGAAACTAAGAATCACATGATATTTTATTTTAAGAAAATTCCGAAAACGTAGTCGTGAAAAAAATTATTCACTTTGCTGCTATGGATCTTATTGCAGAGGAAGGTAAATAAAAAATGTTCTCTAAGTGGCAGAACCTTAATAAAATACTGAATTTGCAGTCAAACTACAAAAAGTCATGTTTCCCAAGTGTATTAACCAGCAAAAGCTATAATGCACCCTTACGTTTCCTTAAAAGCATCGTTATTCATGACAACAGATCGCTTTGCACATGTTTTAAACAAAAGTTTCATTTGTTCATGCTAAATGAAACTATCTTGTCCATCCTATTATTTGTTTCTTCTTTCCTCCACGCCTTTTCCTGCAATATTCCTGCTGCAGATTTCGTTCCGAACTGTTAACTTTCACCTCTCCCATTCTCGTCCTCCCCCCCCCCTCTCTCTCTCTCTCTCTCTCTCTCTCTCTCTCTCTCTCTCTCGGAATAGCTTTTTCTGCCTTCTCCAGATCACTTGGAAAGTTATATATCGCAGTAAATAAGTTCTGTACTTTTCTATTTCAATCATCAAGTCACCATCAAAAGTTAGATAGGAAGACAGGTTGAGTTGATTTTTCATCTTAGATACACTTTACTGTCCTTGAATCTAAGCATTTCATGCATGCTTTTTTACAGATATGCCTAAAATATGTTTAGTTTATATTAGTAAGAACTTCTACATGGTAAAACTTCTAAATACAAATTGGGGTAGAAAGAAGTAGTTGAAGCTTTTAACTAATTTTACTGAAATTGACATACCATATCCCATAAAAATGTGTGGTGTGTAGAGTCACATAAGCTTCTCTAACCATAAATTGATATGTACTTTTGCCTCATTTATCTATATTAGAACATTCATTAAAACCGATTCTTCTGTTCGCGTTGATATACTTACGATATATTTGTCCCCATAAATGTCTTCGAATTTTGCAATGAGTATTTAGTTACATATTATAGTAAACATGCCGGAATAGTGTACAGATGTTTAATTGGAAGAATCTCGCAACAAACTCGGAAGTTGTAGCAACGAGCTTATGCGAGTGAAAAAGAAGGAAAGAAGAATTGCAAACATTAAGATTGTCCGTCAAATGCCACACTTGGGAATATTCTGATGCCGGGCTCGGTACAAAACAAAGGACTGCCGGGGCCGGTCCGCCACATACCATGCGGGTGAGCTGGCGAAGGCGTTCAAGGTCAGGATGTCTGACCCGTCCGTGTGTGTATACGTGATTAATAACAATCGAAGCGGCTACACAACAAATAAGTTTTCGGTAGAGCCTTCCAAAAAGATGCAGCTGCGTCACTGCCGGCATGCTTGAAGGAGTTCACGAAAATCATCCAGAATAATGAGGACATTCCCAGAAAATGCAAGGCATATACTTAGAAATGTCTTGTTCGTGTCGAACGCTGGATACTGACTGCCTCTACCTCCGACTGAGGAGTGGAATGGGGTATTGCTGCTCACTACGTAAGGTTCTTCAAAGAGACAAGTTTGGACATCCCTGATATAAAGGGTAGTTTGATGTGAGAGGAATTTAATGAAAATGTTTCTGCAGCACCTTACTTTCGAAGGTGGTACACTTAAATGCCGTGTTTGGTATTTGCTATTCCTTTTGTTTTTGTGCTGAGCTATTTGTGTGCATAGAACTTTTTTAATGTATGTTTTGTGACCACTCCCATAACACAGCGCTAGCTGGCCTACCCTTGGCGTAGGGAATCCGAGTTCTATCACCGGTACCTGCGTGGAAGGTCTGGTATGGGCTGTAATCAGTCTCATTAGGTCCCTGGGGGGGAGGGGGCAACTGAGTAGCTATCCTGATAAAAAGTTAGTGTCCCTAAAACGTCAAATACTCAACTTGCAGTCGGGGCAGTCGGCGTGTTGACCCCCGCCACCCCAACCTGCACTCCTCTGTGGCCTTAGCTGCGACTGGAGGACGCAGCGGCCGGGCGATGACGGTAACCCCGGTATAGGGGAAGTGCACTAGGGGTTTGTTATTGTTGTTCTTATTATTATTGTTGTTATTGTTATTGTTGTCGTTATTGTTTTCGTTATTGTTGTTATCGTTGTTATCGTTGTTGTTATCGTTGTTGTTGTCGTTGTCGTTGTCGTCGTCGTTGTCGTTGTTGTTGTCGTTGTCGTTGTTGTTGTTGTTGTCGTTGTTGTTGTCGTTGTTGTCGTCGTTGTTGTTGTCGTTGTTGTCGTCGTTGTTGTTGTCGTTGTTGTCGTCGTTGTTGTTGTTGTCGTCGTCGTTGTTGTCGTTGTTGTCGTCGTTGTTGTCGTCGTTGTTGTTGTCGTTGTTGTCGTTGTTGTTGTTGTCGTCGTCGTTGTCGTTGTTGTTGTCGTTGTTGTCGTCGTTGTCGTCGTTGTTGTCGTCGTCGTTGTTGTTGTTGTTGTCGTCGTCGTTGTTGTCGTTGTTGTCGTCGTTGTTGTTGTCGTTGTTGTCGTCGTTGTTGTCGTCGTTGTTGTCGTTGTTGTTGTCGTCGTTGTTGTTGTTGTCGTCGTTGTTCTCGTTGTTGTTGTCGTTGTTGTTGTCGTTGTTGTCGTCGTTGTTGTTGTCGTTGTTGTCGTCGTTGTTGTTGTTGTCGTCGTCGTTGTTGTCGTTGTTGTTGTCGTTGTTGTCGTCGTTGTTGTCGTCGTTGTCGTCGTTGTTGTTGTTGTCGTCGTCGTTGTTGTCGTTGTTGTTGTCGTTGTTGTCGTCGTTGTTGTCGTCGTTGTCGTCGTTGTTGTTGTTGTCGTCGTCGTTGTTGTCGTTGTTGTCGTCCTTGTTGTCGTCGTTGTTGTCGTTGTTGTCGTCGTTGTTGTTGTTGTCGTCGTCGTTGTTGTCGTTGTTGTTGTTGTTGTCGTCGTTGTTGTCGTTGTTGTCGTCGTCGTTGTTGTCGTTGTTGTTGCCGTTGTTGTTGTCGTTGTTGTCGTCGTTGTTGTTGTCGTTGTTGTCGTCGTTGTTGTTGTTGTCGTCGTCGTTGTTTTCGTTGTTGTTGTCGTCGTTGTTGTCGTCGTTGTTGTTGTTGTCGTCGTCGTTGTTGTTGTTGTCGTCGTCGTTGTTGTCGTTGTTGTTGTCGTCGTTGTTGTCGTCGTTGTCGTCGTTGTCGTCGTTGTTGTCGTCGTTGTTGTCGTCGTTGTTGTTGTTGTTGGCGTCGTTGTTATTGTCGTTGTTACTGTCGTTGTTACTGTCGTTGTTATTGTCGTTGTTATTGTCGTTGTTATTATTGTTATTATTGTTATTGTTATTATTGTTATTGTTACATTTCTTATTATGTTTATTATTATTATTATTATTATTATTATTATTATTATTATTATTATTATTATTATTATTATTATTATTATTATTATTATTATTATTATTATGTTTGTGTTGTTTATGATCTTTATGATGTTTAGTATTATTACTATTATTATGATTACGATTATTATTATTGTTATTGTTGTTATTGTTGTTATTATTGTTGTTGTTATTGTTGTTGTTGTTATTATTATTATTGTTGTTGTTATTATTATTGTTATTATTATTATTATTATTATTATTATATTGTTATATTGTTATATTATTATTATTATTATTATTATTATTATTATTATTATTATTATTATTATTATTATTATTATTATTATTATTATTATTATTATTATTATTATTATTATTATTATTATTATTATTATTATTATTATTATTATTATTATTATTAATTCACTGACAGTACGTTTCAAATAACAGGTTGCATACTTGAACATCGGAATTTGTTTCCATGTATTGCACGTTTTATTCATCTTTGATTAATGTAGTAAGATAATGGTAGTGAAAACCATGTATATTTAAGCTAAATGAAGCTAAACATGGGAATGAAGAACAATTACAATTAAAATAATAAATGCAAGCATATAAGCAGTAAAATATAGTGAGGGCCTACTAGGTCCCGCGGGACTAGCGGTGTTCTACCAGGGCGCACGCCTAATGGAGGGTAAATGCTGATCTATGTGGGCAACAAGGAATGAATGCGAAATAATAGTTTAATAAATGAACTTGCTGTATATAGACATATACATTTTACTTTAGAGGTAATTCACTGTTCACTCCATTAAGGGTGTAATAGGAAGCTAGTGGTGTCAGTTTCCCATGCCATGTGAGATAAGTTGTACTTTGTGGGAAAAGGCTGGTACGTGACCGACCTTTCGCACTTTATTCCCATTTCCCGCCCGCAATTATCCCACGGGATGACAATAGGAAGGGTGATGGCTGCCACGCGGTAGATAAAGCTTGGCTTCTCTAACGGAAGGGCGCCAAGTTATTGATTGCTAGACGCTCTGTTTTAATTCCCTTCTACGAGATAGCTACCGATCACATGGTAGCGAAAACAAAGGCCGTGCGGATTGAAGTGATTCATTTGTTTTCAGCACAGAATCAACAAAACTGCCGCCCGAAACTTAAACTTAAGGCTCATTCAGAGAGGATTAAAATTTAATCAGTATTTATTTTCTATTGCGCCCCTTTTTGTGTGCTACAGAAACACACTGAAGGAGGGGTATCAATTCTGAAAGTATCCTGTGATTTTAGCTTTCTTGTATAGGTGAAAGAAACGTTGTAATGATATTTAAAAGCAATTAAGATACTTTAATCCTTATTTCGCAAGTGGGAACACAGATTTTACTATAAAAGGCGTAAAAACATTAATTTCATGTTGTTCTCACACCTCAATTCTGAATGCTTTTTGTAAGTCAGCAACCACAATGTTCACGCGTATTTCGAGAATAAGATTTTTAATTTAAGAAGATGCAACAACAATATCAACTGTATGTGTAAACATGAGGATAAATATATGTACATCTTTGCACAGTGCTTTGTATTACTCAGGTGTGAGTGTCTCGGATAGATGCTGAGCAGCAGGTTGGGTGGCCTACCTATCCAGGGGCCTTATGTGGTATTGAGTATTACTGCACAGATGCAAAGGGACACATGTTGAAGCTTAGTAGCTACTTGACTTGTGCTCCTTTGCTTTAGGACTGTTTCTTAGTTCATGTTATCATGAAGCGGCTACCATAGGAAATAGCGAATTTTTTCATATGCTGTTAATTTTCGAAAAGTGTCAACGGCATGGCAGACAAGCATGTGAAATTTATAACCAAGGATTTCCAGATATTCCGTCTTTGTAAAAGAATATTTAGAACTTGTAAGCGGATGTGCCACTAGACCTTGCTTGAGACATGTTTCTCAAGAAGTTGGACACACCGCACATAGGGCAGAACGGACCCTGGGGATATTCCATCCGAAATATCGCGGTCTATGGTTTGGACCACATAGAGTGAAGCCCAGCATTCCCAGGTCTTGCACTCATGGGCTATTTTCTTCGTGCTACCACGAATTACCTCCTGAATAGAATTCGCACCATAGGTGCTACTATTACACCTGTAGATTTCCATACGTTTTTGGGAAAATATTTTTACCATTGAACATTTTTCCGAAAAGCAGGAGGGCCAAAATAAAACTTTCCGAATACCATTTTGCAAAAGCTTACTTTCCGAAATTTAATTTTTCCGAATACATATTTATTGAAATGTTTGAAAAGTGAGTAAGCTTATGTACAGAGCAAAAGTATAAAGGTATGAGGCTATGTCCGACGTTGCGTAGGTATTCGAGCTGTCAATTTGAAGTTTTAATTTGTTCATATTCTAGTACTGTTGAATTAATTATTTTCTAGAAGCTGAACTGCTTCTTTATTGGCTTTCCCCGTACTGAACGCCCCATAAGAAATTCCAAAATGTAACGTAGGGTGTGGAAAAAGCTAATAATGAGGTACGCATTGTGCATTGTGTTTGTGTTGAACACCATCTTTCAATTAGATTACAAGCTCCTGCAGCGACCAAAATGTAGGCCATCCAATTTTCTGGTTACTACTTTTGGAAGTAAAAGAATAAAAAATTGACTATCGGAAAATTTTATATTCGGAAATTTACATTCGGAAAAATCATGGATAATCAATTAGCAAAATATACAACAGATATACATATGCATTTTTTTCTAAATATGCTTTAGTTTATATAATCAGAAGGCGTCAATACATATAAATAATTTGCATGAAATCTGGATATCAAAATTCGATTCGATATTCGATAAAATATAATAGTTATCCAACTGTGGGTAAGCGGTACAGAAATAAAATAAGCCAAACAGTCGGCCATGCCGTTCGTTCTTAAACAAGATTCAAAACCTCGTTAGTATATTTTATATATACATAACGTCGTACTGAACACACGTATCCAGGGCTGTACAGTTGACAGTCAGTAGTTCAACTGCAGCACCAGCAGCGTACAGTTGATCACTGTGCGCTCTGTATTTACGTTCTGTTCTATGCTATACAAAGTTCAGTATGTCAGTAATCATGTGCTGTCATATTAAGAACGCTGGTGGAAGAATTTGGTACAAATAACTTCACCGTGAACAAAGAAAACAATGTGGGTTGTATCAAATTGTAAAGAATATTGTTAAAACAACACCGTAATACAAAAATATTAATAACTTGCATTCTCAAGTAGCAAGAAGGTGGAACAACGAGAGTTTACCACAATCGGAGTTCTTTGAAGAACTGTGTAAAATAATGGTTTGTACCAATATACCATTTTACAAACTACTCGATTCTGAGTTTCAAAATCTCATTAGGAAATATACTAAACTATTTGACAAAGAAACAAACGAACGAGAACATAATACAGCACGTAAATATTTGTTTTTGACAATACACATGTATGTGTATGTAATGCCTATTTTTAAATTAGATTTGTTGTTTTACCCCCGATTGTGATGTTTACAGTTGCAGGTTATCTACGTGACCCCCTTCACCTCTTCACACTGATCAGTTATACTCATACAGTGCGCACATTGAAAGTAATATTTGTCCACGGCCTAGTCATTATATATTGGCTTAAACTTGTATCCTGACCATTGGGTTCATATACTTGTCCCTTCCTCTCCAACTTGTGCGCACGCACAAAGGCAAAGGTAGAGAATATAACCTGTAGAAAAAAATCACTACATTTTAAATGCAGTCCTTTTAAAATCGTATGATAAGTAAGTCGTGGATATGAACGGGTTTTCAATCTAAGCTTCAATACGATAGCCTAAGGCAAGGTCTATTGCTGGATGATCTGATCAACTGTAACACGACAAGAGGTCTGTTGCAACAGAGTTCCAATATTGAATACGAGAGTCTAATCCCTCCGGCAACACGAACATGCGGACATCCTGAGTTACAAGCACGGAAATCCATCACAAAGGATGAACTTCTGTGGTTCATAATACCAGACATATAGGGTATTCAACAGTTTTCAGAATTCTGAGCTATATTAGAAATGTGACAAAATAATGTCCAATTAGTTTTCTACCATTTTATTATCTTCTGAACTTGTGCACCAACATAGTTTTCTTCTTGCCGTTAACACAGTCTACAGTCTGCCTGATGTCACAGCTCAAAACTATCTAATACTCGCAACCTTGACTCAGTCCTTTCAGCCTTTCCTTTGTTGACTTTCTTTGCCTCTCATACACTAATTCCGACGATATAATTACTCGACGCTCGTTAAATCTTCTTCACGACGACCGTACCACTAATGCACCCAAAACTGCAACAGTAACAATTAACTCTGGCGTTTCCTCGCCTCCTTTATAGCGCAGATAACGTCACATGGAGCTTTCTCGATGGCTCTGAAACAATCCTTTTAGTTCTACCGCTCTGATTGTTGCTAATAACATACCACAAACAGTCGCACGAGACAGCCTGACTTTGGGTGTCTTTGTTTGCTCGCCGGCCTGATATAAGAAGTAACTTAGTCACTCCCGTCCTTCGTTTTGCACCGCGCCCGGCGTCACAATAATATTAATGAAGGAGGAACATTACCATAATGATAAATATTTCCCTCTGATTACAAATTACGTAGTCTGTATTTAGTTACCCTACAACGTGTGTCTCACATTTCGGAGGTCCTGGGTTCGATCTCCGTCGACCAACCACTCTGAATTGGGTTGTTCCGTGGTGTCCCCTTGTCAGCAGGCGAATCCACGGACTCCTTTCCCTTCCTTTCTCATTTCCCTCCCTTGTCATCTTTCAAGTTTGATTGGTAGCGCGGTACGTTCTGGTGAATGAGAACAGATGGCGCAGACGCTTGCGATCTGGAAAATCTACTTCCCTGCCACCACCTGGAAGTTGTCGCTCGAGCCGCAAGGGTCGCTTCGTCGCATTTCTCCCTGTGTTGAGGAAACTTCTTCGGTCGTGTGCCAGATGTCAATATCTGTAACTACGGGTAAGGTTCTGTGAGTCTTTGGGCTTTGTTGGCTCCGAGGAGCCTCCGGATTCGCTTCGCCTCATCCGTTCCTCCTGGATGTTGAATGGTAGCCCACAATAGATCTATGTCGGGGTCGCGGTGGTTTTCACCCTCCGTTCCTACTCATACCACATCATATTAACAGAACCCTGCCACTTTTATCCAGATATGAGCTATCGTAACGGAGAACACCTCAGCTAACGCGACCCAGCACGGATCTATTGCAGGCAATCACCCCCTGGAAGTGAGAGATGAGGTGAAGGGAAGTCAAAATGCCAAAGGCAACGGGCAGATACCTGACAGTTAACAGAGACCCGTAGGGCACACGACCAAAAGCTCCTCACCAATACCCATAGAGGGTGTCAAGCGACCCTTACGACTCGAGCAGCGGCACACAAGTACTAAAAGTGGATCCAGCGGTTTAACAAGCATAAGCGACCGCACCATCTGTTCGCAGCCACCTGCACCATAGTGCTGAGAACTAGACCTGGAAGATAAGGGGAAAGAAATGAAGAAAGGAAGCTTTGGAATGAAATTAGGCACACCTGCTTTCACCGAACTGACCAGGAGAAACTATGGAAAAACCAACTCAGAGTTTTCGGTCACCGGGGATTGAACCCGGAATCTCCTGTATTACTACCTGATGCTTATCACTAATGGCCTCAAAGAGCCTCCACACACACACACACACGCACGCACACGCACATGCACACACATACACACATGCTTCTAAAGAGCTTTTCTTGGATTCAAGTATCTGAAAGCATACATCCCTGATGAAATCTCGATATCGAACTTGAAAATAATAAAATATGACACACGCACACATACACGCATTAATAACTCAACTTTGATAAACTTCTGTTTCATTGTTGCAAAATGTATACGTATCTGTTTAAATGTCGCTTGTTGAGGGTAAACATTTTCCACCAGCAGTGTACTTTAGATTACACATCATAGTCTTGCTAACACTTTAGCATAAGTAACTATGCACATGTCAGGGGAAGGATTTTAATAAATCTCTACCACAAGTGAAACTTTTATGTCGTAAATTACGTTTGCTCTGTAAACACATTCATGTTTTGTCAATGTTCCAATGATAAATCAAATTCATATCCAACAGCACAGCCCTGGTTTCCCAGCTATATTCAACGGGTCTGTGTGACAGTTGACATGAATCAGACGAGGGCTGCAAAACTTTCTGGGCTACTTCCCAATAGTGGGAAAAATACCATGTTGAAATAGGTATTTGATGGAGATTTTATCAACGAGGTGGATAAACTTGTGTTTACTTGTACACCTATTGGGTCCCTGTTTCATCAATTGGTAAAAGTGCTTTGACGTACTATGCTTCAGTGATATATATTTTGTACTACTATTCAGCATTTGCAAGGACTAATATGAAATAAATATGTCAATTTATTTTTGGAAAAGTAAATGTAAAATGAATGTTTCAATACAAAAAGTGGAAAGAGAATTAAATAAGTATTTATGTTCAGTGCTAGTACCTAATCACGTAGCGTAAAATAATAACGCATTAAAAAAGCAATTTTTTACTTTCGCGAAAGTTAGAAGAGCTAATTGAAATAAGAGTAAAGAAAGCTTGTGATTGAGCTTTGGAAGTTTCCCCAAGAACAAGCATCAAACATAAGGATTCGTAAGCGTCTCATGCGTGGATGAGTTCTTACAAGAAGAAGAAGAAGAAAAAAAAAAAAAAAAAAAAAAAAAAAAAAAAAAAAAAACGATCAGAAAAATCTAAAATTTGTGTTCCGTTCGCATGTTCAAGATATAACCCAAATGGGGGAATAATCTGTGCGGCACTCGCAGGACTTCATCTCTTGTAGTCTATGGTTACAAGCTATTTTTCTATTTTTTCATGTTAATCGAGATAGATAATTGTAGAATTGCCTTCCTTGTAGCTTGCATTGAGCATTGGAGAACGCAGTAAAATTGAACCATGTCAAATGTTTCAAGAACTGGCCACTATGTGATGGCTTTAATATTCCGTTCTTGCATGGCTAAGAGATAAAACTAAAGGACTTCCTGATTGAGAAAAGCACAGATATTTTAAAACTCAATGTGATAAGCAATATCTGGAAAATGGTTAACTCCACACACACACAGACACACACACAGACACACACATACACACACACACACACACACACACACACACACATACACACACACACACACACACACACACACACACACACACACACACACACACACACATGCTTCTAAAGCGATTTTCATGTATTCAAGTACCTGAAAGCATACATACTTGATGAAATCTCGATATCGAAGTTTTACTTGGAGTACAATATTTCCTCTGCTTATTAGATAGCATAGAAAATGGTATATATTCAGGTTAAGTTGACAGATATCGAGATAATATTATAATGGTCTCCTCTTTGACAACTATCACACTGAGGAACGCTAGAAGTCTACAGCCATGGGAAAAATTAGCGTATTAGGAGAGCAGAAAGTTTCTGTGCCCTACGTCGTGTTGCAGCATGATTTACAAAAGTCGAGATTTCTAACATGCTGCTGAGTTTATCGTAGTCTCTACTCCATATGTTATCATCTGTCGTACACAAAAATAGGCTGTGTATTGAATCAACACTCGCATTTGTATTTGCATGTATTCAGATGTATTCAAACAGCGTATTTGTGTGTCTGGCAGATGATAACATAGGGAGCAAAGACTATCAATTAACTCGAATTGCGTGTTGGAGATATCGATTTGTGTAAATCGCGTTGCAACAAGACGTGGGATATAGAAATATTCTGCTCTCCTAGTGTGCTCAATCAGTTTTCAATGGCTGTAACACACATCTATTACTGTTCCATAATCCATTAAGGGGGAACAAATTTACCAAGATAGAATGAAGATTCCTTTGAGACCTTATCTTTTGAAGAAGAACTTTATTCTTGCAACATAGACTAAACACTTATTCCCATCATTTATAGCGTCACATGTTCCCCTTTAAACTATCCCCCGGTTCTCCGTGTTTCCAACTCGAGAGTTGTAGTATACACCATTGTTGGAAATAACACAACTCAACAAGGTTATGGGAACTGGAAAGGGAAGTAGTAGGCTTTATTACAAATAATGTGCTGACTACATTGCAGAAAACAATGTTTCTACCACATCAGGAAAAAAGTATAGCTGTTTATGTTTTTCGCTGCATGTCAATCCCGCCCCGTCTGCATCTGCACGCATACGTACTTCCGTCAGCTTATCTGGCTATATAGCGTTCCACTCTTAGAAGACAGTATGGAGTTAAATGGGACATCTCTGTCTCTATCTAGCGCATACAAGTTGCCATTAGCCGCGTCCTTTTCTACCCTCGCGCTGTTGCCAGATTACTAATAGCATGGTACAAATATTCATTTGTTATAAATTTCAGGTTTGAACACATTATCCTATGCAGACTTTTTTTCTCTATCAGGTTATATCCTTTTCAGAGTCATTACACATTTCTATAGGCCCAAATTTCTTCAGAAAACGTTTTTTTCAATAGAAGTCCGATATTTGCTGTTTCTATACTCATCACGCACTAGCTAACAAACTAACTGCTAGAATGCATCTATATTTTTTTCTTAGGTAGAGTAGACCATAGTGCTACTACCTGCCCACTTTGAATTCTCTACGTTTACCCAGTTAAGTGTTATAATTTTTTAAATTAAATGTTTTCGGAAAATTTTATATCTGTGCACTGCAAAAGTTACGCAGTGTGAAACTTTTTTGTTATTGAGTTTACATCAGGGAACCAGCGAGAACAAATGTTGAGGAAGGTTGGAGAAAGTTTTTAAAATATACCAAAAGGCAGTAACCTCTTTCTTTTATCCAGTAAGGCAAACAAAAGGTATTCATCTATTCAGCGTATTCTCGCGCCCGGCCTGACATGGAAGATAGTATAAGGAGCAGCACTAACATTAGTTCGAAAGAAGCCGTGTGTGTAACTGTGAGCTGTTATTGCGTTATTTGTTTAATATTTTTGTAAATATTTGTAGTTATGGAGGGGGAAGCTAGGAAGAGACGATATATTGGTAAATTAAGAAGTAAGGAACGCCAAATAATTATGAACGTGTTAGATTATTTTTGAAGCAAAATGCGTGTAAGGCAGTAAAAGAAACAGCTAAGGCTATCGGGTGTTCAGAAGCAGTAGTGTGTATGATTAAAAAGGAACTAATGAAAGGACCTCTAAAAACGCCATCGAAAAAGAAAGCAAAAAGGGCGGGACTACACAAAACGCTATGTTAACGCAATATGATTGAATAGTGTAAGGTGGAGTGCGGCGAATTGTTCATTCTTTACAGTTTGCAAATATTCAACCCACGCTGAACATACTTTTGTCACGGGTCAACAGTGATGAGACCCTACCAAATTTCTCAAGCGCCACTCTTAGTCGGTTCTTACATGATTTGGGGTTCGAATATGAAAGAAGGGGTAACAAGTGCATATTAATAGAAAGAGACGATATCGATATCATCAGATGGCGACATAAATATCTAAAAGACGTAAAAAGGTCTAGGGACCAGGGGAAATCAGTTGTTTATACAGACGAGTCATTTGTAAATTTAGATCATACAGTAACAAAGGCATGCAGGGATACCAAAGTTAAAAGTGTCCGTCAAGCAGCAATTGAAGGACTAAGTGCAGGACTCCGGCCACCTCGAGTCGCTCGCGGAGAAAGATTCTCAACTAGTACATGTTGCAACATTGCGCTCCATTTAACGTGTACTGTCTTCTAAGGGTGGAACACGCTTTAGAACTACTGACCTTATGTGATACGGATGACTGCAGCTATGTTTATGGAACGTTTTTTTGAAATAGGAATTAAGACGTATTCCCATATTTTAGGCAAAGCGGCTCACTTTTTGTTTGATGACATGTGATTGGCTTGATGTCAAAACTAAACACTTTGTACAATCATAAAGATTGGCTTTAATTTATAGATTCTTCCAAAACTAGTTTGAAGGATGTACTACTTCACAATGGCAAGGTCTCCAATCTGTTCCTGTGACCCATACAGTTATTATGAAAGTAACACATGAAAGCATATTATTCATTCTAGAGGTCATTAAATATAAGGAAGCTAATGACGTATTTGTTGTGATTTAACAGTTATTGGACTTCTCCTAGGATTACAGAATGGATTCATAAAGTGGTGTTGTTTCCTGTGCCTACGGGATAGTTGAGCTGTTGAACAATACTATATAGTCAAAGAAGAGAAGAATTCGAAACAGGGAAGTAGAATATAAAACACAAGGTATTGGAGAACCTTTCAAATGTGTATCTTCCGCTTTTACATATAAAACTGAGGCCCATAAAAGACCTTTAGAAGGGAATGGACAAAGCAGCGGAAGATTTCAAATATCTGACAGAACTGTTTCCCAATATACGTGCAGCGGAGATAAAAGAAGGAATTTTCATTGGTCCACAGATAAGACAGTTGGTTAAGAATTCACAATTTGATTCTAAGCTGACTGCCGCTGAACTTGTTGCACGGTTGTCATTAACGAAGCGGTGAATACGTTTCAAGGTAACAAAAAAGATCTTATAAATGATTTACAGAAACTTAGGATGTTACTGAAAATGCACTTAGACTTCTTTACTGAGAATTTGGCTGCATTTAGGGATGAACAACTGGAACTTTTCACCAAGCTACACTACAAATGGAATGTAGATATCGAGATAGTTAGGATACCACCATGATGAGCGACTATTGTTGATCTTGATCAGGTAGATCCATCTTCGCATAAAAGAATATCCACTAGAAAAAGCTTCCCATCTGCTTCAGGTTCCGGAGTCTAAAGATAATGAATGCATTAGCAAATTTCGTATGTAACGTTTATTTTTATGAGATAGATGAGTAAGAACTTTAAATATCTGACTGTCGGAATTCGCTGAGGTACATCCAACCAAATCCATGATGTAACAAAATTAGATAATTCATCAATTTACCTCACTAATGAAGCTCTACTTCAGGATATATGAGACTTAGAGATCTGATATTTTACAGGATATTTATGCATTGTTTCTGAGTGTGCTACTTTGTTTTTATGATCAAGTTTAATAAAATAAAAAAAATATGGTGTTCTTAATGAACCTCTAAAGGTAATAAAAATTCAACATCTCTTTAAATTGTGCACAACAGGAAACTCAATAAAAAGCAGTTCACATTATCACTGTATTATCTGAATTTTATGCACGTAGCCCTGGTATTATCTGCACTAATATATCATTGGTGCGATATATATTGACAACATCCCTTAATAAGAAAGGGTATCATAACAAAAGAACTGAGGGTGATGAAAGAAATAGAAAGAAAGATCGAAGGATTCGAAATCACCAAGGCCAACTTACAAACACTTGAAGTAAGTTCCTTAAAACTTTTAAAAAATTTTGGAGTTGCATAATTGGTCTTGAAGCATATTTGTGGGGGTGCTACGCTTTCTGGAATTCGCTACAGATACTATGGACTCTTCGTTGCTGGAATAATCCCAGAGATACGATGTGCTTGACTGCTAGCCTTGCAGTAAAATCACACAGGGAGCTGATTCTTTGTGATGGCAAGTTCTCAATGTCTAGCACAGAGCTATGTGATCAGAATCTGATCTTAGCTGGTAAACAATAGCATATGGAAGAAACGAAGGTGGGGTTATTGCACTCATTATGAAGTTTTCTATTATGAATTATTAAAGATTTTAGCGTGTTTGTAAATAGCAGCTAAGAGATGTGGTACATCCAGGTGAGACATTTTAGAGATGAATCTGCAGAAATGCTTGAGTTAGCTCCGTAATAAGTTCTGTATGAGAGACAGGGTTTCCTCGCCATAAGTTAAGAAGAGGGAAAGAAAAAACAAAAGGAAATAAAGTTACAGAATATTTCGTATAAAATGAGGAAAAGAATTCCAACAATGCATATTTGAATGGCACAGCTGAGCAATCTTCAAACTGTCAGGGAAGAGCTATCGGTTCTGAGGTTACTGAGAAACGAATATGGTGAGATAGTTCGACTGGTATTCAAGCTCTAGCTGAAGTGTCAGTATTGATCTATGGAAGCTGTATCTATTGAGAAATTCAAGATGTGTAGATTTAGAGTCACCATGAACTGCTTATGCGCAACAGAAGCTTAGTAAGAACGTGCCAGTTCAGGAAGTCTAAGAGCTTAGGACTGGATAGCATCTAATAAAACTGCATTTGTTATTATATAAACTCGTAGCTACCTACACCCCCTACTTTCCATTATAACCAGGAAACTGTAATAAGATCCAGAATTCATTTAATATATCAAACATTTAAGGTTCGTGGTGCAGCATGTTCGAGAAAATGAAAAAGAAATTACATTTTTCACAGAAAAAATGTTCAAACCACGAACATAAGGAGCACATTGTGAATTTACTCTTCTGGGATTGTAAATTCTCAAGTTGGTACGTTTAATTTGTCCTCTTGACATAGTACAGCACATGCTTACTTGATCCCAGTTTGAAACTAACTTTAAATATCTGCCAACTCCACTATTTCGACGTTCTTTTCAGGTCCTAAAGCCCAAGAGTGTATGTGGCAATGAATAGCTTAAAAACCTTAACATTTTAGCCTTTTATTATTGGAGGCTACTGAAAGTTAAATTATCGTAAGCTGTAGCGGAACTTTATCCCCAGTAATAAAAATGTGGGCTGTGTTTTTATTAAGGAAATATTCTTAGATTGTGAATAAGTTTTGTGAGTGAGAAACTAAAACAGATTTTAAAGAGAATTGTTGTGGATATCCTGTGGTATCTTGAAAGAAGTCAATATACAGAGTTGCTCAAAATGATTGTTGGGGTTTCGTGATTTTTCTTTTAGAAAACGTGAAAGACATACCATTTTTACTATTGCAGTAACGGTTACAAAAACTCTCAAAGTTTTGTTCTGCATCCACTGTAGCGACATCAGTTACCACCAGATGGCAATAACAACAGTTTTAACAAAATGTCGGTTAGCGGTAAGGAGAAAACTCTTGAATATCATCAACACACCATAGTCCGCCATTTTTGGACAAAATACGGGAAGCATTCTCCCTCCTACAACTCTGTTTGCAGATGGTACACACAATTTATGGATACAGGTTGTTCTTAACAAGAGAAAAACGATGGGAACTGAAGCAGCGCATCCGAGTCACCTTCCAAACCATCATCGTTGCCATGTTGAGTTGTGCGTGGAAAGAGATGGACTAATGAGTATATGTGTGTAGAGTGACAAAAGGCGCACATATCAGCATTTTAATGTATGTAAAAGGAAACTTTATGAGTTACAGTACACAATAAAACAAGATTCATATTCCTACATCAATTGCACTATGATTTATGAATTTTTGTAACCCCGACAACCATTTGGAATAATCGTGTTGAGTGACGGCTAATAAAACAACTGCAGGAGTTTGGAGATTTAAAAGCTTCAATACTAGATAATTACTTAGTGAACTGTATGATTGAAAGGATACTGTCAATATTTTTAGATACTCTCATAATTAAAACACTGTCTCTTCAGTATTAGGTATAACAAACTAATCGTCCGGAAAGACTCCCCTACAGTCTTTCTGGAGGAAAAGTGCAACAAATTACTTTTAAGAGAGTGACTTTTTTTCCTGTTACACAGCAATTTTAATTTTAGTAGATTTTATTTGGTTTCAAAGCTATGCTTTCGGTAAAGATACTTTCGGTAATAGTTCATTTCCGTAATTTAGCAATTTTTTCTCTCATTTAGCAGAGTCAGTGGAGCGCTCCTTGCAGAGGACGATAATCGCTTTTTCCCTGTAACTAAATAACTTTCGCTATGCAGGGATACCGACCGCTCTCTTGTGTTTCGTAGTTTCTTGTCTTGCATGTTTTCCCGCTTCAGTGTGTAACGGACCGTAAGCCGAGTGCAAGAAAGTTGATAATGACGGTGATTATAATCTGTTTCCTAATTAGATGATCGCTAATTCGTTTCTAATTTCATTCTAAGCACGTGACTTGGTAATTTAATTTCCTCACTCTTCTGCAGTCATCTGCCCCTCGCCTTAGTAAAATGTCTGAAAATATAACGGAGCACGCTAATCTTCCAGGTGAGCTCCTTCCTAGCAGTAAACAAGGGCGTTTCAACTCCTTTCTTTACGAGCCTCCAAACAGATTTTTGGACTTTTCCAACTAACCGTCTGTTAGAACACCATTAGTCGCGTGGGGCCTAGTAGACCCTCGCTATACTTTTGTTCTTATATAATAATAATAATAATAATAATAATAATAATAATAATAATAATAATAATAATAATAATAATAATAATAATAATAATAATAATAGCAATAATAATAATAATAATAATAGCAATAATAATAATAGCAATAATAATAATAGCAATAATAATAATAATAATAATAGCAATAATAATAATAATAATAGTAATAATAATAGCAATAGCAATAATAATAATAATAGCAATAGCAATAATAATAATAATAATAGCAATAATAATAATAATAATAATAATAATAATAATAATAATAATAATAATAATAATAATAATAATAATAATAATAATAATAATAATAATAATAATAATAATAATAGCAATAATAATAATAGTAACAATAATAATAGTAATAATAGTAGTAATAATAATAGTGATAATAATAAAAAGTATATTTGACAAGCATACAATGTTATGTACAAAATACATACTATCATCCTGTTCTTCATTATTAGTTTCTGAATCTAAAGAACTCGTTTTCAGTTTGGCTTCCGAATTGGCATCACCTAATTTCTACTGATAAAGCATCATCACATCACTAGTTGATGCATTTCTTCCAAATTCTTGGAATTTTGTACATCATACCTTTTGCTCCTGTTTATGAGAATTAGTTACATCCAATTGCAATGACAAAGCAATGTTATCCAACTAGCGAGGAAAACCCCATGTTAGTAATGTGTAATGAGAGTAGGTGCCTGGAGTTTGGTTCACCGCTGCGACACATAACTGCCCATTAGTCATTCTTGGAGCTAACGAAATAAACAGATAAGGTTGTCGCTTAACCAAACAGTCGAGTAAGGTGTAGATGTCCTAGTCAGGCGATTGCATTGGTGCGTTCTTTCAAAAACTCTCTGTCTCCCAGGCCCATAGCGACCACTAGAGGGTTAAATATATGTGCATTTTCAGTAAAACATAATACCGTCATTATTGAAGGGTAAGATTTATGAAGTAATAAAGAAATGAACAGACAGATAAATAAATAATTGCAACAAATAATTTCCGCATATTGAAATCAATGCATAATGTAAAAGTGGCTTTAAAATTTAGCAACATTATGCAGTAGTGTTGGTAGAACTAGCCATGCAGGAGGCACTTAAGTTAATAAAGTAGCGTGTATTTCTAAAATTTGCATCTTTTCCTTCGTATTTCCATAGACTTAGTGTGCTCTCTAATCGATTAACTATCCGCATCTCCTACGCTTGAAGAGCACGCTCGATTAGGAATATTAGTGGTAAAGTTAGCTTACGGTTTCTGTAATTAAGGCCCACTTACACTTCGCATTATTATGGAACCAGTTATTTTCAAACTAAAATGTCAGGTACGCCAAAACTTAGAACCATTTGAGGTTTACCATTTTGAGGAAGATTATTCAGATACATTTCAATGTTTGAACTTCACACTTGTATACTCACTTTAAGTCCATTATTATTAGCATCCATTAAATTGATCACCCAGTTAACTGATGTTGAGTATCCTCACACCCGCCTACGCAAACATGCCACAGTTCATCCCTGGAGCAGGTGGTAGTAGAGAACGAGGTTGCAGACATCGTCAAAGGTGGCGCACAAAGGAGCACCATACTAATCTTAAACCTCTGAAATAAAAACGATTTGGGAATACACATTTATGTCGCGTTCCTATCTTCGGTGATCTAGAACCTAATTAATAATCTTTGCTGTTTTACAGCAAAGTCCCAAAGAAACCAGTCGCCATGATAAGTTTCTTTCATTGCAACAGGTAAACAACTTGAGACAGCTCTGTCCTGGACTGACTACTCAATAACCTTTACCCCTCACGTCTCCACGGCGAGTCCCGCATGCGTCGGAAAACATTTGGAAGCGACCATACCTAACAATGAAATGTACAGCGTGTTTCGGGACTATACGTTCAGATTAGTACACGAGGTAGGATACATCAAAAGAAATATAATTTGTTATATTATATATGGTACCTGATGGCAATTTCTGATGCTAGGGATGATTTACCAGAAGGAATTTAGCATGCCAATTAGAACAGTGGCATATAGAGGAATTATTGAATGCACGATCATTGGTCTGTATGCACGCACTATATCCGGAATGCTACCGGCAGTGACAACAGTTCTAGACATGAGGTCTGTTTTTGTTTCCACATCAGTTTCATACACTAGCTGCTTTAGATGCCCCAAGACACCTGAGGTCAGGAGACCTGGGCGGCCAGTCACAGCGCTGCCTCGGCCTACCCATCAATTCCCGAAGCTGGCTCTCAGATAATTCCTGACAGCAGCGCTGAAATGTTCTGGCGCCCCATCGTGCTAGAAGTGCATCCCTTGTGTAACATTCGGAGGTACATCCTCTAGTAGTTCTGGCAACACATATTCATGAGAGGCGTTAGCTCCGTTCGTTGAGATGGAATAGAATAATGTATGGTCCAATAGAATGCCGGCCTACACATTAACGCCGAATCTAAGCAGATCTCAGAGCCAACCGTTCGTATGCAGAGCAGATCTGAAGCTTACGATACCACCTCTCACAAATGTTCCTGGATAACATTACAGAGACGACATGTTCCTTATAGAAATACATTTGTTTTGATGTCCTTTACCATCTGTATTAATTTAAACAAATATTTTCTGAACATCCTGTATTAGGTCTGAGAATATACTAAGTGATTTGCAGCTATTTCTTCCTGACTAGACAAAGTTTAAATGCGATACACCGTGTTGAACTAGTTAATTTGGTTTTTATGACCAAATATGGTATTTTGTTTTAATTATCTATTAAATACTCTTGGAAACCCAATTTTGTAGCAACCTGTTTAATTCTGCTTCTCAAGCGTCCCCTGTGATTGCACCATATGCTTCTTCGTGTACTCTTGTTTTAGTGTCTTTCAACAAATGACTTTCTTACACATGTAATCATTGTACCGCAGTTTAGGCATTTGGCTCACGACTTTCAAAATAATAATTTAAACGTACTTTCGGTAGTCTTCTTCTTCTTCTTCTTTTTTTTTTTTTTTCTTTTTTTAATGAGCAGGTTGCTCCATTATTTGGATTTGTATTGCACGTATCTAGTTCACTTATAAGAATCAACAGTATCAACTGATACTGAAATTTATTTTGATATTAAGATTCATAACTAACTTACAATGCGTAATTAATAATGTGACTTTTGGTGTGGGTGTGAAGTAAATACGACAGATGTAGTCGAGATAAAGAAACACCTTTATTTCCGTAAACAGTAACTTGTACACTCGTTGCAACAGCAAGAAAGTCTTTTCCGATTCTCCAACAGCACGACTCCGAATTCGTAACACAAAGAACTAACTCTTCCCCGTCGGCACAACGCTTCACATCGTCTGTCCGTCTCCGTCGGCACGACTTCTCAACCTTTACATACGTCTGACTGCCTGGACTGTCGCACTTTACCGCTATTTATATCTCCCAGGCACTATTCTGGAAGCTTCAGGAACGTTCACTTATTGCGGTGAGATACAAAGTAGAAGATTCCAGTAGCCTCTATCCTTTTCTGTCTTTCGGCAAGCGCCCCAACAATGCGGCCATTCTCTATCTCTTTCCTTCGGCTCCTTTGCGGTAGTGCCGACAATAATACAATGGCTAACACTGCGGTTGTCGGCAATTACATGCGGCGGGCGCGGTGACACTGCTCCCTCCTCAGAGTTGGTCGTCCCGACCAGCACTATCACTGCGGCATCTCCCTTGCGCCCCGGCGGACTATCCCATCGAACCTCTTCTCCAGGAGGCACGATCCTAGGTATCGCTGTTGGATAGTGTCCCTTGGTCTGGGTAGGACGACGTATGCCATCCTGCTTCGAAATTCTGCAACAGTACCGCCGGTCTTGACGGTCCCTCGTCCAGTTGCCCTTCTTCCTGGTGTGTTGACGGGCCATCCTGCGCACTTGGAAACGGCTCATTGGGTACCGTGTCCGCCGACCTCTCTGGCGCACCTTCGCAGCCACCTTGCTTCCGATGGGTCCGGCAACAAACCCCACCACATCCGCGCGAGTCACGTCCACCGCTGCACTCGTGTTCACTCGTGCTCGGCACGGCCTCTCCTGTATCCTGCCGTCCACGATGATGTCCACCATTCTTCCGTCATGCCAATCAGTTCGCCGAGTTGTTCCACGTCTTCCGTCACGCCAATCAGTTCGCCGAGTTGTTCCACGTCTTCCGTCACGCCAATCAGTTCGCCGAGTTGTTCCACGCCTTCCGTCACGCCAATCAGTTCGCGGAGTTGTTCCACGTCTTCCGTCACGCCAATCAGTTCGCCGAGTTGTTTCACGTCTTCCCTCACATCATCTGAAACGGGCGCAACTGTCGCCTCGGCCACTAGGTGCTCCCTCCCCGGCTCCGCGCTATTCCGTCTGCCCCTGGCATCCAGTACTTTGACGCTCTCGTCAACTCTTACTACCAGGGCGCCAAGACGTTCCCCGTTGTCCTCCACGACGTCCACGTGCTGGCAGAGGTCTACCACCTTTTCGCCGAGTTCTTCCACGTCTTCCGTCACGCCAATCAGTTCGCCATCAATTTTCGCCGATAGCTCCGTCTTCATCTCTTTCAGCTCGGCAGCGAGGTTGTTGTTTGACGTTTCCATTTTGGCAGCGAGGTTGTCGTTTGCCGTCTTCATCTCTTTCAGCTCGGCAGCGAGGTTGTCGTTTATCGTTTCGATTTTGGCAGCGAGGTTGTTTCTCCTCTTCATTTCGGCAACGAGGTTGTCGTTTGCCGTCTTCATCTTGGACATTTCTGTCTTCATTTCGGCGAATAATTCTTCCATCATTGCCATCATCCTGGTTTCCGAATCTCCCTCCATCTTGGTTCTAACGTTGCAACTTCTAACGACGATGTAACGAAACTAGAAGCAATTCGACGAATCCCACTTCTGACACCAGTGTGACTTTTGGTGTGGGTGTGAAGTAAATACGACAGATGTAGTCGAGATAAAGAAACACCTTTATTTCCGTAAACAGTAACTTGTACACTTGTACACTCGTTGCAACAGCAAGATTCTCCAACAGCACGACTCCGAATTCGTAACACAAAGAACTAACTCTTCTCCGTCGGCACAACGCTTCACATCGTCTGTCCGTCTCCGTCGGCACGACTTCTCAACCTTTACATACGTCTGACTGCCTGGACTGTCGCACTTTACCGCTATTTATATCTCCCAGGCACTATTCTGGAAGCTTCAGGAACGTTCACTTATTGCGGTGAGATACAAAGTAGAAGATTCCAGTAGCCTCTATCCTTTTCTCTCTTTCGGCAAGCGCCCCAACAATGCGGCCATTCTCTATCTCTTTCCTTCGGCTCCTTTGCAGTAGTGCCGACAATAATGCGATGGGTGACACTGCGGTTGTCGGCAATTAGATGCGGCGGGCGCGGTGACAATAAATAAAAAAAAAGCATTTGATGACAAATAATAAAAATAGTATTGTGATGGTTTAAAGTAAATATAAAGAGATAACTAGTAAAATAGGCCCCTAAGTTTGAAAGCGGGAATGGCAAAAACAACCAACCAATGTACATTTTCAAAGAACTTAGCGTCACTCATCATTAGTCTCTAGACATGGACGGATGTGGGTGAGACGAACAGTTCAAAGTTTGTGAAGTTCAACGTATAAACACAAGTGTTTATCGCAGTTTACTCATATGTCCTTAGTGGACTCTTAAGTTATACCGCCACGTATTAAATATTGGTCGCTTCATCTCGGCACAACAACATATAAGGTGAAATACTATTAAAAGCTGTTAAAGTCTGAAACCAGTGTAATCTTTTCACAAAACCTACACACACCCTGAGATAAGAATTTCCATCACTCGAGCCATGCAGGAAGGGTAGTCTACAAGAATCATCTCTATATTGTCAATTAGCAGAGATCATTATCAAATTTAATTATTACGTCTACAATGTGTAACAAGATGAGCCGTAAAGTTATATTCTGCTTCCAACCGTCACCCCAATACGTGTAGCAAACACAGCTTGCTACAAACTGTTTCCACAAAGTGTAACAAATGTAGTTTGTTACATAACCACACTTCTTTGCTTTGTGGCGCACGAGTTGAACCGAGCTTAACCGAGTCACCACGATGCATGGTGTAAGGAACCTATGCGTCTTGGATTGCACCCGGTGCGATTTTAAGTTTCGAGAAGCCCTGCTCTAAACTAAATGGACTCTAGTCTTATTTGAGCATAATTTCATTTATTGCATAACTGATCCTATATGATCGGTGAAATTTTAACATAGAATTTTTGGGTGAAATACAATATTTCCTGCACCTACCTGCAATAAGCAGTAGATATAGTAATATCCAAGCGCTAAGTACGGCATGCTTTTCATGACCCAGTTCCAGTGCAGCGTGCTTTCCAGCCATGTGTAACTCGTTTGTTTAAGCTAATTTCTTTGCATGAAGTTTGCTGTGTATGCTTTGCCAAATGAAAACTGTTATGTCAATGCTCCATGGTTCAATGTTTTGGTCAAAAGCATTGTATGCAACAAAAGTGCATCGTGAGGCATCCAGAGTTTGATACAGTTTTGTTGCCTGTAATTTCTGTCATACTTTTTGTATCTGACATGTTTGTATGTAGCGCGATTAAGTTGCATCTAATTGTTTTATCTAATGACATGAAAACAGCCAATTAACGTCAGTAACGTAACAATATGGCTAATTGCGCATGCTGCTGTGTATGTACAATTTTGGTTGAGTTTTGTGTTGGAGAAGTTAGTTGTTCATGGTTCTACAATCTTTTGCACCTAATTCTGCCTTTAACATGACTTAAAAGTTTGAGAAATAAATCTTTGCCAATTCTTAGAAAATTGCATCAGTTTTCCGGGTTCTCTAACATTGATTCGTTTTGTGTTAGACCCAATATACCTCGGCCCGTACCGTGTTCTCTTCTTTGAAACATTGACCGCGTCTACCAAGTTCGTTTACTTATACTACTTATTTTCTTCCTACCGAGAGCCATGGAATATTTTCAAAACTTACTGTAAAATATCAGTTGCTACATTAGTATTTGATCCGCCATATCTATTTGCACGCTGGTATGGGAACTTTCATTTGTTTTTGGACCAAAATTCATCATTGTGTGACAGACCAACATGGGGAGCTCAAATCGATTTAAGATCTCATTCCGGATTATATACTGCATGGAAACGCAGATTCAGATCAAGCTGAATCCTTGGATCCGATCCTCTTAGTGGTTGCATTGTTGCATGGAAACTTCTACCGGATTCAAGCCGATCTGATTTTCCAAATATGGTAACTTTTACTGTACCCGTAACACACTGCATGTTCGTCATTTTGATTTCTTAGTGAAAGTGGCCACTTTTATTATTTCTCGCAATATATGCATCCAAGAACATTCAATAACCTCAAAGCCAAGTTAAAATACTCAGAAAACATTTTCTACAGGTTCGCCAACATAAATCAATTCACCAACATAAAAGCTTGAATTGTTCATGCTTGAGCCTTACGGATTCAAATTGATCTCATTCCGGAATGAACCAACATTGAAACACGGATCATATTGGGATGGGGCTGGACTGAAATCGATCCAAATTCCCAATGGAGACATAGTGATCGTTCCCTTTGTGTGCAATTCTATTGGAGACGAAAAGTTTGGCAAAAAAGAGTTGGCCTCTGGGACACGGGCTTTTCTCCTCGTCCCCTTGGGAGGAGACGTATAACTCAGCCCAACAGCATTAGTACGCACCAGCTTCTCTCTTAATTGTTTTCAGCGTCGAGAATATCAGATAGCCGCTTTCTTCCCCAGTTGTATTTTTTACTTAGCTGCTCTATAATTTGCAAGTGTCCAACTTGGTCCAAACATAAAGGCCCAGCTGGAGAATTTTCATTTCCGCTGCCTGCAATATATTTTCGGAATTCCAGTAATGAAAATTAAAGCAGCAGGGTGCATAACTATATACAATGTTAATTGCATTTCTTGCACTAAGTTTATAATCAACACTCCTTTGAAATTTCGTTGGCCCAACCATGTTATTTATTTTCTCACTAAATTGCCTGATTTTATCACTAATAAATTAAAATTATATACTGTGATGCTAAATCCAAAATATATACCCGGTTTTAACAAATATGGACAAATGTACAGTAAAGGTGATAGACATGTAATGCAATCAGGATTATTCTTTTCTTTCTATTTTCCTTTTTCAGAATTAGTCACGGTCGTGTAAGATAATCGCTCATTACTTTAGCAGGTTTAATATTTGTGGGATAGGGATTTTAGTTCTAAGTATTTGTATAAAGCTGTTGCTTTTATTCGGAATACATTAATAAAATAAAATTTTAATTAGTAATTATTTGAAATAACACCGTGAATACTTAGGAATATAGGACATGTGGAGAAGCATTGAAATTGTTATTAGTAACATATCCATTAATAAATTTCGAAGTCCTAGTAACCAGAAAAAATCGTAAGACAACAGCAAACTCTCTGTGACTTCAATAGAGGTTTTTGTCTCAATATGCTCGTAGTTATAATGTGTTGATAAAATGGCGGCGCCGTGGCCGAGCGGTTAGCGCGCTCGCCTACCACCTAGGCGGCCCGGGTTCGATCCCAGGGACCCGCATGTGGTATTCGTGGTGGACGAAGCGGCGTCAGGGCGGGTTTTCTCCGGGTGTTCCGGTTTCCCCCGCCATCGCATTCCACCGGTGCTCCATCTTCATTCCATGTATCATCAGTGTCACCGCCTGCGGTGCCATAGTAGTAAAAGCGGGCGTTAAACACTACAACAACATGTTGATAAAACGAAAGCAGGACCAAGGTATACTTTTGGGCAAGAGGAATTCAGTTTAGTGTACTCCAATGAATATGAAATGGTTGTTGAGTTTCGTTCGCTCATTCGTTCGTTCATTCATTCACTCACTCCCTCCTTCACTCTTTTACTCACTCGCTACGGAGCTTTTGAAACTTCTCAAAGCTCTTTTGTCTTTAAACTAAAGTCCACGTTTCTCTGTATTTATTTTGGATGGAAAACGAGCGTACAACAAGTATAAACATGTTGATCTGTATTTTTCTGCGGACAGATATTTGTTACAATTCATTTCCAGAAGTGGAGACTGGAGAGAACATGAACAGCAGCGAAGCAAATTTTCTTAATGAAAATGAATGTTTGGATTTGAACATTCATATCCAGTAGTGAAGATTGGAGAGAATATCTTAGAAATGAAGCAAATGTTATGTGTTATAATTGAAATTAATTTGGATTTGAGTATAATTCATTAAATCATTATTTAGAAAATCCATGAGGCCATTCTCGTTTCGTTTGCCAATCATATGAATAATTTTACTTTTAAAATATTGTTGTATACAATCACCACAGAAATCGAAAAGATAGCAGTTTCATTGGTGAGCAACAACCGTTTAGAAATGATTTTAACGTTCCCCATACCAAATTACCTTCATTATCTCACAAATAGTTTCAAACGAATTTGATTACAGTATTACATGTTTGAGGCATTATTATTCTAACTGAAATTTAAACATATGCCGTATATTCTCGGTGAATTTCCTTTGAAGGCTTCTTCGTTATTATTTGCTTTCTATAATTTTACAAAATGACAAATTGTAAAACATGAACAAATGCTAAATTCGAGGAAAATGAAGAGCTTGCCAAAGTACATAATATGTGACAAAGAGGATTTTCCATATAATCTACTACATATTCACCCTTCTTTTGCTTCAGCGTTTATATTTTCCTGCGAGGTCTTTTGTTTCTCCTAAATTTTATAGAAGCAGGCAATCACAAAACAGTTAACTTTCTGTTTCCGTTTATCTTGTGCTACTTTATGTGAATGAGTGAATATATCCTAAAGTGTCCTGTAGAGGGCAAAAGCTTCCTACAAGAGCGGATCTTTTCTTTTTCATGTATACCCCTGCTTTAACTGCAATGTTCAAATCGGCACCCTTTCATTTGCAACATATTGTCATATCAACAACGGTATTAGCTCGCGCACAGTTGTCATTGGATTTATTTGTCGGTCTGGATGGCTCAGTTGGTTAGACGCTGGCCTAGTGATCCCAAGGTCGCGGGTTCAAACCCGGCCCAGGCCGATGGTTTTTAAGTGTGCTTAAAAACGACAGCTCCATGTCAGTAGATTTACTGGCATGTAAAAGAACTCCTGCGGGACGAAATTCCGGCACACCGGCGACGCTGATGTGATCCTGGAAATTGACAGCGTCGTTAAACAGCAAAATAATTTTTTTTTCTTTTTTTTTTTTTTTTTATTTATTTGCGTTAAAAGACACATACATTCACGCTTTCAGACTCTAGGAGGGATAGGGGGTAATCTGACTAGAGAAAAATCCGAGTGTCGAACTCCGGACCTCTGACACAAGAGCCAAATGCTCTGGCGGCTGATCTGTGGAGACAGCGCTGTTTTATAGGACTTCCTCGGTTGTTGCTTCCAATATATGGGTCCTACATGGTGAGCGGCTAAGCCCATCGGTTGTGCTGAAGCGTTGCGATGTGTTCCGCCAATTTTCATTTGATTCTTGCAGCTGGCTGTACTACATTCTTACGCGACCGCCTTCTTGGTATCTTTTGTTTGAAAGTCCCTTCTGTTTGCATAATGCTCAGGAATTTTCTTTACATGTTTCTTTAATTCTATAACATACACCAGGTGGCCCACTCCAGTCGGCAAAGTAGATAATCCTTCGTGCGCTAAAAGAATTACCGAAACTTCCAGGGTAAATCCATCAGTGGCGTATGCCGCTTCTCGCCAAAACGACCCGGGTTCGATTCCAGGCAACCGTATGTGGGATTCGTGGTGGACGGAGCGGTGCTGGGGCGGGTTTCCTCCGGGTTCTCCGGTTTCCCCCGCCATCTCGTTCCACCGGCGCTCCATCTTCATTCCATATGTCATCAGTGTCACCGCCTGCGGTGCTGTGTGTAGTAAAAGCGGGTGCTAAACACTACAAAAAAGTGGCGTGTGTGAACTACGTTCTACTTGTAAGTGAAGCGAGCGGCTTCAACTAGCGTGTGCAGCGCGTGATAATAGAAAATCTGATGTGTTTTACTCACATGAATTTCTCTGTACTTGTACTAACCATTCTTATAAACTCTTATTCCTATATCTTCTTCGTGTTAGTAAAGATAAAAATTTGCAAAAATTATTTTATTGTTTAGTTCTTTGAAGGAAAGGAGAATATGGGAATACAGTAAGTAGCCTTTGGGCGATAGTCAAATCTTTTAAAGCTTTCAAATTTCTTTCTCTTTGTTCGCTTAACATAAAAAACGAAGTACGATGTTCCATTTGACAGTAGTATGTTCTCCAAAATTCATACAAATAACCTGGAATATGTCCAAAATGGTCACTCTACACAAAAATTACTGGTGTTTTGCTCCTCACTAACTTTTCTATCTGATCTTACCTTGGTCATCTCTTGTTCTCCTCCGACCCCGATGCTATTAGGGTTCCCGAGGGCTAGGGAGTCTTTATTTTTCCAACCTCTCCATTTCTCTAATTTCTCTATAAAACCTTAAACCCAAACATGCTGACCTGTCATGGCATGTAATACGTCCTCTGATTGGTAATCAGAGGATATGGTCGGTAAATTTATTTTGATAACTCTCCCGGTCAGGTCAGTGAGACCCGTAAACCAACGACAGGTGTGGTCCTCCAGATATTCTGGGGGTTGTGAAAGTGCGATGTGACCGCCAAAACATAAAAATATGGTGCTCTCTAAAAAGCGGTTACATTTACTGCTAAGTCTCTTCAATATTTATGTAGTGAAAAATATTGGAGAGCAGGAGGATTAATGACTTCATTGTCAGAAATCCAGCATTAGCTAACAATACATTTTTTGTAGAGTAAGATTTTGTCTATATCTTACGGTTTGCCAGTTATGCAAAAGTCATCTAGAGTAAATAGGACTTCATGTGCTATAGCTAGAAAATTAGAGATATACATTTTATTTGCCATAAAAATATCTCAAATATATGTCATTTTAATCAAAATCATTAGAGCCATTTTCAAGAAAATCAAACTTTTCGAAAAATTTTCCATGTAAAGTGTAGTTTAGGATGGAGCAATTCTTGCTATTCAGAGTACCCTCATTTCGTAGGAGGCAAGTTTGGTTGTAGCAAATGGCGCCCAAACCATCACACGTGGTGTTTGTCCGTTATACCGCTCAACACACCACGGTACCGCCGGACAAGTATGCGGCCATCACTGTAGGACACGTTGAAGCGGGACTGGTCCGAAAATACTGCATTTTGCCACTCTGTACCCTAGTAACGCCGTTCACATGTTCATTGCACTTGGAGTAGCTTGTGCTTTCTGGACAATGGAAGTCGAGGTAAAGGCATGCATACAACCAGTCCAACCTATAGCAGACGGTGACGAAACGTGAATGCCGACAAGTTTACACCTGCTGCAGTGCTCCAGCATCGAGCCAACACTTGGGTTAAGCTGTCGGTCCATTATGGCCATGCGGAAAAGATGGTGGTCATCCCGTGCTATGGTCATCTTATGTGGTCCAGCATCCACTCCTCGCTGCGTGCGACCTTCATCTATCCACTGCTTCAATACACGCATCACTGTTGTAGCAGTGTACGACCCGAAATGTCACACTATGATAATCCTGCTTCCCGGAGACCGATCATTCTGTCCCGTTCAAACTCATTCACACGCCGATATGGCTCCCTTTGACGTTGGTAAGGCAAACTGGCACTCACTTTATTGTTTGATACCTCTGCACTGACTACACTGGGTGCAGCACTCACCTTGTCGGACCAATACGACAGGGCAGGCATCGGCAAACATGTACTCAATGATGCCTCGCAACTATGACGTGTCAGGGGCAGCGCTTACTCTGTCTCCCCCTCCGTCACCCTCGCAGCCTTAACTGGCACTGCATACACACCGATCACGGGCGGACTGTCCTGTCGTATTACCTGCACTTCTAAACATGTCTGTCAAACTGTAATTAAATACTGTAACTTAAGGGTAAACTTCTTTATTTATAACTTTGAAGGATATTAGTTTATTTAACTTAAAGTTTTAGTATATTCATAGGATTAGAGTGAATCTAATTATTCCTGGTCTATTAAATTTGATATCTAGAATAGCACTTCGATGATTTCTTCTCTCATCATGTAAGGAACGTAAGGTGTTTGTTGTGCTCTAAAGTTCAATGGAACATCAAGCGGCATTATGATGCATGTCATATGATCACCATACAATTATAGACAAGCATGTATTCATAAATTTACACTACGATTTAAAGCAGCATAACACTGACGTAGTGTCCTTTATTCACTTTATTTTTTTTTTTCAAGCTTAGATTGGACTAACTGCAACAGCTCAAAGAGCAATATTCAAATAATACACCTAATATTAATTCAAATATTATAACTGATAGACAACTTCACGCCAGCTATGCTGTTGCTTTGGAGATTGCTCAGTCACTGAGGTGTTTCAGTGATGAAAATTTCATAAAAAATGTGAGAGTAAAGTTGCAAACATAATTTGCCCTGAACAATGTGATATTGTTAGTAATATTGCATTATCACCACGAACCATACAGAGAAGGATACATAAAATAGCATAAATAGCCGAAAAAGACTACAAACCGAGCTCCATAAATTTATAGCCGTTTCTCTCGCGTTGGATGAAAGCACTGACAACGTCGACACAGCACAATTGGTAATTTTCACTCGTGGAGTTACTAACAACCTCTCGATACACGAATATATGCTTCAGATCATTCCACTTAGGGAACATACAACAGGGACAGAATTATTTCAAGCATTCAAGAAATGTGTAGAAGAAAAGAAACTGAATCGAAAAAAGTCTTGTGTCGCGATTAACAGATGATAATTTGCGTACTATACTGAGAGAGGCTACTTGTGATATTTCACCTTAGATTCTCATGGTAGGTACATTGCAAATAGAAGTGAACTGAAATATATTGCTCAAATATCTAGGCCTACCTGAAGTATCGCAGACCAAAATAGCTGGATTCAAGTATGTGTACTATTCCTTAATGTTCTCTGTAGCGAGCGAGTCCAGCACTGACTCTGAACGAAGGTCAATGCCATCCCCTGTTCTACATTACGTCATGTGCATTGCGGGTTGCATGTTGAGACGTCATAGTGATACCTCATTGAGTACCTGTTTGCCGATGACTGCGACAGAGCATCTGCTAGGTCTATGTGTACCCATCTCTGCAAACCTAATCACTTATTGCTTGCACACTCTTCTACGCTTCCACCAAGTTTTGAGTTATTCCGGAAATTCTATCTTGGTGTTGCAATGTTCAAAAACGACGGTGTAGTATATAATATATATTGTACATATTTAAATCTCCTCCAGGGTTTAAAAAGTATTAAAATGTGTATACCTCTTAGAAATCCAGAAAAGTTTCAACAGTATTCTTACTCTCGGATTTACACGAGAGTGCACGTATTTTGGGAGATATTATTCTTCAAACTTTATGTTCTTGTTCTGAATTTCCAATGCCTTTTATTTTTACTTGCAGTTCGTTTCTTTTTGTTTGCCTTCGTCCTCCATTCTTCTCAAACGACATGGCTACAAGAATTCCCCTTTTAATACTTGTCTTTTGGTTTATTCTTTATCCCCTCACTTTTTATTCCACCTCTCTTTATACACTGGGTCCTTTCTGAATGGTGCTTTTTACGATGAGGTTTTCTTGAATGCGCTTGGCAATTTGTTCTGATGGGTCGTAACAACAGTAAATATACGGCCACGGCTACTTTTTACTGTTAATTACAGAAGCGATTTATAGACTCTTTGGTTTTATGCTTACTTTCTCTACCGTTTACCTATGATTGCCGAAGCAATTACCCTATACCACTTCATCCGTTATGGAGATGGTGGAAAATTACGTCACAAGTTTGCTGAATCTCCCCCCCCCCCTTCCAAAAGATTAAAGCATTTTAATAACAGACGCACGCAACATACGCTGCCGGTCTTAAGTTTCCAGACATTCAGTAAAAGTAATGTAATTTGGTGCTTAGCTTTAACTAATTGTTATTTTTGTCACGAAAATACAATGAATGAATGAATGAATGAATGGATGAATAAATAAAATAAACCTAAGGGCTGTTCAAAATACAGTATTAGTTCAGAAAAGTGAGTATAATGTTCAACAATTTCACAATTTGACGAATCCCACCTCTGACATCAACGTGACAAAACGAGAAATCCAATCCAGTTACATTTGTCACTATTTGCCCTCAAAATGTTTGCACATATCCACAGTACTCGTACTAATTTTAACACACTCTGCACTCTGCTGTCTTTCGTGATATTATTACTCACAACTGCTTTCTTCTCCTATTCCTAGTACACAATTTTCCGTTTTTCTATACTTTCCCTGTCTCTGAAACAGCTTACTTTGTCGACACGATCACTCAACGCTCATTAGCAGCTTCCTACCTTCATTTCAACGCGACGGTTCACTCATGACCCGGACAGCTGACACACACACACACACACACGCACGCGCACACACACACACACACACACACACACACACTAAAGGCTGATTGACTCTACGACTCATATCCGTAAATAACTACTCACACTCCTTGCCTCTTTATACAGCGAGGACGAGGTGACATAGACATTTCTCGAACTTTTACAAATACCCGGCTACCGGACAGTTCTCACAAAACTCTTCATGTTACCGCTCTGATTGTTGCCACGTGTTCACAACAATGGCACGAAGCACCCTGACCTCGAGCGCCTTTGTTGCACGCACCACCAGTGCTGTGTGGCAGCCCGGCCGGCGTCACTATGTGTTAGAAAACAATTTATAAAACAGGTATCACAATGGTTTCTTCTATTTGCTCCGTCACCGTTCGACGTGACGTCCACCGATTATTTAACCTGGGTCCACCCCATCCTAATTCGCAGCAAGATAGAATGCACGCCCTGTACAGTCACGTTCACTAACAGCTTATTTCCAGCCGTGAAACAGAGGCTGTATAAACGAAAGAGAATGAAATGACTCATGATATTAGCTCCTCTGCCATTTATTCCTTTAAATAAATCCTTTGGAATAAAATAAATACAAAATAAAAACAAATATTGTTATTATCAAATTAAACTTTGCGGAGATAGTAAACTCTACAAAGATTTTCTGTACCATCCCATTACATTCTTTTAATGCCTGTATATTACACTTACAACTTTGAGTGTCTGGAAATCTTTTATCAGCGGTATATATACTTGTCTGCGAACAGCATTAACTGAAAAATCTGTGTTAGTTCATATTGTTTTTTACTTTCTCTACTGGTAAGTATATCAATTATATAAAATTGATTCTGAATGAAGAGGGGTTGACAGAAGGTTGATTTTTCACAATCTAGCACACTGATTTGATTGAACGTAGCACTTAGTTCCTTAACGTTGTGACGTCACTGCGACTGGACATTAGACGTGGTATTCAGCTTTATTTCGTCACCGATACTTTTCTAATGCCGTAACTTCTTAACTATGTACTATCAAAATCGCCGTAACTTTCCTAACGATGTAACAACTAAAACTCGCCATAACTTTCTGACAGTAAGGCACTGAACAGGCTGGCCGTAATTTATTGAGGATGAAACTTCTTAAGGTGGCCCTTAAATTTTTCCTGGCAGATTTGTTATTTTTGTGGGAGGGATTCCGACTGGTTGTAACTTCCGGCTGTATGGCATTGTCAAGGCTCCCTCTGAATCTCTTTAGTCTCTCGCTATATATAACTTTTCCTGCGACAAAGATCTTGTATCTTATTGACTAACTATTCCCGCGTTACTCGGTATTGTCATTCTACATAATTGTTTCCGGTGAATCCCCCAATGATGTTTCCAAATCAGTCCATTTTTCTTTCGCCTCGTTATCCAACAATACTTAAAGAAGAAAAACCACAATAGATGGTCACTACTTGACAGCTTGTAGGCGACAACAGTGTCAGCTCCGGGGAATTTCCTTTCGTAATCTTTAAAAACTTAACAGTTTTATTATAATCATTTATACTCTTAATTGCACTAATAAACTCTAATACGCAATACTTATTGTATTGTATTGTATTTTTGGTTCAGTATGAACATAATTATCGTTTTAATATACAATGCGTTTATACATTTAAATATGCAAGCTGTACATTTACAACGTTATAGCTCGTATCTTTAGTGATACAATATTCCATAAAGGTACATTTTTATTGCTAGTTGCTCCTGTGCATGCATCAGTTGTAGTGAATGATCATACACATCTTGAAGTTACTGAAGGTGAATCTCTCACGATTGCAGTAAGATATTCCTTATATCGTGAAAAACTGCGTTTTACGTCGCAAATTGAATTACCAGCCACAGAACCTCTTATATAATCGAGTATCTTTCCATACGCATGTTTTAAGTACTCCTTCCGTATTTTTCTTGCATTTGGTACGGTTATATTTGTGTAATTTTCCATGTAACTTCAAGACATGGATTGTGTAATTTCTTAAATGAGACATTAGTCTGTATCATCCTGTTGCAAAGATCTACAAAAAAGGTCAGATTGAGTGCTGAGGTAGAGGGCATAATTTCACCCGGTTCATTTGAACCCACTGGCACTGTCGCTTACTACGAGAATATTGCACATTGTTAAAGCAATTTGTTTCCTCCTGTTTCTGAAAGGCAACAGTTTTCATTTTATTATATCACCATTAATAGTAAAATACTGTGAACCAAATTTTTAATATATTCCTGTATTTTCTCTTTGCGTGTTTTACACATATTGTATTTCGGCATGTAACCATGTATGTACCTATTAGTGTGGCCAGAGAAAGGGACACGGAATCGACACTTGAAGATTGCAGGACAAGGTGCAATGTATACGCGCACAGACTGTACATAGAGTGGGGTAGGGTGGAATCTCCATTAATATCCCTGTAATATTCATAAATTACTTAAACCCCTCTTTCAGGTATACTAGGGAAAACATTTTAAAAAATTCTTTCCTACAAAGCAACCTGTTATATAACAATTTTGTTGTTTTCTATTTTATAGACAGCTTTAATAAAATATCACGTTTTAATTCATACTGTTGCAAGGTTGTTAATGAACAGTTATAAGTCATCTTATGACACCATCCGAATAATCCGAACCAACAGGCAAGTAGGGTACTGACACAAACAAGTACAACACTTGAAGCGCAGCGATCCATCCCGAAGGACTTAAAAATTGACAAAAGAAATACACTCTAATTTTCCTAATAACAACACTTGGAATTCGCGATTCTCCCCTGCACTTCAATGGGAGGCAGGCTGGGCTCTGTTTAAGCTTGTTTTCCAGTTTCCAATTCTTACTCCTCTGGTTACGCACTACGAACCAGTTATCGCTCTCTGCGGGTGCTTCAGGTGGTACCGCAGCAGGCCTTCAGTTTCCTACTACGGCCGCGGGGTTTTATACTGGGTAAGGATATGTTGCACGGCGACACCCACAGTAACCGTTCTGGCTTTCACTTGAATAAAATGTATTCACATTGCAAATAACGAAAGAATAAGGCATTGTCCTATTTTTACGTTGTGGTAATAGTCCAGTTCGTTCTTATATAAAACATGTTTTGTCAAGCTGCAAAGCATAGATTGTGTAAACACACTTTTATTTTGTGTTCACGGCGCCTGGTATGTTTATGCATATCGTCTCCAGATTCTCTGACTGAATTTTCTACTCTTTCTTACATTCTAAAGTCGTAGTGTGCAAACATCAAATAGTCACGCCAGACCCTTACATCCAAGTCCGGCAAATTGGCAGAATCTTGAAAATTCAACAGAGTGACAATTTAATCTACAATTGCACCGTGTTATTTGCTTATTACTTGAGTCAGTTATCTGAAAAACAACTGAGGCAAAATTACCGTCTCATATTGCATGTATGTTTTACGTAAATAACACGTTAACCCTTTACATACTTTGAATATAATATATTCAAGTGTTTTCTATGGTTTTTCCGTAGAGTATAAATTTGGGAAGCTGTTATGCAACTTCTGCTCACCTTATGCAAAATTAAAAGTGATTCAACATATTAAGTTCAAGATAAGTGTGTATTTCTCCCTTTATTATAAAATTTGGGAAAAGGAATCTCTATAACCTCTTAGAGTTTTATTCACGGGAAATTCAGCGGGTACTTTTAAATTTACAGCTAGAGTAGAGAGAGAGAAAATTTCATTAATGCCATCATAAAAGTCATGGCATTTAGGCGAAAATGCATATTTTTATGTTTAAAATTATTTAAATTTGGTATTAATAACAACATACAAATGAACCTTACTTAGTAGTTAAACTTTGTTTAAAAAATACATATAGAAAAATTATAATGGGTTTTGTTGTGCATGTTTTAAATCTGGGGTAGGTAGACACCAAGTACACTAAAGATTATGTAACCTGCAAGATCTCGCTTGCAAGGGGCAGTAAAAATCGGATTAAGCTGTAATCATTATACCTATTTTACCCCAGGATTTCCAACCTCTCTTCTGTGAAAATTTGCCCACTAATAGCTACCCACATTATTATACTGTATAGCTTAATAGAGTCTGTTCTATGAAATACTACACTTTTAATAACTAGCGGTATAATTTCGGCCATGCTTCGTTGTGAAATATTGAATATTGTGTTTTATTTTTCCAGGTATGTTCCTACATTACGCAGAAACAATTTATGACGCAGCACGTATTCAGAGGTCAGTTGAAAAACAAGTTCCTTAGTAACGTTCTGTATTTAATTATAAGTATAGCTACAAATGTTTTTACTTATACAGACTTATGAGACAAAGCCACCAAATAGTTTGGAAAAGCTCATATATGGAATATGAATTTTTTAGAATGTTCACTTGTAATTCGTAAAACAGTAACAATAACCTAATTCTGTTAATTCTGTGCAAGTATTACTTATGACCTGCAGCATCCTCCAGCATTAAAGTTGATGCAAATGCAGAATGCAATAGGCAAGTAAGGCTACTGTGATAAAATGAAATGAAATAGAAAACCTCAGAGAACGTATTTAAGCTAGAACTAGTTAATTATTATCGTTAAATATGTGTGGTTATCCAATTATTTCAATAGATCGCTAGTATTTTCCTAGAAGTGATTTTACCAATATGCAATATACAGCTCTCGAGCTATAAAAACCGTTTGTCATTAGCTAATTTTCTCATTAAATTTTCTGATTACCTTATTGTAATATTGGTTTGTTTTCACAAATTTAGTTATTAATGCACCAGGAAATATATAATTACCACATCTGTAATGTCTATAGAGATCTGCCTGTTTCTCTCAATACCAAATGTAAATAATTTTATGCTGATCTGTTTAAACAAACATTTTTAAAGCTCGTAGCACTTTTAGGATGTAAGTGACTTTAGGTTCTTGCAGTCATCTGTAGCCCTCTCGACTATTCCACATATGTCATGCTGCACACTCGTTCTTTCTTATAACCTTTTTTCTTTTAATAATCCTCGGTATGAACCAGAAAAGGCTGGAAAAGCGTTTGAATGTAGGAAATAACATTTATAAAATCCTAAGATTAATAGAATCGATTCCAAACGATAACTTGATTAAAACAAGTAAAGAATTATTTTAAAGAAATATAACGTTTTATAAAATGGAAAACAGTCCGATTAAGTTAAGGTATTCACTTACTGGACCTAAGCATATACTCGCACAACAAGGCACACCAGTACCAAGTATTGATTTGTACATTTCAACCGTAGAAAACATGAAAAGAATGGTAACTCTCAAAAAAAAAAAAAAAATTGCGCTTTATTCTTGTATAAACATAGCATTCCTTCTTTTCGTTTTCTTTATCTGATTGCCCTCCTGTACGGGGGACTTAAACCCCCTAGTATTTACAAGCCTGAGCCTATGGTTAGACGCCTGTCGGGAAGGATACGAACCTATGGACCGTACACAGTGAAGACCTGGAAGCGGGTGCTCAGCACAGCACCAGGTATGAGAGTGAGGAAGACGAAGATATTAAATGCAGGCACAAGCATAGCACATTAGTATAAAATCTTAAATTCGCAAACTGAAAGAAACTTTCGCACGCTTATCCACAATGAAATTGTTAAAATTCAAAGCAATTTAAAACATACACATTAAGGGACACTGGGAGTGAAATTTCAAATTTCCATAGCCTTGTATGGATGTTTCTGAAACTTTACTGTAATTGTACTGCTATTAGGGTAACCTACATACTAAATTTCATTCAAATTGGACGAATAGTTTTTTAATTATAAATTATTTCATGCATTTTATTATGTAAAAGTGTCACATATTCGAGATGAAGCCCGCGCCTCAAAAGTTGAGAAAATTATTTGTACATTTTGGAATAGGAACTTCGAACCATGTAAAATGTAGATGCTATCCACAAGTTGAATGAGGGAATCATTATATTTTTTTTAAATATTAGAAATATTATTCTCTAAAATAAATTTTAATATTTTTGAAACATTATTATTCGTGTTAGAATGCCATAGTGGACATATAATTTTGCAATGGATGCTTCTGCACATTTGGGGAAAACTTTATTCCATTTAAAGAAAAACTCAGGCGCGAGCCGGTCTTTGAATACGTGAAAATGAAGTTTTGAGAAAAACGATGTTTTATAAAATAACAGGCTACAAAACAAAGAATTGTTTATTTAGAAATCAAAACCCTTCTGTTTTATATTCCTCTGTGTTTTTACTTCCCTTTGTATGCTTCCTCTGTTCTTTTGAGCCCTTTTTGCCACCTGCGCATCCTTTCTTTTTCGTAGTGGTGGTTCTCCTGCTCTCGTAGAGTCGAGTTAGGCCCCGAGTCTGACTGATCTTTGAAGTAACTGCTGAACATCCCTCGCCCCTTACCACTGCTCTTACCTCCTGAGAAGCTGAACAGCCCATATTGAATGCAGAAACACCATTTAATGTCCCATTGTCTAGAAATAACAATTTCCCTCGGACAATTTTCCAAATGACAGCATGAAACTTTCATTTGAATTTTGTGTCCCACCACGAGCACAGCGTGCAAGCAGTTTAGAGCAAGCTAGTCTTTGATATATGGGAAGAATTCTTCGAACCATACTATCATCGAACTGAATAGACATCTTGGAATGGCTCTGCGGAGTCTCACCGCGAGCTATGCTTCTACTATAGAAGCACCAAGAGTCTAATCCTTCAGGGCACTTCTGATGTTCTGGCTTCTGATCTCCCCTCCGAAGGAGTGTCGCCTTGCCGTGGCGGAGGGGCTCAGTACCCGATCCAGACGGCCTACTAAGTGTGTCTTTGTGACCACTGGTAGGCAAGAGGTGAGGGGAAGCTAAGAACATTCCAACGGGTAGATGAGGCTCGTTAGTCTTGGTTGACAACTCATCTAGGAGAAGAGGACTCCGAAATCAAACTCCCCCAGGGGAACCTACCACGGTAGGTCCGGGTTTGGCGCACCCGGGGCCCCGAGCTGCTCACTATCACTTCACCCCCTCCACCTTCATTAACTGTGCCACGTGCAGCGTTTTATGTTGCTTTTTATATCACCCTCTTCCTCTTCTAGGCTTATTCTGATTATTAGTTTGTAAGTTCCTAGATTTATAACTCCTGTCTCACCAGCAGGGATCTTTCCTATCTCCGTGGTCCTGTCCCACGGTTTTCGGCGCGGCCCCCGACTTGTGTGCTCTTCGGAGGTCTCAGGCGCGAAGGTTGTGCGGACCCTTCACACTGCCCCCATGTGTAGCCTTAGGTGCGGAGCCCGTCCACACGTCATGTACACCCACGTAGCTCCTTGAGGGCACGGCCGGTGTTAATCTCCCGACGGCCGCGTGCCGTCGGGTTAGTATCACCGGCCGGACGTGTTACCGCTGACGGAGCCCCGGTGTAATCAACCCGAAGTCCCCTGAATCCACGCTGACTCCGTTGAGGCAGCGTGTGCTAAAGCGGGGAGCCACAGGCGGTTATTCCTGTGGTGGGGGCATAAAACCGGGGTGTCACGTGGTGAACGGTTTACCCATGTGGACAAGCAGTGGAGATCGGAGGGTAGCCCCTCTGAAGTACGCTTTGAGGTCAGTCATGGAGGGGTCTCCATGGCGGCACAGACCGTGGAGATTTTGGTGTCTTTTATCCTTTGACCCCCGGATGGCAGGCTGACGCCGACGGTTCCGGATGGGGGTCCAATTCATAATGCATCCGCGCAAAACCCCCTTGTTTGACTCGTTTTTGGTAATGACAATGGCATGTGATGGAAAAACGTTAAAGGACCTGAGCCCATTTTATATTAAACGGGAAATAGACAGGATTTGTGGCATTGTGAAAAATGCGACTAGAGTTCGAGACGGTACGCTTTTGATCGAAGTGACTTCTGCAGACCAGGCGCAAAAACTTCTTAAAGCGACCTTGTTGGGATCCTACCCAATCCGGGTAGCCCCACACAAGTCGTTGAACACATGTAGAGGAGTAGTCACCACGTCTAGTCTGGACAACCTCACCAATGAGGAGATTGTTACTTGCCTCTCCGACCAGCGTGTGTGTCAAGCGTACCGTCTGACAAGAAAGCAGGATGGTAAAGTTATTGAGTTGCGTACGGTGTTCCTCACTTTTAAGGGCACACAGTTGCCAGAATACATCTTCTGCGGGTATGAGCGTGCCGCCGTACGTCAATATGTCCCGAACCCTATGCGCTGTTTTCAGTGTCAGAAGTTCGGACATACTAAGACCGCGTGCAACCATCCTGCCGTTTGTGAGCGTTGTGGCCTATCACCTCATGAGGGCACGGCTTGTACCCGTGACCCTCATTGTGTGAATTGTGGAGAGAGCCATCCATCAAGCTCGCGTCAGTGTTCTAAATTTATGGATGAGAAAGCTATACAGGAGTTGCGCGTGAAAGAACGGCTCACATTTTTGGAAGCACGTCGCCGCTTTGAACAGTTGAAACCTGCGACAACCCTAGGTTTCGCGTCAGCAGTCCGCCGCACTCCTGCCCACACTGTGGCCATTCAGCACGTTCCAGTCGCTGATGCTGCCACGCAGACTGACTCACCAACGAGCGCCTCTCCCTCTCCACCGTCCCGTGATACACCTGCACCGGCAACTAAATCTTCCGCCGTGCAGACACCTGCTCACCAGCCATCCAAAAGCAGTAGCCACACCGTTTTACCTGGAAACGCTCACCATTCGCGACCTAAAGACCGGGTGAGTAGTCGTCCATCATCAAGGAAGTCCCGCTCCCGCTCAACAAGCCGACAGGGCTCTTCAGACTCATCTGAGGATGGCGACTTGAACATACCAGGTCCCAAGTCAGTCAAGATAAGACTGAAAAAGAAAAAGATGAAGACCAAACACTTACAATAAGCAGGTGTAACTTGTATTTTACTTTGTGATTTTATTTTTAACCTTCGTATTTTTATCTATGTACATTGTAAAATCACTTTTGAGGTTTTAACTGTTTTTATGTTATCTTTTTAGACCAGTTTTACATTTGAACTGTTTTAGCTTTTATCTTTCTTTTAGACTCCCCGTTCTATTTGTTTTTTATCTATTTTAACCTTAGATTTTTAGTTTTTAATGGGTGATGTTTTAACACTTGACGGTATGTAATCTTACTTCTGGACTCGGGGCCCTAATGACCAAGTTGTCGACGGGCCCTTAAACCCAATACACTCACTCACTCACTCGCTTCTGATCTGTTGATTTATAATAGTAAAGTGTGGCATTATTCATTTTATCAGTATTTGTTAGATGCTTCTGGATAGTCACTCTGTAGTAGCTGGTTAGTTTGTTGATAGTTTCTAACCACGACCACCCAATCCATTGTCGGTTGTGTCCATCTTTAGCTTGAGGAAAGGTGTAGTCATCCTCTTAGCTACATGATTGAACATTCTTCCTTCACAACTTCCACATCACCATACACCGCCAATGAATTTAGATGCTGGTGAGTCCTTGCGTCTCCGTCGGACAGTACAGCTGTGTCTCATTCTACAGTTCTGTACTGACCGCCTCCACATAATTTCAGCAAGCCTGAACCTCCATGGATCCTGAAGCACCGTCAAAAGTTTTAGAGCGCTCACACCTTTAGTGTGATCTTCCGCCAGAATCACATATGACAACATTTTGATAGAACCTCGTAATCAATTACTAGTCCTGCCAAAATATCTATCACCAAACCAATGTCATACAATGAAGGTGGCCTCGCTTATGCCAGGTGCCATCATAAGACACACCGATATGTATAACATCTACATTCATAAGCGAGGAATCCATTTCTTCATGTGCTTTGCGAACCATCATTCTAGACTCACTTAGCTGCTTGTCTTTCAAAATGATGGTCTCTCATGCTAGATCATTCATGTGAGTTGCAAACGTCCTGGATTCCATTGACAAGGAGTGGATGTATCAGGAGTATTTAAAGGAACAAACATGGAGTCATTTAAATGGCTGTAGCGAGTGAAGGGAGGGGTCGATCTGCAAAAGTTGTTGTTCAATTTTTGGCAGATTTTACCTAAAATGTCACTCCCAGTGTTCCTTAAGACCAAAAGCATCTAAGCCGTATTCCTAAATTAGAGGAAAACGACTACGGCGAGTCAGCTTCCCAAATTCATTGGCAATTTTCGTTGCAAGCCTATTTGAAAGGCTTGCTGTAAAGGTGGAGACCATGAAGGTAAGAAAGTTTCAAAGCCCTAAGAACCTTCCAGGAGCACCAAAGCAAATCTCGCTGCACCTCGCGTCTATGTCATGTTATTTATCGTTGTACGAAGTCGTGGTCATTTCATTGGTTGCTTTAGGCCACGAGCAAAGGTACACTACTCTTTCCAGTACCTAAATAGTTAAAAAGGTTATCTTAACCTTAACCAATTATCCCTACAAAGGTTACAAAATGACGTAGAAACGAAACATTCTCAGTCTTATTGGCTAAAAGAGGAAGAAGTACAGTAAGAGTTTTCACTTCTTATTATGGTTAGTTATTGGTTTGGTTTAAGAGCGCTCAACTTCGAGGTCATCAGCACCTTTAAAAAAATCATGGCAATAGCCAGATATAAATGTTATTCAAACATAAAAATACTAGCAACAAGAAAAATATACACAAAGGGTAAAAAACCGTGGCAATAGCCAGATATGAAACAAGGTGATAAATATGTCCAAAAGCTTAAACAGATAACTAAAATTTTAAATCCTCAAATTGACATTCTACTCCGCTAAAAACTTAAAAACTCTATCAACCGCTGTTTTGTCGTCCGCTAGGACCTCTGCAAGTCTGGCAGGCAGCTGCAGAGAATCTCGAAGGTGCGCTAGAGTGCAACACTCTAGCAGCACGTGGCTAACTGACAAAAGGTTGTCACACAGCGGACGTAGAGGGGCAGGGTCCCTTTTAAATAGGTAACCATGCGAAAAATTGCAGTGCCCTATTCTTAATCGAGCCAAACTAACCTCCTCGCAACGAGATATGCGACAGGAAGTTACCCAGTTTATCGGAAGTTCTTTCACTTCTCTAAGCTTATTACCGCGGAGAGCTGACCACTCGTCGTGCCAGGACGACAGCACCGCTCTCCGCACTTCAAGCCTGAAGTCTTCCGAAGTAACACGTGAGATGGTAATACTGGATTCTGTAGTTGCCGTCTTTGCTGCTAAATCTGCCATTTCATTCCCCGGCAAACCTACGTGACCAGGAATCCATGCACACACCACGTCAACGCCAGAAGCGTGTAAAACATGGAGGGCATCCTGGATACGCTGTACAATAAGGTGGGGGTTTATCATGGTTGTGCCACACTTTATCGGCTAGTGCAGGATATGCCTTTGAAGAAGTTAAAATCTAAAATCTAATGGGAAAGCTAGATGAGCGCTCAGGTTAGCGAAATGAGTGCGGGAAGATTTCAGAGACTGCAAATTAAAGCTTGAATGGTATTTACTATACACATAGCAATACAGCACTTTATAAGAAAAAGTAAACAGAGCTGTGATATCAATACCTGTTACTGTATCAAAGCAAAAATAACTAGTTTAGAAGTAAATGAATGAGTGAATAAATAACTAAATAGACAGACAGGTACATAGACAGACAGACAGTGAGACAGACAGTTAAACAGACAGAGAAATAAATAAACGGACCTTAATGACCTAGTTTTCGACGGTCCCTTAAATGCCACTCACTCGCTGGCTCTAAATAAATAAATGACAAGTAAATAAATATGGTATCATATTTTTCCCCTAATTTAAGCTATAATTGATTAATTTACCTTTAGTAACCTATAGGAATACAACAGGAGTATAGATTAAAATAGAACATAATTTTACTGTTGTAATTCTTATATGCATGAATGCACAAACAACCTAGGAAGAAACAACCGATTGCTTGACCAGGGAAACAGCGTGATAAAATAATGTATAAACACGTGTGTCAACATTGCATGTTCATTTCAATGCTGTAACACAGCTGTGAAAAAGGAATTATAATTTCTTCAACAGATTAAATTACAAGTATTATTCTGTTAATGATTTTGTGAAACATGTTCGATTCTTCATTTAATGTTTGCAATTCTTCTTTTCTTCTTTTTCACTCGCATAAGCTCGTTGCTACAACTTCCGTGTTTGTTCCGCCATACTTCCAATTAAACACTATTCCGGCATGTGTACTATAATATATAACTAAACACTCATTGCGAAATTCCAAGACATTTAGGGGCAAAAATATATCATAAGTATAACGTGAACAGAAGAATCGGCTTTAATGAATTTTCTAATGCACATAAATGAGGTAAGAATGCATATGAATTTAAGTTTAGAGACGGTTGTGTGACTATGCACACCATGCATTTTTTACTTTCTCTACTGGTAAGTAGGGGAAGTATTGTATTCCACCCAAAAATTCGATGTCGAGATTTCACCGTAAATACACGTTTTGAGGCCCGCTGAATCCAAAAAAAGCATTTTTATAAAAAGGTCCGTGTGTGTGTCTGTGTCAGTCTGTGTCAGTCTGTCACTGTCAGTCTGTCAGTCTGTCAGTCTGTCTGTCAGTCTGTCAGTCTGTGGACAGCATAACTCAAAAACGAAAAGTCGGTTTAAAACCAAAGTCGGTATTTAAGTTTAATGTCTTTCAAGGATGTGACACGAAGATTTTGAAGAAAATAGCCCCACCCTAAACTACCCTTTACATGGAAGATTTTTCGAAAAGTTTGATTTTCTTGAAAATGGCTCTTAACGATTTTGATTAAAATGCCATATGTTTGAGATATTTTGATGACAAATGAAATGTATATCTTGAATTTCCTGGCTATTGCCCCTGTAGTCGTATTTACTCTGGATGAATTTTCCATAACTGGTAAACCGTTAGAGATAAACCAAATCATACGATACATAAAATGTAGATCTTGCTAAAATACACAATTTATGTCTCAATAAATTTTCTTGTAGGGTGAACCATTTCGGAGATATTCCTTGTTATGTGTGTGAGTTTCGGAAAACTTAGAACTTTCGTCAAATGGGTCATCGCTGTTCATTTTTTTATATGCTAAGTGTGCAAAGACAACAGAATCTCAAACATTTGACTATCGCACAAAGCCTACTGTATTCGAACATTCACCTTGTACCTACAAGGAAATAAGCAATAAGATAATTTGTACAAATGTTTATCTCAACTAACAAGAAAGAAGATATAGGAATAAGAGTTTGTAAGAATGGTTAGTTCAAGAGTACAGAAAGTCATGTGAGTGCAACACATCAGATTTTTATAGGATATGGTGCGTCAATTTTAGTAACATTAATTAAAAAGTTTATCAACTACAGTTCTTTCTACCTCAATTTACAAATAGAAGTTCTTACTAACATAAACTAAACAGCATTTTAGGTATACCTGGAAAAAGTATACTTGAGACACTTAGATCAAAGGACAGTGAAATGCATCTAAGATGAAAAGCTAATTCAAACTGTTTTGCTGTGTAACTTTTGATGGCGACTTGATTGAAACAGAAAAGTACAGAACCCATTTACTGAGATATATAACTTTCCAAGCGATCTGCAGAAGTCAGAGAAAGTCATTCCGAGAGAGAGAGAGGGAGGGGGAGAGAGAAAGGGAGAGGTGAGAGCTAACAGTTCGGAACGAAATCTGCAGCAGGGAATATTATAGGAAAAGGCGTGGAAGAAAGAAGAGCATAGACACGATAGCTTCATTTAGCTTGAACAAATGAAAGTTTTGTTAAAAACATCTGTAAGGCGATCTGTTGTCGCGAATAACGACACTTTTAAGAATACCTAGGTCTGCATTATAACTTTCGCTGGCTGATACACCTGGGAAACATTTTTGTTGTTGTTGGTTTGACTGCAGATTCAATATTTTATGAAGCTCCTACCACGGAGAGAGAGATTTTTTTGCTTACCTGCCTCTGCAGTAAGATCCACAGAGCAAATTGAGTAATTGTTTTCATGACTACGTATTCGGAATGTTATTAAAATTGAAATATCATCATCTTATTCTTAGTTTCTTCTTTTTCTTTAAAGCGTTAATAACAGAGATGATAATTACATTAAGAAAATCCAGGAGCTACAAAGAGAACTCGTAGAATGTTTATTCCATATACTAACTATAAGCGATTTTCATTCCCGTACTTCCCATTTAACTCAGCTTGGTTATAATCAGAACCTGAAGGCCTTGCCAAAACTACATAGAACTTTCTCCCGCTCCATTTCAGAGTTCACGGTTTTAGTCGTTTCCTTTGATACAGACTTCAAAATCACATAAAGTTGGTCTTCAAATGTGACATTTCCTTTGACTCCATTGAAGAGGAGTATTTTGTGAATGTATTTTGTATACCTATGTACATCTCTAAGCATATTGCTGCGCTCAGATTTTCGAAGTTATTACTTTATAGCGGAAAAGCTAAAGATGCTTCAAAGTGTATTTGTGTCTGGTATTAATTGAGTTCATTGGTAATCAAAAAATAGAAATAGGTTTATATAATAGTGTGAGTTTTAAGAACACTGATTAGAAAGATCTCTTCTTTATGGGATTATTTTTAATATGGTAGTGCGAAAACCTTAAAAATAAATTAACTGATGATAACTTTATTGTACATTTAGTACTTACAGTTATGCTCATAAACATGACAATTGCATGACATGAAAATGGCGAGGTCCTTATCCAATGATAGGCCTTATTTAATTATTATATTGTCAGGTCTGAATGATGATTTCTTTTTAATCTTCTGTCGCTTCGAGCTGCTCGCAGGTGTTGAGGAGTCGTGTTGAGTAGTCGATTGGAGTGGTTGGTGAACCTGTTGTAGAGCCTGGTACAGCAGACTTGAAGGATAGTAGCTACTAGTAGTATCTGAAGATCCTGGTGGATGGGTGTATTGCGGACGTACCGCGGTGCATTTGTTATGATTCTAAGGAAACGGTTTTGAAGATCTGTACACTTCTGATCTGTGAATCAGATGCAGAACCTTGTCCATATAGGCAAGGCCATCTCTATCTGTGCAGGTCTGGAGGCTGAAAGAGATTGCCTTAATAACGCCATAATCGGGGCTCATGTTTATCAGTTGCTTGTTTATTAGGGGAATGCAACAAATCAGTGCGTGGTTGGAATGCTAAGAAGTTGCTTGTGTCTTATTAAATATCAGTAAACAATTAAGTGAAAAATCGAATTACAAGGTGAAGTAGTTTTTTTAATACGAAATGCCTAGGAAGTGTTGTGTGCCGGGTATAACCTATAATTATAAAACAAGTGTAGAAAAGTATGTAACAGTGTTTTCGTTTCCAAAGGATCCACATAGGAGAGAGTAGTGGGTACGAGCTATTCACAGGGATAATTATGAACCAGGTGTTGGTGCTATGGTATGTATTAAACATTTTTCTGAACAGCACATAAGGGAATTTACTGCCATGGAAAGGATGGAAGTGTTGTTGTAGTACCCAAAACAACTCCTAAAATTACTGGAGATGCATGTCCCTCGCTGTTCCCTAATTTACCATCCTACCTGACTTCCGAACCAGCACCCAAACGTAGGGATCCAGGAGAAAGAAGAGGGGAAATATTGGAAAGCGATGCAGCAGCATTTAGTAAATGCCTGGAAGATAACAAAATTAATGATTTTCAGAGCTTTATAAATATAATTAGTGACATCAAATTAGAGGGATTCACCGTCATCATAAAAAAAAAGTACTTTTTGTGAGAATTGACACTGAAGAAATTCCTAAGATTTTAGTAGCATTGAAAGTTAATTCCAATTTTATTATTCAGGTTCTAAGGATAAAATTGTAATACCCAAAAGTAAGTTTAATTGGATTCCCGGTAAACAAATAATATTGGACAAATTGTGTAAATTTGATGCTCTTTTAAGTCGTGTGAATGAGTTCGCAATAACAAGTGAACAAACAAAGCATAACCTACTTCAGGTCGCCAACATTTTAATGGAATGTTGGGAGGAAATGATTGAAGATTCCGCAGAATATCTAAAAACTAAATTCCTAGAAGGGCAGGTAAAATTGGTCAGTCAAAAGCTAATTAAATATACGCCCGATACCCTCTTATGGGCGTGCTCAATTTATTAATTTCTCTACTGTAAGTAGAAGAAAGTGTTGTATTCCACCCAATAATTCGATGTCGAGATTTCACCGAAAATATATGGTTTGAAACTCCCTGAATAAAAAAGCACTTTTAGAAAAAGGTCAGTGTGTGTGTGTGTGTGTGTGTGTGTGTGTGTGTGTGTGTCAGTGTCAGTGTCAGTGTCAGTGTCAGTGTCAGTGTCAGTGTCAGTCTGGACAGCATAACTCAAAAACGAAAAGTCGGTTAAAAACCAATGTGGGTATTTAAGTTTAATGTCTTTCAAGGATGTGACACGAAGATTTCAAAGAAAATATTCCCATCCTAAACTAGTCTTTACATGGAAAATTTTTGTAAAATTTTGATCTTCTTGAAAATAACTAACGATTTTGATTAAAATGTAATATGTTTAATATGTTTTTATGACAAATGAAATGTATATTTTGAATTTTGTGGCTATAGCCTTTGTAGTCCTGTTTACTCTGGATGACTTTTGAATAACTCGTAAACCATAAGAGATAAACCAAATCTTACGGTACAAAAATGTAGATCTCGCTAAAACACACAATTTATGTCTAAATGTTTTTTGTTTGTTTATTTTGTTTATTTATTTATTTATTTTTTTTTTGTTTGTTTGTTTGTTTTTTCTTTCTTTTTCAGAGTGGACCATTTCGGAGATATTCCATGTTATTTGTGTCAGTTTCGGAAAACAAAACTTTCATAAAATGGAACATCGTTCATTTTTTATATGTTAAACGTACAAAGAGAGCGGGATCTCAAAAAAAGTCTGAGGCAAAGCATATGCACAACATGGGCCACCAAAGCGCTGTGCACATTGTAGCACCAAAAAGAGACCACACAGGTCAAGGTGGATGTGCAGTACATGCAACGTAGGTTTATGTTCATCAGCTGAAAGAATTTGCTTCACAAGCTACCGTACATGAACATCACTTATGTATTCCATTTTAAGTGGTCATGAACATGTGTCGCAGAAGCTTCATTTCAAGCCGCCTTCTCATTTGCATTTTTGTATTTGAAAAAAAAAAAAATAAAAAAACTTCTTCTAGCCCTGTTCTCTTAAGAAAAGGAAATGATCAGAACTTCATTTATCCCCAGACCAAAAAAACAAAAATAAAATTGTGTCGTAAAACAATTAGAAAGTGTGCAATACATATGTAACCACTAAAACATACCAAATAAAGGCACGGTTGCAACACACTGATATCTACAGGAATTAATTATTCTTTGCTCTTAAACTTAATGGTTTCGTATCTCATGATTCCTGTGTAGCCAACATAAATGTTGCGATTAACAGCAACTACCATCGCAGCTTTTCCAAGGTTTTAGGGGTAGTTGGTAGTAGTGATGTCAACTAAACGGACTGAATGTAACCAAAAATAAACGCAGAACCCTATAATGGGCGGAATACATCACAGTTCACTTTTAGTGAATTCTAATAGTATGTTTTCTCAATATATCGGCACTGTTTACACCTTATCAGCTTTAATGTAACTACATGATGTTTATATCTACAAATATTAATACTACATTCACACTGAATTCGTAATTGCAAGTATTAAACTATATGCTTTTGCATTTCCGATAATAATTACTGCTGGTGTATTTTTTCTAGCTGCAATGTAATTATTGGATTAGCACGTGTGGTGAAGTGAATTGGAAACATAGATGTTAATTGATAAAGTGCACCGACACGAAATAAACGCCATTCTAGATATATTTGTACAACAAATAACATTGCCACTCGCAAACGCAGTATATTTAAGTGGCATGTTAATGGTCTCAAAGCAAATGATTGTACGAAAGAAGGAAGATGATAGCAAGCGATACCATCTTAAATGGTTCAAGTAATTGTCTGTCCTTTTACAGAAAACTTTTATCCCCTTTCGTTGAGTTGAGAGGCTGACATTCTAATTTCTCTTCCTTTTATATCCTGGGAAAGGCGAAAGTAAAGTAAAATAATGTTCAATTACAAAAGTATTATAATTGTTTGAATGTCGTAGAAGCAATTACAATTTATTTCTTTGTCACCTTCTTCTTTAGTTTTACTTTCTTTCTGCTCCTCTATGGTAGGTAAAACAGCATTTTAAGAAAATTCACTTCTGCCTTCCTCTATGTGTGTATGCGTCTGGTGTACGTGCGTGCGTGCGCACGCGTTCGCAAGATATGGAGCGTATGAAAATTAGACGCCCCAAAATATAATACGTCTCCAACTTCATACTAAGGAGATTATTTTAGTATTCATAAGCAGTACCAAAAATAACTATTATAGTAGAGGGTACGGTTTATTACACTGCAACAAGTACAGCATGTACTCATACAACATTCGGGTTCCACCCACTTACGTTCTTCTGTATAATCCGATTTATTAGAATACTGAGCCGTTGATGCAGATACAGGGTATTACGCGTTTAAGTGCACATGTTTTATTGGTAATTGTAGACGGTGTATTTAATTATATTATATGAATTTTTTTATATATATATATAATTTTACTTATAAAGAGTAATATGTTTTCAGATAAGTAGACGTGGCACAGTGGGCCGATCTCGTGATAACAAATGATGTACAGGCATCGAGTTCCAATGCATACTCCAAGGCAAATGACCTCAGAATACCTCGCATTTGTAGGGTACCCTCTTACGTCATGCTTTCTTTTTATTTCCAGATAATGTAGCTTTGCACGTGGGTATCACGCCTTGTGTTCTGTATCGAACCAATAAAGCATAACTATGGTGGTTTGGTTTGATCAACTTATTGGTTAATTACGAATAGGCAGAGCCACCTCCCTCAACTGCAAGGGCGAGGAGGTAACGTGTCCCCTTTCAAACTGGCGGAGACTGATGTCAGAGGATGCACCCTACCTAAAATGCCCCTACAGACAATTAGAAATTCGATGTATATTATTATTTGTACTCTGTACAACAGATTTCGTGTTTCATTTCCCCTCTTTAAAAAGAAAGGACGAATTATTTTTGTCGCACAGAAATTAACAACAAAATTAAGTAGTGAGAATTAATTTCTGTGGTAATGTTATGCGTATTTAGCCATTTTCTCTTTGTTTAGATTAATAAAATGTCTACAACTAGCGATGGGATTGTTCTATCGTTCCTATTGCACAGGGATACTTCAAAGGTACCATTTGCTCTGCTGTGAAGTAAGCACGTGTTAATAGAATTTGCTAAGGCATACGCAGTTGTATAGGCGCGAAATTAGGTGGAGGCAATACCTGAATGGCCTTACTCCCTGGAGAAATTTCTTTCAAGAAAACTTCCCTCTCGCATCTTGAAGATGTTTTGTTGGTTCTGGGCAGTCGGATATCTTCTCGTAACAGGAAATCTCTATAGCTGAGCTAATACTCGTATTTCCTGAAAATGTATGTACTACAGTGTAGAAATAGTGAGCTAACGCAAATATGTATCACAGTTAAAAGAAAAGCACTTATCAACGTTTACATTTCATAGTGTTTATATGCGTTTAGAATAATTGAAGTTTTGGCTACAGAAAAATTGGATGTTGTTTTCAATTATTCGTGTTATTTTAGTTTCTATGAACTGAACTCGTTATTTCCTTAATACAAATTATGACGGTTATTGAGGTTTTATTCTGAAGGTTGTGGGTTTGATTCTCGTTGAGCGACCTGACTTTGGGTTTTTAGTGATGTTCTATGGTTGGCCGGGGATGCTACGGTGGTTTCTCGTCTAGCGCGATTTCCTTTCCATCATTTCCTTTCATTTCGCCTCCTTCTCATCCTTCAGGTGTGCCTCTTGGCTTCGTGGCGTATGGCGGTGCCTAACAGATGGCACGGGTGCTTTCTCAAAGGAAAGCCTACTCGCCGTGGACACTAGTGAGCTGCTTAGCCAATGGAACGTTTATCACCCTCTCTAGACAGGTGGAAGAGTCTTCTGGACTAAAACTGTTAAGGACTTCCCCGCATCTCTGTGGTCCGTGGTCCATCCCTTCATCCCTTCCTTTTGGGAAGGTAGTATTCAACACAGATCTCCGCATAACCTAAAACCTATATTTGTTATAGTCACTCTGTATCAGGCGTGTTATTAACTGTCTCCTAGGAGCTGCCTTGCTTACTGAGCTGTTTCTCCCTTCATGCCTTTAGGTTACACGGTGCAGTTGAAACTAGTAAACAGTATTACATGGACGTTCAGAATGACGAGTGCGTTTCAAGAATTATAGGAAGGTTATTTTTGTATTTCACACAATGAAAAACCATGTTTAATTTGTTAATATTGACAAATCTGGACGTCATGTTAGACTTAATTCTAATAAATAATATAACAATGAATATGACAAGATCGTTATATCGATTTGTCTCCAAACTTTAAAAAACATAATAATTATAGTAATTATTATTTACTTTAATATAATCATTTTCATCACACTGTACATTAACTTTGCAGGATGACATACTATCTGTGCAATCACATTTTCAACATTATAATCAATCAGTTTTATTGTCATGTAACAGATGATTGAGGAATTGAAATCCCAGTTCTCCTCCAACAGGCTCAGTAAAAATAAGTCGTCACATACTTGCAACAACGCAATTCAATAATCTGTTAGAGTCAGCGAGTTGAAAATGTTAATCATGTGAAAAGCATATCCAGGTCTACATTAACATATACGAATTTAGTTTTATCGGCTTTGAAACCTGATTTAAATAAATTGGTGATGGAAAGTACGCCCTCAATTTAGAACTAGTAAGTGGTTTAAAATATTATCTACACAAATGGGGCTTATTTTTACATACTGCTACAATGTGGCGTGTAATTGCACAGATAAACAGCAATGTAATGAGGGTGAATGTGCAGCTTGGACTTGAACATTCTGTGTCGTTCTGTACTGTGGTGTGGGAGCTCTTTTCTTTATTGACATGCCTGTTACAGTTACAAGTAATGATAAACGCTTAGCACTACTGTAGTTGCCAGTAGGAGCTACTGGTATTGGTCTTTGTTACCAGAAAGTATCAGTTATTCTGTCACAAATTATAGCATTAGTTATGATCCCAATATAAATTTTATATACATATTATTTTTAAAGCTTAAAATAATTAAATCTCAGATTAAAATATTATGCACTAATGACCGGTTTCATAAGTCACTAATTGCAGTTTTGTTTCAATGGAAGTTCACAAATGAACTTTAATTCCTTAATCATTGTATAGCGTCTATCCTACATTATTCAAATTTGCTTTATTCTAATCAAAGATCATCGAAAAGCGTTTGATGACAGCCCCAAATTCGACGGAAGAGCACAATAATATCGCATCGAATAGCAATTTTATCCCCAATGTAATTAAGTTTGCCTTTACCGCGTTTACTGTTATTGTAAACAACATGCACGGTGAAAAAAATACAAGAACCCATGCAGAAAATGTTTTTTTTTAAAAAAAGAGTGCGGCATTTTAATGCATTTTGTTTTAAAAGGAAAACAAAATTGAGAACCAAATAATGGATAATATCGCTGCTCAACCGACACGATACTTGGAAAGGAATTGCTGCATAATGTAATTCCAGAAATACAAACCTGCAATTTCTCTTTATGTGCAGTTCTACTTGCAGTTACTTTATTCACCTTAAGCATATAGGTACCTAATTACCATCTAGCAACGAACCGTAATGTGAGAAGAAGCATAAATTTTGGGTTTAACGCATGATTGATATATACATATAATGCTTAGTGACGCAGCGTGGGTCGTTTTACTTTCTGTACTGGTAAATAGGGGAAGTATTGTATTCCACCCAAAAATTCGAAGTCGAGATTTCACCGGAAATATATGTTTTGAGGCCCCCTGAATCCAAAAAAGCATTTTTAGAAAAAGGTCCGTGTGTGTGTGTGTGTGTGTGTGTGTGTGTGTGTGTGTGTGTGTGTGTGTGTGTGTGTGTGTGTGTGTGTGTGTGTGTGTGTCAGTCTGTGTGTGTGTGTGTGTGTGTGTGTGTGTCAGTCTGTGTGTGTGTGTGGTGTGTGTGTGTGTGTGTGTCAGTCTGTGTGTGTGTGTGTGTGTGTGTGTCAGTCTGTGTGTGTGTGTGTGTGTCAGTCTGTGTGTCAGTCTGTGGACAGCATAACTCAAAAACGAAAAGTCGGTTAAAAACCAAAGTTGGTATTTAAGTTTAATATCCTTCAAGGATTCGACACGAAGATTTTGAAGAAAATAGCCCAACCCTAAACTACCCAACACATGGAAACCTTTTCGAAAATTTTGATTTTCTTGAAAATGGCTCTAACTATTTTGATTAAAATGTCATATGTTTGAAATCTTTTTATGAAAAATGAAATGTATATCTTGAATTTTCTTGCTATAGTCCCTGTAGTCGCATGTACTCTGGACGACTTTGGCATAACTGGTAAACCGTTAGAGATAGACCAAATCACACTATACAAAAAATGTAGATCTTACTAAAATACACAATTTATGTGCCAATAAATTTTCTTGTAGGGTGAACCATTCCGCAGATATTCCTTGTTATGTGTGTAAATTTTGGAGAACTTCAAAGCTTTCGCGAAATGGATCATCGTTGTTCATTTTTTTGTATGTTAAGTGTCCAAAGGCAACAAAATCTCAAAGCTTTAAAACATTTGACTATCGCACAAAGCCTACTGTATTCTAACATTACCCTTGCACCTACAAGGAAATAAGCAATAAGATTAAGTTGTACAAATGTTTATCTTAACTAACACGAAGAAGATATAGGAATAAGAGTTTGTAAGATTGGTCAGTACAACAGTAGAGAAAGTCATGTGAGTGCAACACATCAGATTTTTTTAGTTCAAAACTAGACTAATCTATTGGAAAAGAAGGGCACCAATAAATGGGTTGCAATTAAATGTATTTATGTGCAGTATGGCTGCAATACTTACATGGAATTCTAAAGGAAAGTATTACACTGCCACAAACTCCACATCGCGCAGAAAGAATAACGATTATTATAACATCTTAAACAATCTGTCGTCCTCCATGGTGTAGAACTAATATACCAGGCTCTGGCAATAAATCTTTCTTGGGACTAAAGATCCTTAACGTGGTTTTCTTCGGAAGGGTAGTGAAGCCGGAGGTTTATGTGCTAGATTTAGGGAACGTATAAGAACCTGAAACCTGATAAAGAGTTCTCTGACCTAACTTAAAGGGTTTTGACGCCCAATATGGAATAAGACGCTGAGAACCACAGCAGTTAAAGAGCGTCAATTTATTGTTTCTAAAGTAATTCATTCAAGAACAGTCTAATACCCCCAAACGTGTTGCTTCCGTAAGTTGTGGAAATGCACTGAGTTACACCAAAAGTGTTGGGCATCGACATTTCAACGGAAATAACTCTCTAAATCTGAAAAATTGCATTATTAGTGAACATTTTTCCTATGTGGTGTGGATGTGTATGAGAGATATACGAAGAGGTAGAGAGAGAAAGAGAAAGAGAAAGAGAGAGAGGGGGAGAGAGAGAGAGAAGGCAATTACTGAGAAAACAACAAACAATAAATATCAAAATTGATATGTGCAACAAATACCTGTTGATAATCTGAGAGACATTTCTGCACCACAAACAAGGAAAACTTTGTCACTATTCTTATGTACTACAATTTTCATTCAAATATTATAAATATAAGCTAGTTCTAGTTTACAGTGTTTTCATTCTCATTTAACTTTGGGTAATCGGAAAACCACAAATGGCTGACAAAAGTTCCTGCCACAAAGTGCAGTTCACATTAAAACATACAATTATCTATAAAAATATTTTGTTGAATAAATATTTGGCGTTATATATTTGGATGTCGGTTTCAAGTCAGATTTGAGTTGTTCTTAAAAGAAGTCAAAGCGCAATCTCCGTTGTTGCTTATTTCAAACTCTCTAACTTGAAAACGTGTATTAGTCAATAATTAATTAAGTTAATTAGGGTACGAGGTTATTTTTGATCGGCAGTAGTAATTACACGATTTGCCTGTGGAAGAATTTTGACTAATATACATAAAATGTTTTCCTTTGTAAATAAGTAATGTGAGGTTGGCTGACAAAATTTAACTTCATATCAGAAAAGCATTGTGTTGTCAAATGGAATCTTGAATTTCTTGCAGTTCCAGATTTTCAAGCCTCCAGGCAAATGCAGGGTCCTTCTAACGGATGAGCTGTCCAATCCCAAATCAAACGAAACTCAAGTAGTCCACTAGAGATGGATAAGGCTATTCAGAGACGTATAGCAGTGAAGGAGAAAAACAAGCCAGTGTTTCTATCGTACAGAAAACGTGTCCTGTGATTCCAGTCACATAGGGATTCTTGTTTCAGACCTCAATTTCGCTCTAAATAGTTTCTCCCTCGTCTTCATTCCTCAAACGTCCGCAGAGCATTTCCTACAAGGAGCTAAAGAACAGTCACAGAGAGAAAGGGATAATCCATCTTATTGCAGTTGCTGCTATGGGGCCAGGCGTTATCATGAAATAGAATCTCTCGTTTCCTTTCTGTCCAAACAAAACTCCAGCAGCCCAACTTTAAAAAAAGGTGGGTATATATTGTTGGTCGTGGTAGGAATCGATCTCATTCCACATGTTGAACACCCTATCGGTTGCTTAGTTACGTAGACGTGAATAAAACACGCTTTGCGGTTCCCGTGAAACCGTGCACATGAAAAGAGTTGTAACGTCCATCCTTTCTGGTCAACATGTCAAAGCTGGGATCTCCTGTAGCAATGGCTAAGGTAAATCGTGTGCTGCGGAAGTTTCAGTGTGCCCAACTTCTCTTGCAGCGTGCTCCACACCGAAACACCAGCAAGAATGCTTTACTTGGTATCTCTGTACTGTCGTAGTAAGGTCCCTTCTTAAGATTTATTCAGTGAACAGAATTTACTAAAAGTAAGCCAATCCCTTGTGGTCATTTGTACTTTCCATTCAACAAGAATATTTGTCTTGATCTGAGTTGGGATTAATAAAATGATCTGGTTTAAATTAATCTATTGCATCTGCGAAATTTGTAACATCCACGGTATATAATATATCATGTTGAAATTTATCATCTATGAAACATAATAACACTAACCTTGTTACCGTGTTCCAATATAGAAGAGGAAAAATAACAAAGTGATTAATAATATTTATTAAAAAATTTGAGTTTTGACGCAATGTCACTATGGAGGGTGTTTAATAGTTTGTATTGTCGAATTTCATGAATTTGGGCATGCCATTATGGAAAGCGATTAATATGTACGACTAATTTTTCAAATGTTGAACGTCACGTTATTGTGGACGGAAAAGATATACGAAGGTATATAGGCAAAATATCGTACCGGTAAAATCTCTATTGGAGGAAATATTTTATGAACGTGCTTATTGAACGAAATGTCTCCGGAGAAAACGTCCGCACATCTAAAAATAGCGCTACAGGAAAATTTCATTACTCAAATATGTAAGAGACATTTTCAAATATTGTATCTTAATCATAAGCAACCCACAAACAGTAAATCGTATCGATGCATTACTGGCTCTTATTATATAGAACAAAGAATAGTTAACAAAGAAACACAACACTAATAGCTAGGTGAAAAATTACATAAAACAGCATGAAAAGCAAAGCACCAACACTAGTCTGTATCTTAACCTCTGCTTAGACACTACTTTTTACACTATCTCAGCTGTGCCGCTATAAATAGATATTTATTTATCCCCTTTATTTTTTCTCTGCCTGCCAGTAGTGTCCAACACGGTCTTAACCATCCATTAGAGGGGAAACAGATTGCCAGAAATGTTTCTCTCCGTTCCTACGTCCACATGTTGCCAATATATTCACACAGATTCCACCTCCATGCCAATGGGGCTGACTTTCGTACTATTTTATCAACATCTTTTATATTTTGTTTATTTGGTTATTAGTGCTAAGTTACTACAATTAGTAAGTTCTTAATCATACAAATTATGTATTACATCATATTATACAGAATCATCTTAATTAGCCTTAACCCTAGTTAGCTAGCCAGATCCTGTTAAATTTAAATTACTTTTTAGCATCTAACCTAAATCTAAGTTCGGTATTTCTCAACTCACCATCTCGATTTCCTCCACCTTCCATAAAAAACTCCCCTAATTTAGGTGTCTGTCTCAGTACTTCAAAAATATTGCCATTTCTTTATTCCTAAATAACCATTTCCAACTCATTAAATCTTCCCAAAGTTTGTGCCTTTGCAATAACGTATAATATAAATATAACCTTACTGCTCCCCACAAATTGAGCACGTTCCCGGAATAACTTGTTCTCTTATTCCAAACTCCTAATCTAAACCAATTTTTCTCTATCATTTTTTAACAAGTCGACAAGTATTTCTCTATATCTCAGTTGTCTTTAATTTCCCTGTACTACGTCAGTGTACTTTTCTCCCTCATCTAAGCAAATATAATTTTTACATCCATAACCTCCATTCTCGTTCTCACTTCTCTCCAAAAACCTCTTTCAAATGGGGGAATTCTAACCCAACAATCTCCTAACCCACTTTGAACTAACTGTACCCTAATTTTCCTCATCCAGCTATTAGGTATGTTATTCACATTTTCTTGTTGATATATGAAGTATACTTACTCTATATTTGTATCCGGTAACTCTTGCACTCGAAATAAGTATTTCAAAACTATCTCCATCAGTAGTCCTTTCACACCAACCTTTCCTAACTCTATTAAAGCTGCTGCATTTGCTGTATTAGTAGGAAGCTCCAAAATTATTTTACAGAAACTTCTTAATATTAAGGCCATTTTATTCTATCTCTACAGAATGCCACTGCCTATGTACCAAACCCACCTTTGCACAGGAAAGTGGAGCGAACATTGTGGGTACCAAGGCTCTGGTCGCGCTGCATACGCAGTATGTGCTATTGTTTGACTTTGAAAACACTCGAGGCATTTAACAATTTTGTTCCCGGTGGTACACTGTGTTCTTGTTAGACAAACTTCAGGATACTTGGACTGCTATACCCACATTCTTCCTTTTCTTTGAATTTACTACCTCACTCACCACAAAGCTAACTTGAATGAAAGAGGAACAGCAATTTCGAAAGAGCTTTTGAAAGCAGTGCCTAAACTGGTAGCAAATCATCTGAAAATTATTCCCTGAAAGCACCAATATTGAACCGTTTCTCATTTGCATTCGACTGGTGTCATAGCCATATCAAAGGTTACATTTCTAACGTTATTTGCATTGCAAATTGGGCGAGAATATTGTTACCTAGCAACTTGAAGTTAAATTTTGTGCTCGGTAGTCATTTGTCTCGACAGTGTAGTGAGTTACTGATCCGGAACTTGAGTTCAACAGATAATTACTACCGTTCCAAGGATCAAACACAAAGGGCTCCAAAGGAATACTCCTTCCTGTAGCTTTTTGCTTTATTACTTACATCGACCTGCATTCTCCAGTATACTGTTACAAGGGTTTCTGTTCTTTCAAACTTTGCAGTTTCTTATTCAGCAAACTTTAGGGTCCTTCCCTCTATATCTGAACAAAACCTGGTACTAGAAATGGATTTACTTGGTATTCTCCGATTATATTAGATTAGAGTAGATCAGATCAGATTAGCGAGCTCACAAGTAGCCTAGAGGCTCGTGAACATTGAACATATACAGCACAGCTCAAATAAATGCATTACTTATAGATTCAAGAATAAAGTAGACATAACTGAGAAACAAACGAATTCTTCCCTGCAGTTGTAAGACTAACATAATGTATATTTACAAATACGAATTGAACTTTGTTTTAAACTTTCACTAGACTTTTCCTGCCACGTTCCACTGTTCAGTTATATAATTAGTAAAGACCGGAGGCATGTGCGTTTTTTTCATAGGTATACTGCACATGGACTGGTATCGCTCGCGCATGTAAACAACTGCAGGTAGGTACAGCTTGACCATGAAAACCATCTCACTGCAGCACAACTTACAAGCATCATAAACTATCCATTCTGGAATTGCACTTAAACGCTTATACATACTGATATACAACGTCACAGAGTGCATTACACTAGGTTAGAATGCACATTCGTAAATTACTAAATGTGAAATTTCGACGCCTATCATTGAAGCAGTGTGTAAACAGTAAAAAACTTCCTTCTACGTCACGCGATGTCAGATGTGCAAATGTAAAGAAGTCCACTCTATCGTTTGGCATGTTTTCCTTCTCACTCACTTTCAAAATTTCACACGTATCTCGATAACCAATATTTTTGTTTACAACTTTCAGGAATTTAGCTTTCACCTTTTCGATACCTGCCACAAGGGTATCCTATTAATTGAATTAGCTAAGTGTTTTATTATGTGTATGCTCTTGGACATTTCCAAACCCGATTTTTCTAATTGTTTAATAGGTTTGGATAACACTGCAAAATCGTTGGATATGAATTGAAGATTTTCAGATAGTTCACTCCATGTTTGCAGCTTACTGCGAGAAGGAACAAAACACCTGGACCTTGTGTTTGTATACAATTGAAAGACAATGTTTCACTAGTTCGCAGAGTACTACGTTACGTTGTTTTCGAATCTTGTAGTTGTTTGCATATTTGATGGCCGTGCTCCGGCCTTTAATAACTAGCAATGAATGACATCCTTTGTCAGTTATTCAATACATATAAATTTGAATAGCTTTCAAGAAGGCATCAAATGTAATTGAGAATAACCCAGCCCAGACCAATGGCTTTTAGGTGTGCTTAAAACAGACAGCATTGTATCAGTAGATTTACTGGCATGTAATAAAACCCCCGCGAGACGAAATTCTGACACACCGGCGGTGAAAGATACGTAATTTATTAATATTTGTACGAACTACAACCATACACTTACAATATTTTCTGAAGAAGGTAAAAGTACTTTTACATTTTTTCACAGTTCTTCCAACAGTTTTATACAAATTACTTTTCCAAAATAACTAGTTGCCGACCCATAAATGCACCCTATTTGCTACCTCCAAGTTTGAAGGGCCACATTCTCCTGAAATTTTTACAGTCTACTTTGGCAGGACTTTCGGAAGATGTTCCTTTATGAATGTGCAGTTAATGTGGTTCCAAGGCGATGGGACACCTGCCCATTATGCCGATGATACAAGAGATTGATGAGCACCAATAATATGGTTCACCAGATCCAGTCGCTTAAGATTTATTTTTCTTTGGTGACATATTCAGACTCTCTCTTGTGTACGAGACGTCAGTTAATAGTGAAGCGTCAGTTGACAGTGAATGCTATCAGCTATGCTCCAAAGTCCACTGTTGTCATTTTTAACATCTTTCATAAGCACTTATGCATTTGTTTACCTTTTTTTTTTTCTTTTTCTTATTTTAGCTATGTTTGAAGCCCTTTAATTGTGGAGAAAATTTGAAAGTAGTAGCATTTCTCTATTATGCTATTGACAATAACATGCATTGTAGATCGATTAAAAGGTTTAACTTACTTTAGAACACATGGATTTAGTGCCAAAAATAAAGTCAAGATTTAAAAGAGTATTTATATTGTATTTTTTAAAATTAAAGTTACGGGGGTACTCTTATTTATTTCTCCTAATGCCTTAAAGTAAAAACGCTTAGCAATCTGTTCGGCAGAACAGAATCTAACACGATGCCCTCTAGTTCGACAATAAGACATTTATGGACATATATTCACTGTAAGAAAACACTCAAATATAAACCCTGAATCGCGCCTTGAAATAATTATTACATTTAAGTGTCAACGAATGTTTGCCACTGATCAGGTGTTAACATAAAGTTGGAATGTTTCAGCAAATGCTACTGAACACATGGATCTGTGGCAGGCAGAAAGTATTCTTATTGAAAGGTGTTCTTCGTTGTTTTGATTAACACCGATGTTTTCGTCAGTCTATAAGAAGTTTCTAGAGGTAATTATTATTTATTTACCCCAACAAACTTACTGCTGGTGTTTTAAAATACACAATCCGTGTGTGGGAAATGTTTAAGAGGTGGAATCAGGACTGAAAAATTCAATGCCATAGCCGGAATTTGAACCACGGATCTTATCGAGCAGCTGCTCTAACCACTAAATTACCATGGCCAACTTGCAGTATGACATTAAATTCCCCATCCGACTCGTAGTTTACCGGCAGACCAGAAGGGAATCTCACATCAGAGATAAACACCCCAAGGTTGACTTAAAGTTGTAAGTACTTTATGTCCCGGGTTTTAGTAACACTTACATGGTAAGTATTATTTATGCCAACATTCTTAATGCTAGTGTTTTTAAACACACAAGTCGTTTGAGGGCAATGTTTAAGAGGTGGAATTAGGACTGAAAAGTTCAAGCGATAAGCGACATCCATTAAGTCGTTCGAGTATATAGTTCTTCAAGAATTAAGATATTTTAAAGTATGTTCAATAGTGATAGGTGTAGGCCGAATATTTAGTGGAAGAAAACCGTAATTTTGTTCCTTGGCTGCAATGTCAAAGCTGGGGCTAAGCTAGAAAATTCTGTGTAATTTTCGAAGTACGGGATTGAACCACAATAGGCGCAAAAACCAGCTCTCAACGGACATCACCTGCTGACTAGAAGTTTACTATTTGTAAGAATTTCGAAGACCCATTCAACTGAATAAAACTAACGAAACTATCAATGCTTATTGGTGCACAACGTTTAATCGCGTTTCTTTTTCCCGGAGAGAGAAAAACGCGAAATCGCTTGGAATGCTGGACTCAGATGGGATCTGAAATAGTCTAATGGAGTGAGAGGCATTGAATTGAACCATGGCGACAGCTGGCGTGTTTCCTGTATCTTCTATTTTCTTTTTTTATAATTTAAGAGATTGGAGTGTGAAACATGCTACCTCGTTTCTAAATTAAAAATGTAGTGCTGGATAAAATATGTTCCATACTGTCAGAAGAACTTGGCATATGAAGAACTCAAGACCGATATTTTAGGCATAAATAAACTCTTTTCTCGAATAAGAAAGGTTCGATAACTGTGATTTTAGGAGGCGCCTACATTAAAGTGCTACTAAGAACATTTACTTTTCATTGCGCTGTAGGAATGGAAGACATGTTGAGTCTTCTGCTGTTCATTGACAAAGTTTGTAACCAACATCAAATAACTGTACAAAAACCTGGCCAGCAATGAAAATGTTTGGGGTTAAAAAAATAACTGATTTTTGTTAATTCCCATTTGCTGAATTCAAAATAACCATACAAATGACTGATTAGGTCTTTTTGGGGGATATAGTAACAATTCAGTTTTTAAAGTCTACATTTTCTGTTTAGGAAAAGTTTTATTTTTGTAATAGGCACAAAACACAATATTCTTCAGCTGTTTGTAGAGTAAACGCATTGCTATGAGTGTAAGATTAATATTGTTTCTTTTGTGATTCTAGTTCTTTGCGCCTTTTAAGGTGTATATTGTATTAAAGAACCACAAAAAATATGTAAATTCGGTGAAAACTTGTTACATTTGTGGTTACATCACATAAATACAATCTGACACCTTTTGTGAGGACTGCCTATTGGCATTAATTTGGTATGAAGGCACGGGACCGGGATAAGTCATGGGCTTTAAATATATTAATTCTAGGAGAATGTCTGAAAAATAAAATAAATGACAATCTATGGCTTTTTGCTGTACCCATGGTTTGACAAGAGCCTACAAACCATATAGATAACTGCAACTTCTGCCTGACTCCACCTATAAAGCCAGTATTGTCAAGGGAAGAAAAGAACAATAATTCAATATCCGAATCTTCCATCTGCTATTCCACATCAAATACTTCACCATATCCTATGGAATTAAGGCCATTCATAGATTTCTCCAAGCTAAGATGGAAAGCTGTATTACTTCACAATGGCAACGGTCTTCCTTCTACTCGTGTTGGTCATGCAGTTTACATGAAGCTGACTTGTGCAAACATCAAAGCCTGCTCAACTGGATCAAATAGCTATGGAACATAGATATCAGGGCCATGGAATGAATCAATGCCTGTAGATTGCTGCTGGTCTGTGTATAGGTATACTCCGGAATTCACTCACAGGAGGAAAGCCAAAAGACAACGACCTTATGAACCTACCACATAATTCTCCTCAGAACCAGACACCTGCCGGTGCTTCTTCCATCAATTTAGAACTCCTGTAATGTAAGGCTCATTAGTGGACTTTCAATGTTGTTGACATATTTAGTTAAGGTATATATTAAGTTGTAGATTTTCCCTAATCTGCTAAAATAAATTATTTCCACCAAATGTGAACAACAGAAATTAGAGTTAACATTTTTTCTTCGTTATATTTTTTCCAACCCAAAGTTAGTAAGATTTGACTCATGAAGTGTATGAAACATTCAATTTTTATTATTGGGCTGTGTATTCTGCGGAAACGAGGGAGAATTATTTCCTCTCCCCAGGATCTAGTACTACTCTTTCTTTCCGCTATAGGAGAACAGCTTATTTTCCTACCTCGCGAATGTAAAAGAGAAATAACTTCAAGGGAAGGACAAGAAATACAAAGGGTCGTTGTATTATATGGTAACGCATTCCGCTCCTCCCTCGCCATGTGGCGGGACTTTGGACCGTTAATTCCAGCTCGAAGGAATATTGGCATCATGGCCATTCCGACAGGAGTCTATCGCTACAGCAAACGTGGTACGACATTCACCTGGGGAAGAACGCATATTTATTTGTGAAGTTCCTTTAAATGTTTATCTGATCGCCGTATGTGTAAGGAGTGGGCTCTAAGTATTCCAAACTTGTATCATCCGCTATACACGCAATTGTGAATAAACCTATAGCTTCCGGTTCGGTGTTACACAATAAACATTCTAGGATATCAGCTTTAATGTAGAATAAACTGAATGAAATCGATGCCAGCGATAGATCGATCAGCTGCAGAATCGCTAAGTAAATTAGCTCAACAAATTAACATGAGGACTCAAAACAATTAATACTGGGCTTCGGAAAATCTGTGCTATTGCATGAAACGCCTCATTATGACCAGAAAATTGGAGTTTTGCGATTGATGAGTGCTAGAAGAATAAGAGGACCTATTTTATTTAATGAAACGCATAGAGTGACATTGGCGACTAATTTTTCGATCGTTTGACGAAAGAGAAATCTTGTTTGATTTTAACAGGATTTGGCGACAACACATACGGCTACCGAATCATTAAATGAAATAAGAGATATATTTCAAGTGAGAATTGTAACAGTCATTATCGCCACTGAATGAGGCGTTTCGGAACCTGAACAGCAGTGCAGAGGAGGAATGGCAGTTGGAGTGAGGCAAGAACGTATTTCAGTGGAGCGGCTCAGTTAGGCCAATTTTGCCATGTTTGGTAAAGACTATTATGCATCTGTCGCTAATTGTATGCAGAAATCTCGTTGTGTCAGAGATTGCGACAGCATTGTCGTGCTATACATGTTATATCTGTAGCACAGTCTTAACATTGTATTGCAGTATAATATTATATTGCTTTTGATTACCATTCCATTGGTGTCAACTTTGTTTGGGTATGCACAACTATGCAGGTATCTCCAGCTTTATATTTGGCATAGCAGAAAAAGCCTTACATTGTATGTTTCACTGAATAAAAAGGCTGCTTTATCTTTTCTACCTGGCATTGTACGAAAACGGTGGTGTGTGTTACATGATTTACTTAGACAAAATTTCACATTCAGGTGAGGAGAAGCTCTGGAGCCGATGCGGAAGACCACTACCCTTTCTGTCAACCATGTGTTCCAGAACTTTGAGTAGAAAGGCAATGTAGATCTGCAGCACCATCTAAGTAGTCCAGGAGCAAGTGAAAAAGAATTGTTACAGCTGTCTTTCCGGCGTCCATCTGTTCGAATTGCGTCATAGCCGGTACAAATCCCTCTTTTAAAATTACGCAGGATGCTCCGAAAGATCTTGGTTTGTATTCATATCGATTAGATCTTACTGCTACAGACACTGTATATAAAACTGCTGGCCGCACCATCATAACTTTCTATACTCGTGTACAAACTATTCCTACAAAAGTTTATTCTTCTATCTACTTCATCTTAATCGAGATAAATATTTGCTTAAGTTATATAACTGCTAACTTTCTTGTAGGTGCAAAGCAAATATGGAAATACAGTAGGCTTTAAGCGATACTCGTAATTTTAAGAGCGCAGCTGGTCGCTATGTATGACTTTGAAACTGCGTTCGCTCTCGTTTCATGGTCAAGAGATGAAAAAATCGTTCTCCTGCTTGATCAATGTATATGTGTTGGAAAATTCAGACCAATAAGAAGTAATATCTCTGAAATGGTTCACTATACAAAAATGTATTAACTGACATAGGAGTAAATTGTATGTTTTAACGAAATTTGCATTTTTTGTGTGCAGTAGAATTTTGTCTATCTGCTAAGGTCTTCCAGTTACTAAAAATCATTGAGAATAAAGGGGTCTTGTGACGACATTCCCGGAAATATCAAAACATAAATTTCATTATGGGTGGAAATATCTAAACACCTGGTATTTTATTTAAAATCGTTCGAACCATGTTCCTAATGGCATGTCTAGTAGGAACGGGTTTGTGGAATTTGCACGTGAAACGTCTAACGCTTCATCATCCGTCATTAAACGAGTCTGTAAGAAACACCAGCTAGTTTTTCTTATATTTTGCACATTGCTATATATTTGGAAAAAAGAATCAAAATTTGTAGTGTTACCAAGCACCTTGACATGCTGGAGCAGTATCTGATACCACAACCGACTGGCCTTCAACCAGCAGTTTTTACTCAGCAAGATGGTGCGCTAACACATTGGAGCTGCATGTTACGAGATAGGAAGAGATGATCCACTTGATTGTCCAACTAGATCACCTGACACTTCATACAGGATTTTTCGCAAGGCTTTAAAGACAAAATCTGCAATAACTATGATTAAATTTGATATATATAAGCTTGCATTGGACCTGACATTGTCACAGTTGACAAGGATATGAGTGCTGTGGAAGGTATTGTTGTAGTTGAAATTTCCATAAAATTGCTCTACGTATCACCAAAGCTGTGCAAAAACCTCAAAAGTGAATAAATAAAATAGAATACAGTCTGCATCTTGGTTATTTAATATTTGATTAGACAATAATATTTTCATCAGATATTGAATAGGTATACTCCGTAAAAAATATATTTAGGGAAACGTATAAACTAAAATTTGTTTCTCTGTATCGCTTTCATCACATCAAATATAAACCGTCCTTCGCTATATGAGAAAAGTACTTAAGCTTTGTTTCTCCCCAAAAACTACTACCTGCCTTTCTTTTTAGTTTTAAAAGCAAAGGTTAGCAACTAGGGAACGTCCTCATTTGCGCTAGATATGCTGCTGGCCTAATTTAACAATTATATGGTAATTCAAAACCCATTAGGTCCTGAAAAACGGCCCCCGCTTAGCGTTGCAGGCCAAAACAAAAAATATGGTGGGATACCATGCTGTGTTTGCGTTTTGTTACTTGATTTCAAAATAATTATACTCGTAGCCTACCCACCATGTTTGGTGGAAAACGGAAATATGTAATCCGAATATGGGACTAAAAACAATGTATGTAGTGCCGCATTCATCGTCATCATCATCAGCACTGATGACGATATGTCGGCCTGTTTCGTCTCAATCCATCTGTGCCTTTCTCTTGAGATTTTTCAGTATATAAGTCCGTATAGCAATTCTATTTTTGGAATCTTTGAATTATATACCTTTTAAAGTGCTTTTTCCAATCGCATGCATGTTCGACCATTTTTCCGTTATTGAAAATGTTTGCAATTTACAAGGTATAATATGAATTGATATGAGTAAGAAATCGTATATTCTGATATTTTATTTTGTACAGTCATATACGTCATAGTAATGGCCTACAGAATGTCATTTCTGTATATGGTTCTGGTCCTTCTGTCGCAGTGTCCAGCATTCACTACCATTAAGAAGCACCAGATGTACCATCTTCTTATATACGTAACTTTGGTTATGTGTGACTTCGTGCTGCTTGATAAAGTTGTAGTGTCTTAATCTCTGGTTCATAACTATACCTTTCCATATTAAATTAGCAGATATAGATGAAAGGAAATTAAGTTGAACTGTTCCCAGGTTGTGTGGTATGGTCTGCTGATGTACTCAATCATGAGACCGTGTTTTACCTGCCGTCAGAGACTCACGATGGATGGAGTGTACGTTATGTATATTACTATGATGGTTTAAGCGTAAAAGTAACTTAACGAAAGCTTGTCAATGAGAACTGCGGAAACTTCGGTATTACGTGAACAAATTCGGGCTACCTTGCACGAATGAAGGGCACATGACACTTCCACTCCTCTCACTGTATCTGCCACTCTCCCTCTACTCATTCATCATGATATGCACACCCTGAGATGTCGGATACTGGAGCCACTAATAGGGATACTGTCGCCCTGCAACAGACCTAACAGCACGTTTACGAAAATAGGCCTCTGAGCATCCTGCAGATTGGCAAGCTAACTTGAAGTCAAGTGCTTAAGAATTTGTATGCCTAACAATTGGGTTTAGACTGGATCAGGGACCATTATATGTTCGTTTTATATACCTTATTATAGCTGCCATTATATTCTATAACTTCTATGTACCACATCAAAGGTCTTCTCTGGGTCTACAAATGTGATATAAGTGGGGGAAAATTATAGCCTCTTCTTTTTCCTACTGTTTCAAAGTCAACACATTGTCGATACAGCCTCTTCCCTTTCGAAAGCCATTCTTTTGTTTCCTGTTAGCAGTGGTTTTAGTATTTAATTCGTTGCATCGGCTAAAATACTAGTGTACTGTTTACACGTTCACTTAAATGTACCTGATATTCAGACGTGCCTGATAAGTAATTTATATAATAAATACTTTATCCTAATATACTGTAGGAATATGAGAAAGCAACATTCTGCAGCTCCTTTTGTTTCCTTTTTCAAATAAGGGATTTACCTTTGCCTTTTCTTGCTCTTGTTGTGAACATCAAACGTGAGAGGTTTATTCATAACTGTGTGCTGCAGGCGGTCTGTAAACACTAATCTAAGCTACTCTCAAAGGCCTTTCAGCACATTTCTGCTGTTAATAAAGCGGGAGCCCTTTCGAGCTGACAGATGTCGCCAGAATCAGAGTCCGTAATAATAAGAGTCTGGGGCATTTCGCTGCCTGTTCTGACCAAACAAAATATTGGACTGGCCCATCTGTGTGCATTGTTATGAAAATTCCACATCACGGTGTAGTATTATACCAAGACTTTCACTCAAGCTTTTTCTAAAGCAAAACGAAAAGGATCACATAAATATTCATAGGCAGGTGTTAATGCTGCCTCCCTTATCTGTCCTCTTTTGCCTAGATCGGAATTAAACAAAAGACTGCAAATAATAGAAGCAGGATATGGTCCTTTCCATTTGCATAGAGTAGGAATGCAAATTATGGACCTTGCCTCTATAAAAACGGAACAGGAGGTACGAGAAATAAGCGCACAGCTATTTCAAACAGCAAAAATATAGCTATAATTTCCTTTTTCAAAAAGTACATATTATATTCATGAAACTCAGGACACAAAGAGCTGCAAGTATGTATAACAGAGAAGTAACATATACATAATGTTTATTACATGGTGTATTGTTTGCCAGAAACGAGGGGTTTAGAATAAAATAAAGCTATTTGTTGCATTCACATATCTGTTTCACTGAGGCAGAACCTGGGTTCGTACCTCGTTGAAGGTGGTCGGTGCTCTCCTCCTCGTTGGTGGCTTCAGCTAGTCTCTTCTTCCTTCAATCCTAGGTTCGATGTCCGTCCTCGGTTAGCGTCACAATTTGTTCGTTAATAGCATGGACCCTATCCTTTGGTAAAAGGAGCGAAGATCTCAGGTGGTGGGAAAAGTAGCAAACACAATTTGTGAACTTTTGCTCAAGAGTGGCATTCCCAAACTTTATTGAAATTGTTTTTACATTCATGTTCATTAGGGTTCAAGCATTAGCGTCCTTGTTAAAACACTGTTTATGCTTGCCCTATACGGCATGGTCCAACGCGGTTTATTTAAGAAACAATGACTCCGCGCACTTTTCTTTTGTTCTCTATTTAGGCTGGTTTACTTCATTGACCGCGAACTGCACTAATAAACGACGCACTTCTATGCTGCAATAATTACTTTAAATGATTTGACTCACTAACTATACTCTGTTCATCTAGAGATTAGAGGACACGTAAACAAAGCCACGTGCGTTTTGACCACAGCTCGCCATCTTGACGCTTTCGCCGTCTAAATAGTCCCTTGAAGAAATACTGTTACTGAGGTCTGAAATGTCATTTAATGTTTGCTAAAGCATGAACTAAGTGAACTAAGCATAGTTAAAGTGTAAGAATACGCAGTTAAGTGAATCTGTAACCAGCCTAATTCATTATGCGAGCGCATTATTCAGTATGAAAGTAACATGGCGGAACAAGTGAGTGTTGTGAAACATAAGCGCGGCAAACCGTTGCCAAGCGGTGAAAAGACAACAATATTGAACGTATTTAACAAGTTCTGCGAGAAATATCCCGAGCTTGCTATCGAAGACGTGATGAAATTAATATCCGAGTTTACCGGTGTGTCGGTTGCAAGTGTTTAGAGTACACCCAAAGAAAAATCGGCAGTTGGTGAAGATACCGGTAAAAAGCGACCACGTGCTAGATAAATGGTGGATGTAGTTTGCGACGAATTTGTGAGTGTGAGATCTGCAATCCGTCGAAAAGTTCACCAGTTCTTTGTTAACAATGAACCCCCACCTTAAACAAAGTGCTGTTGGCAGTTAACTCTGACCCCGATCTTCCAGATTTAAAACGAAGTTCCCTCCACAAGCTGCTTTGGAGATTGGTTTCGAGATTGTGAGCAGCAAATGAAAAAGTGTTATTGTGGACAGAGATGACGCAAGTAGTAGTTAATTTCCATGTGCTACATGTTATTTGGATCAAGTAAATATATCCTTTAGTAGTCTAAAATGCATATTATACCTACGCGTAGTGGTAGATAACCGTGTTGCGTCATTGTGAAAGCACGTGGCCGCGGAGTGATACAAACCGGTGCTTTGTTTACATCTCCTCTAATCTCTTGATGAACAGAGTATAGACATTTTCAGACCATGTGTAGACGATATATCGACGGTAAGGAGACTGTAAATGTTATGACGATAGCAAGAAGACTATACAGCAAGGGTGAAGACTGTCCGAAGCTTAAGTGAGGACTGCATTCTCCCATTTCCAATGCCTTTTTAAGCGTGCCTCTTCAATTTACTTTATTCTAATCGGTAGACTTCCTAGATGATTTTACGTGCCTTGATATTTTAACTCAAATAATGCATTTTCATTGGGGCTTCTCCATCCCCTCCTTCAAACTGCCATGTTGAATCAGGGAATTCCCCGAGTTATATCTACTGAAGTGCTCTCCTTCGGTCACGGGAAATTACGGGACGATAAGACAATAGCGATATACCCTACAAGAGAATATAATAGATTTGTGAGTGGAGGGAGTGCTTAACTGCCTTGCTTTCCGTTATATGTGCACTTTTCAAGCCTTCTTAACTTCGGGTCCAGGACAGTGTTTTAACATGAACTCCTATATTTTACATATTCAAGACTTTTTAATACCCTTACAATTACAGATACAATTACAATATTTACAGAAACCCATAGTTATACTTTACTTTATTCCACCTAATCACACTCATTATTTTTATTACTTAATGAATAAAAGTATTTTAGGAGGCTTCCACGTCTAAAAGTTCCGTCTAACCACCCACTAACGCTTATTTTTATGTAACGTCTATAAACTGCTCTTGCGAAAGCCTAGTCTGCTTCTAGGTGATTGAGGTAAGCATTTGAAAAAAGTCTGTACTCTTTTTATGACATCGCGAGAAATAAATAAATAGCTCTAGCACATAAAAGTGTTGATAAGTTGAAACATACGAATTATTTAAAATAAGTATTTGTTCTAAAGAGGTTCACTTATTTGTTGCAGTAAGCTTCTTTCTGGACGGCGCCGTGGTCAAGTGGTTAGACCATTCGCCGATCACCATGCCGGCTCAAGTTCGATCCCAGGGACCCGCATGTGGAATTTGTGATGGACGAAGTGGCGTCTGGGCGGGTTTTCTCCGGCTTTTGCGGTTTCCCCCGTCACTCATTCCACCAGTTGCCCCATCATAATCTTTCCAATCATTTATTTCATCTGCATTTATATCATCCTCTTCCTCGCTCTCATACCTGGTACTGGGTTGACCATCCACCTTCAGGTCTTCACTCTGTCGGGTCCATAGGTTCCTTTGCTCCCCGACAGGCATCTGACCCTAGGCACTAGCTTGTAAGTCCCTACAGGGTGTATGTCCTACATAAGGGGAGAGTAATCAGATAAAAATTTGCTTTTCCATTGAAGAGTCCGTCGCAGAGCATTCTCCAGGAATTAAAAGATATACATTTTATTTGTCATGTGAGTGTCTGAAATACTATACGATACTTTAATCAAATTTTGGAGCCCTTTTTGAGAAGGTAATACATTTTGAAAAGCTTTCCATGTAAAATGTGGGATGGTGATATGTTAAGAAATTCTTACTATTGCATCTTCGGAAGATGCAACCAAGTGTTTATCAAATGATCCGTTTTTGAGTTATACTGTCATCTTTTTGTAAAAGTGCTTCATTTGGTTCAGGGACCTCAAAAAGATATTTGCGGCGAAATTCATGTGGAATTTTTGGGGTAGAATATAATAACCTCACTACCCTCTATACAATTGGTGGAAAAAGTAAAAACACGTTGTCTTTATGGAGATGACGGTACATATCACTGCTATTGCAAGATATACCTTTTTGGATGTGATCACTGACCTATAGCATGTGCCGTAACGTCCATTCATTGTAGCGCGCCCATCTAACTTACTGCGGTGGACTGTGTTGAACAGCCAGACGAGACATAATTTTCTATGCGTTCATTCCTCTGCAGTGTCAAAAGTTAAACACACGCGCGCGCACACACACACTAACACACCCACACAAGCATACACACACGCACACGCACACGCATACATTTATATTCTACAGAGGCCGGAGAGTAATTCTGGCTAAAGAAAAATTCTCATTAGCCAGCCGGGAATAAAAGCCAAGACCTTTGAATTTGAAAGCTAGCATGCTAACCTTTCATATTTTGTGAAATAATTCAGTAATGTAGAAACCTTGTCTTGGTGCCTTAAGATTCTCTACCTGTATAAACGTACATAAATCCACTTGCAGGAAGAGCGTTGTCCTTTGAGGAGCTTTGGATTTGTGAAGGTTATGATCTGAATTATTCATCAAGGCAACAGGTGAACAACGGGATCGTTAACTTTTGCTGCACAGCCTTACACATAAGCCAAGCTTCAGGCGTTGAAGCTTTCCGTCTGTATAGACATCTTTGTCGTTCTGCCTCCGGGTAACGCAGATGCAGCTGATTAGTGCCGAGATGTCCGGGGTAACCCCATGTTGACTGGACTAGTTTAATGCAATTTCACAAAGAAGAGCAAAGCTCATGTTTCATTCTCTTTGATATGCTCATTTCCTCTCTGTAAGATTCCCTTGGAGTAGAATTTAGCTTCCCTACACTCCTTTTTGAATATTTTTATGATTTGACCTTGTGCTTTATACATCTGTGTAGCAAAAGTTTGTATTTGCATAACTCTTCCAAAACATTGTTTTCGTTGAAGCTCGAACATTTTTAATTCTGCGGTGCCGTAGTCAAATACTTAAACCGTTCGGCTCTAACCAACATGTCCCGGGTTCGGACTGATCACCAGTCAGGGCATTTCAGTACTTTCCGGTTCCACAAGAGTATACCGATGACGATCACACGGACATTGGGGCCAGATCAGGCACTGGTTGTGTTATTCAACATACGCAGCACAGTACGATGCAGTAGTTATAAATCGCGAAACTAGCTCTGGATTACTTCCAAATTTAAATAACTCTTTAAGTATGTCTCAAGTGCAGGACTAAGTTATACAGGAGGGTAACTAGGTATTATTAAATGGCGAGTAAGTTTTTAATATTAATGAAATAATATTGGAAATAACGCAAACATACAGAACATTAAATAGAATAGTGATTTTTCATGTCACGTAGTACCGACGGTGGCCGCGAGGGGCGGTGCACTCAACAATAACAAAGATGGCTGATCGTCTTACAGGAAGAGATCTCCTGAATGGCCTGCAACAGGTCCAGACCTGATGACCTCTGACATTTTTATGGGGTCAACAAAAAAGATGTAGCGGCCGAAACCTCGCACATTGGACGAATTGGATGCACAGATTCGGGAAGTTCTTGCCAACACACCACACAACTTCTTCAGATGGCTGTGGATTGTATTCTAGATCGTTTGAGAAGATTGGGCGACGCCGCGGGTGCCTACATCAAAATTTAAAGGAAATCATATTCGCATATAACAGTATTCATACTGTGTTAATTTAATATAAATAACTCTGCAAATATAACTCACATACGTCAATTTCAATACGTAGCTACTTTCCACCCATTCTGTAAATTCATGTATACAATTGTGAAGGAATTAGATTTAATGCATTTTTCTAGAGATGGAGGAAACATTAAATAAAAGGTGTGTTGTAAAAGTTTTGTTTTTGAGAGAATGAAAATGTATGTGGTCAAACACTAGAAGAGGGGACAAATGATAATCTTTATGTATATATTTATGGTATAATTCAATCTATTATACAGAATTCAACTTTTTATTGATTGCCCATTTTATATGTCTCAACGCGCAGTTTAATGGCTACCCTGCATATAACTTCAAATTAGCTGCTCATCTACAGCTAAAGGTTTATTTTGTACACGACTCTGTCGTTTGATTCAGTGCGCATAAGAGGCAGTTTAGTTTTCACTGCTCGGTATTTCGTGGGCTACGTCCGTGTACACTAAACTGAAGAGGCAGGCACTGATAACTCCCTTGCTCTGCTGTTCACTCAACCTGACAATTCTCTCTATCCTGAGTTTGTCTACTGCTCGACAGGCATCTGACCCCAGGTACCCTCTTGTATGTCCTGGTGATGCCAGTCCTCTGTGCGAGGAGGGTAAACAGAGGAAGTGGAAGGAGGTATTTTAAATTCTGCCGCGGGTCTGAAACTTGTTCATACCCCAGCCGTTTTATGTATTGTGACACCATAAAGACAGAAAATGTATATGCATGCGACTGTAGGGCAATCTAGATAGTCAGAATTGAAAAGCTCAATTCAGATGGACATAAGGCTCTAATTTATAATTTAAATTCATAGGTTATTAACATAATTAAAAGTAATTAGAACGCCTTCGTTGAGAATATCGTCGAGTAAAAAATAGTTGATGTACTCCGTAGAGAATAAATGGTAGAAACAAAAGCCAGTTGTTTTTCTTATCCAAATAATAAACATAGATTGCCATGATCTAATCTCCACAGAGCTTAAAATCAAAATTGAGCCTCTTTACAACGGTAAGAATTGTATCTTATATTTATGTATGTAATTGCTATTTATCAACTTGTGCAGATGTATATGTGTGAAAATAAGGTACCAAAACTTTTAAATAGTTTGTATTTTAATCCTATAGATATTTTCACCAAAGTGTTTGGATGGAAAAAGGTGTTCACAATCCATATATTAGAAATGTGTGCTCTATTTTCTGTGTACTTAAGTTGTAATCAGGCTTGTAAGCAGGGCATGCTAAATAATCTACTTATATACCATTAGTTTAAAGTGAGAAATTTATGTGATTGTGTTTGTGTATATACAGTAATCATAAAAGTCACTCAACTCACTTTGATAATTCTTTGACCATTGAAAAGCCCAATTCTTCGTGACATGCAATTATGTACGCTTTCTAATTTATTTTTATAAATAACTAAAAGATTAAAAGGGATTTGCAAATCCCTTGTACTTTATTACGAATACGTTAGTGCCATAAAGAAATATGCTTGTGATTATCTTGACCAAGACAACTAGATGTTTGAATAACCTTTCACCTTTGAGATACACAATGGGCAGACTCTAGTATTTACACCACGAGGGGAGGACTTTAACTAACGACCTTGAGCGAGTCATTCACCGCTAGTGAGCGATACCGAGGTCACTCGATATAAGCAAAGCACATGATTCGTGGTCGGGTCAGAAAATGATTACTCAGTAGTATGTAATGTCAGGTACTACAACACGTCAGGAACTGTAAGAAACAAAAAAGAAACAAAAATCCGAGGTCATATTAGTATATCGTAGCCTTTTAGGGTACATATCGATTACTTTGATAAAAGAAACATGTAATAAGTGGATGTAATAGGAGGAAGAAGACAAAATACCTAAACTGTTCAGATGTGTCTATTAGTCAATCTGGAAAAAATGTTTTAGGAACACCCTAATAGATGCAAAAATGATTCATTATCGGATACGTATAAATCATAAAAGGCGAGCACAATGGTAATTGGAATATAGAAATGATTATGCGATGTGCCATAACACTAACATGAAGTCAGACATAAGATAGTAACAAGAAAAAATATCAGAAATAATTTCAATATGTTTAGGGAAAAAATAATAGAACGTGTGAATGGCCAGAGACAATGACAAAGGAAGTTGTTTTAAAAAGAGTAAGGAAAGCAAGAACATTGTGAAATTGATTAGGGAGAGGAACATAAATTGGTTGGCACGCTGAATGAGAAGCAAATATTTGCTAAGAGATGAAATGAAGCGAGTGGTGATGGCGAAAGTGATCTAGTGGGACAGAAGAATATACCAGATAACAGGAAGTATTAAAATGAATAGTTCGCATGTACAGGAAAGGAAAATGGAAGAGCTTGTGGTACAGTGAAGGAGACATAATTGATTGAATGCTTCAGGCAACATAATTGTAATATTAAGCAATTATGTAGAGATGCGTTGGGATTTGGTGACGTAGGACACACCAAGCAAATCGACACCAAAGGATCTTTGGTGCATATACCCTTGGGAGAAATGGATGGGATGATGGAACCGCAGGGAGACGTATGGGCTAAAGTGTCTGGCGGCGTAGAGGATAGCGACGCGCAGAGTTCCTAACAGTTGCCACCCTACGGAATTGTGCTCGGCGGCGACTCTCCCATGTAATTGGAAGGTGGTTCAGTGTTCCCTCCTGTCATCTGGCAGGCTGAGTAGTAGTTGCAACTCGCAAGCGTATGCGCCATCTATCGACACACAGCCCCAGGGTCAAACTGTAATACGAGAGGGAGATTACATGAAACTAAATGGGGGAAAAGAAGTATTGCCTTAGTGACCAATGAAAAACACACAAAAACCAGAGACGACGACCATCAGGAACCGAATCGGATCTCCGAATGTGAGCCTCACACGCCACCATCTCGATAGTAAATTATACAGCAAAATAGTTCCGAACGGGCTGCACGGTGTTTTGCCTGTCCAAGTTCTCGGCGCCCGTTACCTTCTACCGCTATCATAGAAAGGCGCGGATGAAACCATACATTATTAAAACTAGTTTTAACGGCTTCACTTACCAACTTTATGAAATAAGGTGCTGAAAATGGCCACCGTAGTTGCGCATACATTTTGGCACCTATTCAGGAAACTATCTATCACTCGCTGTAGTTCACCTTGAGAAATGCTGGCAATTTCTTGGCGGGTATTTTGTTTTAATTCTTTCAGGGTGTGTGGGTTTGTCTTGTACATTTTAGGCTTTAAGTTACCCCAGAGATAGAATTCACTTATTGGAGCTCTGATAAACCTTTTTCCGCTAATGGCGCACCATACACCGTTTTTATTTTTTGTGATGAAGGAGTACTTCATGAACAATATTAGGTTCTGAGGTATAGGGACAATTTATTTTTCTTTGGAGTCAACAGTTGACGCCCGTACATCCGTGAATACAATTTTGCCCCTTTTTATAGTGAATTAACAGACAAGAAGCGTGATTTTGCCTATTTTTAACAAGACTGCAAAAGCTCATATGGGCAATCTTTCGATGAGAACTATTTGAAAGTGTGTTTCAGAGCAGAGATATTAGTAGAGACTTGTGGGCCCCTCGGTTGCTTGCCCTAACCCCCTGCGACTTCTATCTCTGAGGTAACTTAAAACATAAGACAAACTCACACACCCTGGAAGAATTAAAACGTTCAGGAGACTTCTAACTGCGCCATTTCCGTGGCACATTTGTGTGTGGAACTCGAGTAGGGTCCGTGTGATGTCAACCCCAGTATATAAGGAGACCAGTGAGTGAGTTTTGGAGTTGAGCTACGGTCAGTGTCAGTGTGTGTGAGACGGCTGTGCACGTGTGTTGTCGTTTGATACGTGGTAAGAAGATTCAACGAGCGTCGCGAGTGATTACATCGTCGTAATTAGGGCATGAAAGTCGGAGTAAGTGAAGAAAGATGCCAAAAATACTGAGTAAAGTTACGAGAAGAAAAAATTGTGCGTCATGATAGAACGAAAGAGTATAGACTGTGTTAACGAGTGGTACAACTTTAGAGGATAATAAAATGATAGATAATTAAGCGGGTAGAATTTGTGGTCGTTGTCATTCTGGCGTCAGGAGTAGGATTTGTCGAATTGCCGTTTTGTTACAAAATTAAATCCAACTTTTGGGTGTATATAATATTTCAGTATTCCATATATGAGAAAAAATAATTATACACTTTAGAATCTCTGTCAGGCACGTACATCTGTAAAATAGTTTCTAATTATAATTGGAGAATGTACTTTAACTTGCAATAATTTCCTATAATGGGCTGGCAGCCAATACCATTAAAGAAAACAGGTGCATAATCTTACGATGTAACACCAATGCACATCGGCTTTCACTGGTACTTTCCCCCTGAAACGAACTGAGCATGGACGTGTTGCAGCATAATATAAGTGAAGCTAATGATCTCATTAAAATGTTATTTTCTCTGTTTCCACGCTTGTAATCTTTTCATTAGGTTCCCGCCAGTCTACAGCTTTGCCAACGAGGCTGTTAAACAAGCTCTGTACAATCCGCTTTTAATGGATTCCTCGAAAAGATGCTCCTATAAAAAGTGTACAGCAGCTCCGCATTCGTTGGTGCTACTTAACACGTCTGAAATATGTTTATGAAAGCTTATAATCTCTTTTTTTATCCTTTATATGGTCTTTACAGAATGTAAATTTGAAGAAGACTTCAAAAGAGGTCTTTGTATACTTTCGAGTATATAAATAGTTCACGGCATTAAACTTGAAGGCAACAAATTGTATTTATATACAAATAACTCTTATATTAACATTTAATTTTCTAGTATAAAACCCGCGGCACTTTTCATGTTATCCTCCCTAATGATGAAGTACATCTCTATCCCGCTCTTTACGATATAAATAGCAAGGAAAAAGAAACTATATGAAACTCAACTTCTTTCATTGCCTATAGGATTTTTAGATAGCCATATTTTGTTTGCATCTTAATACCAACTTGAAACTGAGTTTAATATTCTGAATATACACTACAAAGCAAATGTTTTAAGCTTTATTGCGCATAAAAACACATTTTCTGATTCGTATGCAAATATATATTTTCGGACATTCGCATAAATTATACAAAAATCGCGTAATTCAAACCTCTTTTTAAACGTTTTCTTTCATATTTCACATTGAGCAGAATTATTTTTAAGAAGTTATCATCTAGCTTTTTTAATGCTTAATTACATAGGCCAGATGTGGCAGTTTGTTACTTATTATTGGAAGAACTGACATGCCAGCTACAGTGTCCCTTTAGTTGGAAGAAAACATAAACTTCTTGCTTTCTCAAGCTACATGAGCCCTTGAGATAACGGGAAATTCCTCCACTGCCATGTGCGTGATTAAGCATCTGTTACCACTTCACCGCTAGGCTATACACTGATTCTTGCAGTGTTCATTAAACTGTATAGTCAATCAGTAACGTTTATACAACATGTTGGGAGGTATGTCGACAGATTTTAGTTCATGGATTAAGCATACACAGAATGAGAAATAGTGCAATATACCATATGCTGCAATATGCTGCGGAATTTAAGGGTATTTTCGGTTGTGATGGCAAAGTTCTCTATTGTCAACCATGTGTAAAGCAATAACATGAGGCCAACGTTTCCAAATAACACAAAATTTAAGTGCTAACAAACATTCGAAATTAATGTAAATTTTTCGTGTTAGAAATCAACCCTTTGGGATTGACAATTTAAGGAAGCATATGTTCTTATGCTGTAATTCAGTACTTGGTGATCCCTTGCGATTATATTAATATCTATTCCGTAGACTGGAACAGGAAGCGCTACGCTATAAATACGTTATCAATGGTGGAAGACTATTCAACCTCAGATTTGCTTGTGATATTGTACTATTTGCCAAATCACCAAATGAACTTCAAAAAATCTGATATGTTGCTCTCACATGACTTCCTCTACTCTTGTACTAACCATTCTTACAAACACCTTCCTATATCTTCTTCGTGTTAATTGAGATAAACATTTACAGAAATTATTGCTCATTTCCTTGTAGGTGCAAGGGGAATATGAGAGTAGGCTTTGAGCGATAGTGAAATCTTTTAAAGCTCTCAAATTCCGTTCTCTTTGCACAATTAATATTTTAAAGAATATGATGCGTTGCACTCACATGACGTTTTCTAACCTTGTACTAACCATTCTTAAAATCTCTTATTCCTCAATCTTTATCGTGTTAGTCGAGATAAACATTTGCTTCTTTCCTTGTAGATGCAAAGGGAATATAGGAATACATTAGTCTTTGAGTGTTAGTCAATTCTTTTAAAGCTTTCAAATTCTGTTCTCTTTGCATGGTCAACATAAAAAGATGAATAGCAATGTTCCATTTGACTAAAGTGTAAGTTCTCAAACTTACACAAATAACAAAGATTATCTCCCAAATGGTTTACTCTACAAAACATTTATTGCGACATAAATTGTGTTTTAGTAGGATCTACATTTTTTGTATAGTAAGATTTTGCCTATCATGAAGAGAATTTCACAGGCTATGTATAGTCATACAAAAAGTGATTGAGCGCATTATGAGAGAAGAATATTTGTGAGTGCTACGTCGTCTTGCAGTGCAGTTTACACAAGTTGATATTTCCAAAATGCAGCCTGAGTTTATTGATAGCCAGTTCCATATGTTATCAATGTGAGTGCGGATTCAGGATACAAGGAATTTGACGGTGTTGGATTTCAATCCAGTTAAAGCGGTTAAATATTTTATTTTACAAACGTACGCTTGGAATGAACCCAACTCCAATTTCTCGCATTTGTTTTAAATGTTAAATATACTTACGTACATAAAACTGTTTATGTTGATAATGCCAAATTTGTCCCCCTCCCCCCCCCCCCCCTCTCACTGTCAACGTTACTTCCTCTGTTCCTCGAGCATATTTCTATCCACTGGATTGGCAGCATACCTTACCTCCGAAAATGTGGCGGAAGTGCCAAAGGGTAACAATGCAACTGGTTCACCATACTCTCACCAGCGGAATATCGTTAGGGCGATGTTTGCTGAATTTTGGCACAAAAACCATAATAATATAATATTATATGATATGATATAATAAAAGCTTGGAAATAAAGACGAACGGTAGGAACATACTTTTCTTACTTATTTTTTAAATACAGTTAAACCTTCCAACTTTTGTTAATGTCGAGTTCCTTATTGCCGTTTGATGTTGTCATAACATTAACTTTTATCACTATATAGCTAATGAATGTTACATAAAATTATTGTTGTCCAGTTTAACTAACGACTCTGCAAATACTTCTGTACCCCTTCCTATAGAATGCCAAATTATGTTTTATAATTTTAATGTTGAGTGACCGAGTGGCTAGACCGGTCGCCTTTCAGCAACGTTAAGTTTAAACCCAGCGAATCGTAGTGAAATTCGAATTGGATAAACGGCGGGTTTTCTCGGCTTTTCCTGCCACTCATTCCACCAACTGCTGCTTCACCAAATTTACTTTTATCCATTTTACTAGCATGTAATAACATTTTCTTCCTTACTCTCACACCAAGTTTTAAGCTGATCGCAGAGTTTAGGCTGCTCTGATTATGACTTTGCTTCTTGACAGGCATCTGACACCAGGTGCATACTTGTAAATCCTTGGATCCTCGTGGAGGGTAAACAAAAGAAGTCTGTCGGTCAGTCTGTTTTAATATTAAAAACTAAATATATCAGTTTAAAATTAAAGAATTTGTGATTATAAAACGTTAGTAGCACTTTGTTACAAGAGTATCTAAACCCCTCCTTCGTTTTACTTCGATTATAACGTTAGTAAATGGTTCGTTTTTGTGTTCTTGAATTGTGTTTCAGATCAAATTATATAGAGGCCGGATGGAATCGAAGGATAATTACTCGAAGGTATAAATCTCATGGAGGGAAAACACTAATACTTACGATCAACAAGAATGCACCATTCGCTGTGATGTACAAGTTATGAAGGTATCCTCGTGGAATGTTCCAACATATTATGTCCAAACAACACATACTCAGAGACCACAAGTTTTCCATGTCAAAATAATCGCTTAACACTTCTCTGTGTATTTGGTTTGTCAGTTGAATTCTGTAGCACTATCGCGATAAAGAAGTAAGGCCCGGTTAGTGAACCAGGAGCTTCTGTTGAATTTCATAAAACAAGAATGATAAATGTATCCTCTGTAATATATTCCGGTGCAGTTGTGATGCTTTTTTGGAAGAAAAATGTATCTTTACAGAACACTATTTACAACCATACTTATTATTTTAAAGGTAGTGTTAAAAATAAATAACCTTGTACACGATGGCCTTCTGCTACTATATGTTGCATTTTTTTATTTTACGTTATTTAATGATGCACTAGAAATCAACAAATAATTCTGTTGCATTAACTTGGCTTCCCCTGATTTAGTAGCAGTACTAGGGGTGGCGGTGGTGGTAGTGGTGGGCCTAGATGTTGAAGGGCCCTTAAATCCTGCTCACTCATTCATTCACTCACTCATCTGAAATTATTAACCCCGTTTACTGCACAAAGAAGTTAATAATTAAGCAATATTTGCAATAACGCAGTAACGTCTGTTCATATCCAAGGAGAAATTGCTATTTTATCCAATCGCTTTCTGCACTCCTGTGTTAAAGTCGATGAGAAATGAATCCATTATTTTGAAAGACCACATTACTTTCTTCTCTTCCTTTCTTTCATTTGGCGTGAGGCAACTCCAGATATGATTTATTGACTTTCGAGATGATGCTGCTGTATTTTTTTGTTCATTTCTTTCTGTTGTAAACGGCAGATACTTATACTGCAATGGGCTTCTATATTTTCATTATCATACATTATTTTGCTTCTGTCATCCGGAGGGTATGTGTTTCTTGTAACAGTTTTTAGATTGTTATTTTTTAGCTTTGAGTTATGCGCATTCCTAAGTAAGAACAAAATGATCTGCCTCCGGGGAACATAAAAGAATGTTTCGTATACGGTTTTGTCGAAAGTGAACGTCAAACCTTTATCTTTCCGTTTATAAGCTCTCTGGCGTCTGACACACTCGAAATTGAACCTATCGAGGGGATGCTTTAGTTGTTCCACAATTTCCGGATTTCTCGTTATTTTCCTTCGTCTGCCGTTTCTCGAAGATAAGGTCGCGGAAAATTTACAGTACGATTATGTAGGTACCTGAAACGATACAAGCATCCCAGGCTTTAATGTTCTCTTTAGGAAAAACAAAAGATGTGTAATAGCAGTTGCAGAACCCTTTCTAACCGTTATTATTGTGATATTAAAACCTTTTTATAGTAAAAGTAACAACTGTATATACGATTTATTAATCGTAAACAGTTCGCACAAATGGCCTCAATTAGGTAGCATTATTATTATTATTATTATTATTATTATTATTATTATTATTATTATTATTATTATTATTATTATTATTATTATTATTATTATTACTAGATGCAATAATATTAACCGGGCTTGTGGGCCGTGGTCTATTGGGTTCCTTCTTCTTCCCAAACGTTTCGTCTGCGACTACGGCAGACATCTTCAGTGGCGGCGAGGTCGAAGTTTCCTGGTGGAGATCTCAGCACCAACTGTGCTGGTCTTCAACTTCAACTTCAACTTATTTATTATAAAAGACATTTGCCCGGTGCCGGTACAAAGGGGCCCGGCTTACAGGCTCAAATTGACATGAGATATATTTGACAGTATTTACATTGGTTATTTATTTTGCTTTGGTGTTCAAAAACCCATACAGTGGGCAGCTGTGTGCTGGTCACCACCAGAGGTGCGGTATTTATGTCGGCGGCTGGAGGGGAAGTACGTTGTGATAGGTCCGGGTGGCCAGTGGGCTGGACTTGTACCAGTGGAGTACTACAAGCAGCTGGCGTCTGATTGGCTGGAGAGGGGTTCTGGATTTTTGTTTTTGTTAACGCTGTTTGCCATATTCTGTTGAGTTTAAGTCCTTCTTCTTTGCGATTGATATTATTATTATTATTATTATTATTATTATTATTATTATTATTATTATTATTATTATTATTATTATTATTATTATTATTATTATTATTATTATTATTATTATTATTATTATTATTATTATTATTATTATTATTATTATTATTATTATTATTATTATTATTATTATTATTATTATTATTATTATTATTATTATTATTATTATTATTATTTATTATTATTTATTATTATTTATTATTATTTATTATTATTTATTATTATTTATTATTATTATTATTTATTATTATTTATTATTATTATATTTATTATTATTATTATATTTATTATTATTATTATTATATTTATTATTATTATTAGTGTTACTTATTAGTGTTACTTATTAGTGTTACTATTATTGTTATTATATTATATAGTTATTACTACTACTATTGCTGTTATTCCTATTATTACTATTATTCAAAATAATACATCAACCACTAACTTATTTAAATGAAGGTGCATATTATATGGTAGAAAAATAACATTCTTTATATGATGGTCGCTTAAAGATTAGGGTTATGACTTAAAATAGGCATGTACACGTTGAAATAATTGTATATAACATATGCATACAAATAAGCAATACTACAAAGCAGGCCTTGATAATTTTCTAAAAATGGTTAGCTTGAAACAGAACTTCCTCCTTTAAAATACGTAATTGCACTAATTTTAAGGGCCAGTCGACAACTAGGTTATTTGGGTAAAATATTTTCATGATTGTATGAGTGTGTATGTGGACATTACGTTTTCATTTTAGAATGGCTGTATGAATCCCTTATCAGATCTCATTAAAGGAGCAGACAATACGCCATTTTAACGGCAAATGAATTAAAATAATTGAAATATGACGCCTAACATTTATATTTACGAAACCTACATCATAAGCTAATGAGTATTGTAACAATTTGTCTTACATAACGTCTATGGAAGAAATATAGATATGTAAGCAGCTGTAAAAAGCTATCGTTGTTATTCCTGTATATATAACAGTTATACTCGTATAAGTTTGGAATTTTCAGTATCACTTTCTTGTTTTTACACAGAAATTATAGCTCCACTTGAAAAAAAAGCATATTATTTCTTATTTAAATAATTATACCTTCCCAAGAAAAAAGCAGTTTTAGCATGGAATTTAAAAATATTTTGCATGAACACATGGTTGCGAAAAGTGGTGCGTTTCCCTAGATGCATAATGTACCTTAAAATGTGTCACGGTTTGGACTCATTTTAAAAAACGAGTACGATGCAATGAGCAACTTTGTGCTTCGTATGAAACAAAAAGGTTTAGGAGGCATATGCATCGTTTTTAAAAATGAATATTGTTCTAATTCGTTTAAATAACTGAAGTTAGCCTAACTGTATGTAGGTTATACGTAAAGATAGCATCCTGTAGACTAATAAAAAGAGAATCAAAGTTACCGTAGCATGCTATATATGTAATTGTGTTGTCTTTACAGGGTACTGTGTACATAGTGGTATTAACAGAAAGAAACTGGACCATTGGATTCGTTTTATTTCATTTAATACTATATCTTAAGATAGTCTATATGTATATAAAAATGAACGTATGTTTGTCCTAAATCCACTCCTAAACCGCTTGGCCGATCACGTGTGTGTGTGTGTGTGTGTGTGTGTGTGTGTGTGTGTGTGTGTGTGTGTGTGTGTGTGTGTGTGTGTGTGTGTGTGTGTGTGTGTGTGTCTGTCTGTGTGTTTGTTTTCATGCAGAAGGTTTGTATGCTATCAATTTTAGTATACAACGTAACATTCACATGGTTTTCTCCAGTCGTTTTTCCTTTAGGTTATACACTCATATCTTGCTCCACTCGCCCTTTAATATACTCGTAAAATTATCTATGACCGAAATAGAAATGCCACATATTATATATACAAGCTTTTGTCTATTTACTTTTGCTTCACGTAATATGATCACATTTATTGCTCTATTCGCCATTCAACATACAATTCGTACAATTTTCTTTGATTGAAATAGAAATTCAACACATTACATTTACACGATTTTCTCTACACATTTTTCTTTTATGAAACACAATCACTCTTCTTTCTCTACTCCATCTTCTACAAACAATTCATACAATTTTCCATTTGTTTGAAAATGACATACATTCATACCGTTCCTTTATTTGCGGTTTTTTTTCTTTTTTTTTTTTATTAGACTCAATCGCATTTATTTCTATACTCCCTTCTGAAAAGAATTCTACAATGTTTTATATGCCTGACACAGGAATGCAACATCTTACATTCAAACAGCTTTCTCAACTTGCTTTTCTTCCTGTGGTATTTAAGGTTATTCAACAGTGCTTTTCCACAGTGCTTTCCGGGGTTTTTATTTATTTGTTTACTTTGAGTAAGTGTGAAGGTTGTAGGGATAAAATCGTCAAACCACAGGGAACGTCGGGTATTTCAGTTAGCTATCAATAAATGTGTCTCACTGTTAGAACACCTCGAAGTATTTACCTGTTTATCAAACGAAATATCCGCACTAATAATTTTCGCACAAATCTAGGAAAATATCGGGTTGTTTATTTGAAAGGGCATTGTTGTTGGTGTATGTTCTTTTTTTTTTTTTGTTTTTTGTTTTTTGTTTTGTTTATTTGTTTGTTTGTTATAATGTGTCTATTTTCTCTGTGCTTGCAGTGTTACAATATCCATGTAATACCACTTGCCATTGCTGCTATTTACATTGCACTTTAATTTAATAAATGTATCACTCACCGCAGAACAAGTGACAACAAATTGTTGAGCAAGGTATGCGCCTTTATTCCTTCAACCTTTGGAATTCTTGTTTCACTGGCACAATCTACGGCAGCACGTTTCAGACACGAACAATAGTTTGTTTACATGCGGTGCATGGAATCGTCAACACAAATCTGTCTCTGTTCAACAGGTATGCAAACGTGAATCCGCATCTGTCCTTTCGGTCCCCAAGATGCTATTCTTAGTAATATGGTTAGGGATTCGATGTTGTTGACGGAGTGGTGGGTGAAAAAATAGTAGCGTGAAAAGGCGCAAAAGCCATCACATTTATGCCAAACGTTTATGGAAACGAAGTAAAGATGGGAGACTTGTGAGCTCAGAATTTCATGGATGTCTGAGACCTGTCAACACTTCCCTAGTATTAATCCTTATTGCGAGGAGGTATTGTTATATTATCTTACCACTGAAAGTCGCTACATTTCTCACTGGGAAATGCGGTGTATTAATGGTCTACATGCTATATACAGTTACAAATATTTACTTGAAAATATGCATTTGTATCTTGTTTTATTTAACGACTGCCACAGCACGAGAGCACTGCCCTATTACTCGCCACTGCATTATCAAAGAGCCCAGTGTGCACGTGCCCCTGTTTAGTATTAGCTTTATTCCTGTAATGAAAGGAGAGTAGGGGTTGCTAATGTAGCCACTTTGCTGCTTTCATATAGATTCAACTGATAAAAGCATTCAATCAGGTAGATAGCCACAGTGTTTAGCGTATAATCGAAGTAGCTCTTTGTTCAAGCACATCATTTTCTGCTTCTGCAAACGACAATGGTATCTGCTTTAACGGCTGTCAGTTGTTTTAGTTTGCTACATCATTGATTTAGTGCCTACGTGTTACTGTTAATCTACTAACACCCATATTCATACATGATCGCAGATTCTCTATGAAACCTGTGAATCAACATGGCAAACAGCTCGTGTGGACAAACGAGACAGTTAGGGCGATGTGTCACTTTTTACAACAGCGTAAAATAGAATGACAATAACAAATAAGCGCTTTTAGTGTAATTAAACTGTAGTGGCTCTGTACACTTGAATCAACGCAGTATGTTTTGTGTTATAGACACACATTAGCCGTGCATGTCCATTTCAACTATTTGCATTTAGGACCTTTTTTATCCTAACACGTCGCTATTTAATTCCTGCGATGTGTTATAATGGTGCCAAATTTACGAGTACGTGTCTATTACATGAACATTTAAAGTAAAAACAATAACCTTGCAGTTTTATACAGCCGCTGGTCAGGATAAATGGAGTATTTACACGAATCTCAATGTTTTTCAGCGCCGTACTACTATTTATTTAACAAATATTAGACACACTAGGACATGCTGACAATGTAAAATATGGGTCTTTAACATTGAAATTTATGTAACTGAAATTTTCGACGGCCATATGTAACTAAGCATAAGATTATTTCTTCAATCCTAATCATAATTGAATGATATGTTCCGGGTACAAAGTAATACCTACACAAAATCTACCGAGCGAAATGATGAATAAGCAATTTAAGATGTCGTATCAACCTGACGTAAACATATTAATCGTAATTAGACATATATAAATTACTTGGAGAAAAATAATTATATTGATAAAGGATGATTTAAAAATAAAAAAAAAATGATTCTTAATGTTATGCTAATTCTTAATATTAAATATAAGATACCAAAGGGTAGTTTAAAAACCATGGGGTTTGTTGGGGTTTTCCAGGATCACCAGGGAAATTTTGGGAAAGATACATCCTACGATTTTCCCATCCCTTAATTTCATTTCATCTTCATTTCAATCCGGTCCTTTGGGTTGGAAATTGTTGGCGATGGGCGAATTTGGCGCTGCTGTGTGTGCTCTGTAACTGCTGTTTTCGGTGGATGGATGACGTTGTTGTCACTTCAACGGTGGCTGCTTGGCAAACCCTGGTGCGAGATGAAGAATTTGCACCTCACGTTAGGGACACTCATACTGGCTTGTTGTACCCGCCCGGGTTCCAACCATATTTCTCATAGTTCACATATGAAAATAACATTAGCACTCACATTACTTATAAACCTACATTTTTACAAAAACGATAAGTAGACATCTATAATTGAGAATAGCTTATTGAGTAGCCGGAGTAGTAATGGCTTCTTTTTATGTCAATCGAAATAAGCATTTGAAAAGTAGTTTTATCACACATTTCGTTGTAGGTATAAAGGGAATACAGAAGAATCATGGTCCTAATTAAAACAAAAAAATTTAAAAAATTTGGATCACTATATACTAGCTTTGACATTGGCGACGTTGAGACAAACAAAACAGTGGTGACCAGATATATAAAAATATGGTAAAAAGTATTGGTGAGTTCAAACATTCGTATGTTGTGCTAAACTTTAACCTGTGCGTTTTAGTGCTGAGCTTGCTGGAACAAGTACAACTGCACTACTAGATAGGGATGGCCAAGTTTTATTAATACGTTTACTTGCAAAGGGGATTTCTAATAAGTGTCCATTCAGTTCATAACCGCCAAAAGTACACAGCAGGAAGCAGCCGTCAATGCCCCATATCCTCCTGTGTCCTTTTGGTATCATATGTGATACCTCAGGTAGGACTAAAAACCCATAAAAACTAAATATAGTTCTGGTGTATCTTATGTGGTACTACCCCTGAAGCCTTAACGCCCAAAAAGAAAAATTTTATATTTTTAATATTCTTGTTCTTTTGATGCTTAATAATGCATATTGGTCGACATAACAACATTTCTAGCTATCTGAATGTCACTTTAGATCCCCAAAAAAGCCACCCTCCAAAATGTTTGAAGAACAAAACATTTATTTTTAGTGTAATTAAAGTTTTTTCACACAAGAGCCGTGTGCAGGACATGATTAGAAAGGGTAGAGTGAGACTAAAAAATTGAATGCCATGACCGGGATTTAAACCATAGATGCCTTTTTAGTTTCTGGGTTTTTTGGTTTTATTTTTGTAGTTTTGTTTAATTTTGGGCCATAGAAACTCATTAAGCAAAAAATAATAATTTTTCCATCTCAGGACTCAGGAAGAGTACGAGAAATCGTGGGTTGACCGACCGCTGTAGTTTGGATTTTCCCGTGGTGCCTCGTCGCTAAGCGAATGCTGGGATGGCTTCTCTAATATCGGATTCCTTTCCTTCTCTTCCTCATTTCATTCCCATTGTTATCTTTCAGGCCTGGTTATCAGCGTGGTGGTTTGGGCATATTTTGGACAGATGATGCGGATGTTTGCATTGTGTAAATCTTCTTCCCTGCCCCAACTTGAAAAACTGCGGGGACACCGGCTGGCTATCTGTGAAACTGTTAAGGACTTGTGCACGTCTGTGTCTTTTCTATATCTCCACTCTCTGCCGGCCTGTGACATCTGTTCCCCCGAAGTGTGGTAGTCCATAATAGATCCGTACTAGCTTGCAGTGAGCGAGGTGTTCCCCTGTGTTATATTCACCTCATACCTCTGAGAGGAAGTTCACTCCCGATGAAGACGTAACGTTAACATAATGCAATATAAAACTAAGGCTGAAGTAGGATCATTTACAGTGCAGCCATATGGAAGTACAACAACCTGGCATTGGATTCTAGGTCTGTAAATTACTGTTTCAAATTGAAGGGCTCATCTAGTGTTTATAAATGGAGTTAAGTCAAATAAACTACAAAGTAACTACCATACGAGTAGATGGCTTAAACCCTCACATTGCGATTGTGTCTCACTCAGAAGCTGCTGATGTATGGATGAAGTAATGCACAACATTCTTGTATGCAGGTAGTGAAAACATAAGGTTTGGATCAAATTGCCTAAGTTTCCAAGTCTGGTGTCATTAAATAGAAAATGATTATCCGGGCTTGTGGGCCATGGTCTAGCGGAAAAACTCCTTCCAGGCGTTCTAGTCGTCACCGACGGGCCATGCCACTGAAGATGTTCGACGCAGCTTCGGACGAATGCTTCAATTAAATAAAACAACTGAGTAAACATTTGTGTTTACGCTACATCTGTGTTTCATTGTGAATGGCACTTTACGAACTTTGTTAGGCGTGTAAACGTGATTTGTGGTGCTTTGTATGTTTACACTCCACCATAGTACTCTTCAACAAGAACCTGATCAACATCCACCAAACTCATACCTTGTCTTTCTGTATGATATCTTGTTCACTAAACAACGCGTCTGTGATCATCGACATAGGACAGACTAACACTAATGTCTATTGCCACAAAAATGTTATATACCTAAATTATGATATACATTTTTCATGGATTTGTTTTTGTCTATCTAGTATGGTTTACAGTTACAAAAATTACACAGGGTTCTATCAGGACCTATATATATATATATATATATATATATAAAACTTGTTGCGCAAACATCTTTAATGAAAACCGTATAGCCATTCAAGAAAAAATAAAAACTAACTACACATTTTCAAAGTAAACTGTTCTAGTAAATATATTCTCTAATATATTTAAACATTTAGTGGCATCTTTGGGTAGTAATAATACAGTTTTATTTTTGTCTTTATTTTTATATCGTATCTTTGAAAGATGCTGCATTTAATCACAAAGTGTCATATTTATCCGTATCTTTAGTTTTCATTTACGCCACTCATACACACTGTGTGTGTGTGTCTGTCTGTCTGTCTGTCTGTCTGTCTGTGCAGCATAACTCAAAATCGAAAACTCGGTTAAAAATCAAAGTTGGTATTTAAGTTTACTATATTTCAAGGATGCAACACGAAGATTTTGAAGAAAATTCCTCCGCCCTAAACTACCCTTTATATGGAAAATACTTCCAAAACTTTTATTTTCTGAAAAGGGGCTCAAATACACGACATTTTAATTATAATCGTTAAAAATATTTTATGGCAAATGAAATGTATATTTTGGATTCTCCGACTATACCCCATAGCTATAGTCAGAAATGAAGCTCTTGTTTTTCTTTTCCAATTTGTATTTTAGCCTTGTAGGTCATATTGGACGATGGATGAAATGGGCACAGTGATGCTCAAATAAGCCGCGGCTCCATAGGGCTTAAAAGTTACACTACATTTGTCTTCTAAGGGTAAAACCGTATTCGATAATTCACCCCAAGGAGATTCGAACTCGAAACTTCTCGAGTGTGAGGAGGTATGCTACAGAGGCGAGTATGGAGCCTTTTCCTTGAATATATTACTTCCTCTACCTATAGAGAAACTAAAAATAGATTTTCTTTGGGATGTTGAGACATCAAGTAAACTGCTGCGTAAGTTGAATTATTTAAGAAGGGAATGTAGAAATCAACTAAGACTTTCATTGAGACACTAGACATTGTCCTTTGACAATCACTGAACACAGAGAAAATAAATGAGCTTCAGAGTAGCGAAAAACAGATCATGTATTTAGATGAAACGTGGCTAGATAGCAAATTCTCTTTCAGAAGTGCTGCCAATGTGATCATATCATTGTGTCTGTAGATAGATATTCAAGTATCAGATTAATAATACTTTCTGAAGGCTTCCTTTATTGATTTACAAAAGCGGGTCCGTAACAGATTATCAGGTGCTAATGAGCAATGCAAGAAAAACCATTATGTTCCCCGCTGCTAAATAATGTTCCTGTTTGTTACTTTCCATCGCATTTAAAGCGCAGCTGGAAGCGCCTGTACTTGGCACTCACTGTATTGACACAATCGTTCAACCCTATCTTGTACCTAGCTCACAAATCCTTACTTTTTAGCTGAAAGTCAGTATTATGCTATTTTAGGGACGATTGTAAACCTTACTTTTCTTGTGACCGTTCCAAAAATGGCCCTAAGTTCAGTTGCATAGTTTCAAAATATCTATCTCCCAACTTCACGGTAATACAATTATTCCTGTGCAATATGCAGATATTGGCAATTTCATCCTAAGAAATACAAATTACCACTATCGAAACTCTTTGAGACCGTCGTTAATATTGTTAGCGGATCAAACCAGGATTAGTGTTTACAAAATTAAATTATATTGCTTTTCAAAATACTGCCCTTTAACATCAATATATTTTGGCACTCAATGAAACCAGTCCTTAAAGCACTGATGCCACTCTTCCTGAGGAACTCAGAAACCAGGATTTTATAATGTTCCACTGTTCCTCTAAATCAGATTCCAAGCATGTTATGTTTAATCAGGGTTCTAAGGTAGCAGAACGATGGTGCTAATCTTCAAGACATCCAGATTCAAAATTCCAAATTTTGCTGTATGAGACAAAGCGTTAATATTTACATGATAATTTTTGGGGCGTTTTTCACGAACTTTTGTTTTTCAAAAATTAGCGGTAAACATTTATGTACCAATGGATAGTAATGATACGTCTACTTTCTACTGCTGTATTAATAATATGAACTCTTTTATAAAAAAAAGTAGCAAATATTTTCTTGCCACCCCTACAAATTCGTGAGCTTTTTGTAGACTTAGGTCCCATTTGAAAGATTCGTTGAGCCGATTGACTTTTCTTTTCAGAATGAAACCCTTTCTTGTATAAGCCCTCTAAAAATCTACGTTAAAAGACAATGAAAGCGAGGCAACAAGAGTCCGTGCTTCACTTGTTTCCCATAAGTTACAAAATAGCAAAAAATATTTTTCGAGCAGACGAACATTTGGAATTTTGAGAATATAACTGGTTAAAGTTTGTGGAAAAGCGAAAATATCAAGTATTTATTGATGAATCAGTTTTATTTTCAAACCTAATATATTACAAAATAAAATAATTTAAATTGTTTATGCAAGAGAGTATAGACTTGGAGCTTTTGAAGAACGTTTATCCTAAGCAATTTTTGGATAAAAAGAGAAATCCCAGAGATGGAAACTGGCAGAAGTGATATCACTGTTTAAAAATGGTGACAGAAGACAATGAAGTAATAGAGATATTGGGCTTCTTAATTCAATACAAATTATATGCTAGAAAAGTAAATAAATAATTGAAAATAATAATTGAAGCACTGATAGGCGAAGTACAAAATGGCTTCAGGAAACGAAGATCGGCAACAGACAATATTTTCAATTGCGGCAGATACTGGAGAAGAAAAGAGAATACAATTTTCTGACATATAGCTTTTCCAGACTTTCAAAAGGCTTTCGATAATGTATACCAAGAAAAGCTGTGGAACGCAATGAAAGAACAAGGCTATCCTTGGCATCTGGTAGAAGTGAAAAGGTTATACGAGGAAATAAATAGAATTTAAATTTTAGAACAAAGAAATCAGAAGAAATATTAACCAATAAAGAAGTTACACAAGGGTGTTCAATGTCACTGACAATTCTTAATATTTATGCCGAAGACATAATCCAAAATTGCAGACAACAAATTGGCACAGGCATAAAAGCAGCCCGAGGAAAAATTGTAAATGTTTTATTTTATGCTGACGAAGTAGTACAGGAAACAGTAGATGGTCTACAACATTCAGTACACCACCTTAACCAAATATGTACAAATTATAACATAGAAATATCAAAAGAAGAGACAAAAGTAATGGCAAACTGGGGCAAAATGCCAATAAGGCCAAAAATAGTTGTTGAACTTCAATTATGTATTTAGGATCTGAAATTAGTAACAAAGAAGATAAAGATACTGACAAAACTCTAATGAACTTCCTAACAATTTATTGAACAATACACAAACCTTAAAGAATGAAGCAAGATCTGAAATTAGAGTAAAATTTCATAACACTATGGCAATTACTACGTTAGTTTATGGATGTGAAAGCTGGGTACCAACACAAAGGACAATTTGTAGAATACAAAGTTGTGAAATGAGATTTTTGAAGAAAACAAAAGGATGCACAAGAGAAGACAGAATTAGAAATGGAGAAATAAGTAAGAAACTAGAACTAGAAACTGTCAACTTGGTTACCTGAGAGTATGGAATCTTGATTTTCAGCATTTTCATCTCTCCTTGTATATGTTAAGGATTTCTACAGGATATGAAAATTGTGTAGATTGTGTACTACGACGTTTCAAATAACTTCTGGACTAAAGAGGGGTACAAGAACTTAAAATGTCACCTATTATGATTGTCTAAAAGTTACTCGACCATTCTGACCGACGATTGTTCCAGTGCCGAAGTTTACACGTCTAAGCAGCATTTGGAAGACTGTCTGAGGAAGGTGACGTAAGGCACATGTTCCGCCGATGTTCCGCATCCCCCTCCATGAATATCAGGAAAGTTTTCATCCGTTACTGGGAACAGACAGTGTTGCACCTTATTACAATTATTATAAGGGCTAAAGGAGAGAATTCTCCGTAAAGATATTCTCAACAATTGTGCAATAACTTGATAAAGAATTAGGGGAGGTAATTGAAATGAACTGCTTCTTTGAGTTTGAAAATCTATGCAGGGCAGCCACCTAGCAACAAATGATTTGATGCAAGAACCAGACCTAAGAGATACGCGATAGTAAAGCATTTCTCTACTGATCAATAACAAACTCAAGAACAACATGTCGGCTCTTATGAAGCAGCTGCGGGTAAACCAATTTTGTAATACGACCGCAGCATTTCCACCAGCCTCTGCTGAAGTTGGCAGAACAATCTGGAGCGTTGTTCCTCGTCTTGTGGCGCGGCACCCAAGTTGGGGCACGGCGATTTATTACATAAGAAGAAGGCACAACTTAGGAAGTAACCATTACAGCTGGTGCTAATCTGGTGGCCATATGTCTGCATGACCACTTTACACCAACCAGCCCTTAAGGAGATTAGAGCGGCGTCTTCCTGACGCCGAGATGCTCAATAAATCTGCGGCTTCCCCATCTTAATGCAAAATTCATGAGATGCTTAGGCCATTAACACCTTGGTTTAAACACCATGGAATATATACCAACCTTTTCTATTCAGTTTCCTTTTGGGAACTTGCCAGAATATCTACTATCACCTGTGTTTTACCAAGTTAAGACGTGGAAACGCTTAAAGTGCTAACCTCCTCACATGCTAGCCAAATTTAGAGGTTTCCGGTTCGATTTCCTGCTGGAAGATGGCTATTCCCCGTTTCTCGTAGAGTCTGGAAGTAACATGAGAGTATGAATGTGCGTGTATGTGTATGCATTTAATGTGTATAAAATAAACTTAACGTTAATAAGCTCAAAGATAAACAGAATATAAAACGAGGAAACACAATAGCCGATGACCAATTTGTTCCAAAAGGCAAAACCGCAAATATGCCCTTAAATGTTAAAGACGATATACAAATGGAACAAGAAAAATTATTTACACAAAATACGTGTTCTTTCCATTACTGCTGCATTCCTTGGTAATATGCTGTAACTAGATACAGGTAAAATATAACATTTTATTCCTACGTCATGTTGGCTAACGCAATGGTCCGTTTCGCAGCGTCTAAAACTCAATGCTGGCTTCAAAAAACTTCATCCTTCACAGTAGTTTGGTGAAGTCCTTATATGTCTTCATATTTTGCTAGATTTTAAATTTTTAGCTTTCAAAATAACTTAGCAATTGACCGGTGTTTAGCGGTTGTTTTCTGTAGGACACATTTAGATATCCCAAGTCACTAGTCCCTATTTTTGAGGAGTTTCGCAAACCGGTGCTTAAAGATCATATTGTAATAATTAGTATGCGGGAGAACGTCTAAACAGAAGAGAGGATATAATTAAATCAGCAACGGAATTCTACAAAGCAATATGCGCAAGTTTTTTACCAAACAAAGCCACAGACCATAACCCTGTCGATCCAGTCCCAAACACCACTGAGGCCATACTCGCTATAATTCACAGCGAGGTTAGAACAACCATCACTGAATTGAAAAATGGAAAGTCACCTGGAGAAGACAACATATACAATGAGCTCTTAAAAGAAGCCCAAGATCTAACACCAATCATCACAGAAATGTTCAACAAAATCATACAAACCGAAGACATTCCCGATCAGTGGAAAACATACACGATTGTACTTTTGCACAAAAAAGGTACGAAAGATGACATAAACAATTATAGACCCATAAGCCTGATGTCTAACCTATATAAACTGTTCACTAAAATACTAACTCGACGATTAACAAAAACACTAGACGAGAACCAACCCTCAGAACAAGCAAGATTCCGCAAAGGATTCAGCACAGTGGACCATATTCAAACCATTAACCAGATAATAGAAAAATCGGAAGATCGTCACCTAAAAATATACCTTGGTTTTGTCAATTACAGCAAAGCATTCGACACAATCAAACACCCAAACACATTTCAAGCACTAAGAAATCAAGGAGTAGAAGCAAAATACATTCAATTACTAAGAAACATTCTAAACAACAGCTTCGCTAGAGTAAAAACTGAAAAGACAGCCAATTTTTCCGCGTCGAAAGAGGAGTTAGACAAGGGGATCCCATCTCCCCAAAACTATTTCCCTGCATACTAGAGGATATATTCAGAAAACTAAACTGGAATAAGAAAGACGGAATATGCCTCAACGGCAAGAGACTAACAAATTTGAGGTTCGCTGACGACATATTCCTCTTCGCCAAAACAGCAAGGGAACTGCAATCAATGCTTCAGGAGTTTAACACACAAAGTTGTTGTTGTTTTCTAGTGCCTTGCATCTGGCAATGAAGCCATTAGCATTCGTGCTTTCCAATACTTTTGAACTGTAGTTTCTTCTGATCTTAATGCTTCACAGGTCTTCATTCATTTCTGCTGGATCGTTACACAGGACACATATTGGTGAGGCTGAGATACCCATTCTGTAGAGATGACTTGCTAAGCAGTCATGATTTGTCAATAGTCGGAAGGCTGCAACAGCTGTTTTCCTTGGTCTCTGGGGGATTATATCTGGGTTGGAAAGTAGTGTAATCCATTTTTTATCTTTGGCATTTGTTTCTATTTCTTGTAGGTATGAATGAGAAAATTTTTTAATGATCAAGCGTTTTATTGAGGAATATGAGAAATTGAATTTAGACTTTTGTTTTATTGTTGTGCCTTTCTTTGCAAGTGAGTCTGCAGCTTCGTTCCCCATGACTCCACAGTGTGCTGGAATCCATTGGAGATGAACAGTCTTATTAACTTTTTGGAGTTGTGTTAACATTTTGTAGCATTCTCTAATTTTTGTTGACTTCTTTGTAGTATTTGAACATATTCCCTGAATTGCAGCTTTAGAATCTGAAAGAATTACTGCCTTGTTAAATGTATTTAAGGGAAGATTTAATAATTGTCGGAGAGCAATGTATATAGCCTCTATTTCTCCATCATAATTTGTTGTGTCTCTGCCAACAGAATGATAAATGGAAAAATGTGAACATGTAACTCCAGCTCCAGCAAGGTTTTCCTTGGAGGATCCATCAGTATATATGTGCAGCCATTCTTCTGTGGGATACCTAGTATTGATTGTTTCCAGAGCTAGAAGTTTTTGTATTTCTTTTGGTGTGTCTGATTTACTTATTTCCTCTATTAATTCCAAATTGAAGGTAGGTTGTAGTAATTCCAATGGATTTTCTCTTGTAAGTAGATTTTCTCTGGTGTTAGGAATGTTCAATTTGGATTTAATGTGTGTTACCTTTTCTAGAAAACTACTATGAGTTTTAAGGATTGAAGGGAGGTTCTCTTCTGTCCATTTAGAGTTTGGCAGTCGTAGCATTTTCTCGTGTTGGAGCAATGCTTGTTCTTCTATTTTTGTTGTTATTGATGGGGTCCGTGTTAAGGCAAGCATGGCATCAATAGGTGTGGATTTAACTGCTCCAGTGATTAGGCGAAGAGCCTGATTTTGTATTTGTTCAAGTTTATTGATGTTAGCATTTGCTGCTGTTATTAAAGCTTCAGAACAGTACAAGAGGTTTGGTTTAACGTACATTTTGTATGTTGTGTTAAGGACTCTCCTTGAGCAGCCCCATTTAGCACCAGCTAACCTTTTCAGGATTTGCAGTTTCTTTTTAACCTTTTCTGAGATGTTTGTTATATGTTTTTTGCAAGTTAGCTTTCTGTCGAAAGTGATGCCTAAGTATTTGGCATCATCAACTGCTTTGAGTGGTTTACCATTATAATTTATGTTAATATTAACTGGTTTGTATTTTAGTGTAAATAATTCATAGTAAGGGGTAGTGATGTGCCTCCTATAGCCTCTCCTACCCAATTCCCATCCTCATCCTGCCCGTGGTGCACCCTGCTTTTAACAGATGAGGCTCTGGGGACCGAATCACAGCGGTATAACTGTTTCATCTAAAATGGAGGAAATGTCATTTACATATGTGCTGCCCTATCACAGCACAACAGCGTCCCTCAGAGGTACATGAGGGGAAGGTCGGTGGATCTAAATACCACCTATTTAGTCCTCCCGGCTAGGTCCGATGGACCCGTTGACCAACGATAGGTGTGGTCCCCCTTGCAAAATGGGGGTTTAATTCGGATGATGTAACTGCCACATTGTAAAACTGGTGCCCGTTAAGAAAACAGTTACATGAAAGCCACATACATGAATATGAGTCCTAAAGATAAACATTCCGGAGTTAAAACTGTCCCCCAATCGGATCTCCGGGTGGGGACATCTTTAGGCAAATTTCATCACAACAATTCCAATACTTTAACACACAAAGTAAGATGGCAGGACTCATAATGAACAAATCTAAAACACAACTAATGACAAATGGATTAGAAACCCCAATATATCTTGAAGGAACGGAACTGCTGTATGTATCTCGATACATATACCTAGGACAATTAATTTCCTTTAAAAACAAAATGGAAAAAGAAATCAAACGAAGAGTTTCCTTAGCTTGGAAAGATTTCTGGGCCCTAAAATTCATATTTCTGGACAAATCCCTGAATAGGAGACTCAAAATGGAACTCGAAAGCTGTGTTTTTCCAGTGCTATTATACGGTTGTCAGACATGGGCTCTCAAAGCCAAAAAGAGAAACACTCTACAGATATGCCAAAGGAAAATGCAGAGGAAGATCCTTGGCATCTCTCTGAAAGATAGAATATCAAACACTTTGATGCACAAGATATCAGCAACGGTAGACATAGCACAACAGGCTACGAAGACCAAGTGAAAATGGGGCGGCCAGGTGATGAGGCTGCAAGATGACAGATGGACAGCACGAGCTACCACATGGGACCCTTACATCGGCAAGAGACTCCCTCGAAGACCAAGACGCAAATGGTCGGACTTGTTCAGAAAACAAGTAGGAAGACAGTGGACCACCAGAAACAGACAGGAGTGGAAAGAACTAGAACAACAATTAAGTGACCATGTGCAATCCTATGTTTAGTGTATTATGTACGATACCCTCTTACGCGGACTAGCTCACCGTGTGAGTGTTTTAAAGCAGCTACCTCCTACTTGTAGATGGCCTTTGCCCTCAATGGGACATCACAGGCTATTTTCATGCATTCATTCATTCAAGGAAATGCGAACCGTAACTTATTTTATTATCTTTTCAGATCTAACAGTTTTACAAAGATAAAACGTATAAGCGCCATGAAAGTTGCATTTCATTTGACATTTTCTCCTTAAATATGTACACATATCTACTGCATATATATTTAATTCAAACAGCTCCAAATTATTAAAGTATAAGATGTTTTAGCTTTGAAATATATGTATACTTTACAATATTTGAGGATTTTTCGTCGCATTTTCATATTTTCTCAAAATATGTATTATGGCAACTTCTCTTCACATTTTTCCTCTCTCTATTGAAGACATTCTTAATAGAAATAGCAAGTTGATATAACACTGGTTCCATGTCCCTCATACAGCTTTATTATAGTGCCTGATTTACACTAAACTTCTCATATGAGGATGCTTACGAATTGCGACAAACCTACACTTCACGCCTAAGTGTTCAATTAGCATAAAAGATTCACGTGTTTTGTATCTGCAAACTTCAGTAGTTAAAATACACTTTATTTAATTCAAAACATGTATTTCTCCAGAAGTACTTTTACTCTGCGGTAAAATGACGATTTAATAGTGATCTAATTTACCTTCTCATAAAATTATTGCATTGGGCAGATCACATAGCACGGATGTTAAATAATAGATAACTAAAATAGTTGCAGGATATAAACCTGAAGGGAACCGTAGTGTATATCTTAAACGTGCAAAGAGAACGGTATCACAAATCTCTAAAAGATTTGACTATCGCTCAAAGCCTAGTGTATTCTAATATTCCCTTTTACCTATTTGTATAACTTGTTCAGATGCTTATCTCAACTAACACGAGAAGATGAGTTTGTAAGAATGGTTAGTACAAGAGTAGAGAAAGGTATGTGAGCGCAACGCATCAGATCTTTTTTGTACATATAGTTAAACTTTGCTAAATTTAGCACGTAGCCTTATGATAGAAACTTTAGCTACCCTTAATTTCGACTCGTTATTTCAGCTGTGTTGTTCGTACTTTCCTTGATATTTTCCACCATAGAAAGAACATTCTGTAGTGAACATAAAATCTTTATATAGTCTATGGGGCATCGTTAAGCAGTTACAATAGTTTGGATCAAATTTGAATTAAACTTTAAATAACTAATTTTATCAGTAATTTAGGCAAAATGCGGCAAGACTTGGGGAGGGAGTTTAGTCAATCGCGGATGAGTTTCGGGACCTCTTAGGAGGAAGGGATGAGAGCAGGTCTTGAAAACGCCTGGTGATGGGTCGTTGAACCCTTCTTAGGTGATTACGATCGGAAGGAAGATCATTGGAAGATATTTTCGAGAAGCCTGTATCTCAGGCTGCGTGTGAGTTGGTGTGAAATTAATACAAATTGCAATTCCGGTGTAAGCTCTCTTTAATTGTTATGCGCCAGGTTGACATATAAACAACAATTGGATCTATCTGCTGGTTCAAGGTAGGAAGTGTTACGATTTCGATTGATTTCACCCTCTTCAAGTATGTATTCTAATAACATTTGCACTGACGCTGTGATGGCAAAAGGAAGCATCACAAACTTCAGCTTTAGCTCTTTAGCTTGTTCAGTCAAGCACCATAAATCAAGCTATGTTCCCGTTCTAGGGAAAAAGCTGCCAAAACGAGAGTGCTTCTAGACTTTGTGTAGTTGTTCAATTTTGTAATTTTTACTTTAATACCACACATATACCAAGTAAAGTAAGTATTGCATTCCACCCAAAAGTTCCATACCGAGATTTCACAGGAAATATATGTTTGAGGCCCCCTGAATCTAAGAAATGCATTCTTAGATAACGGTGTCGGTGGGGGGGAGGCAGCACTATGTGGGCACAATAATTCAAAAATGAAAAGTCGGTTAAAATCTAAATTTGGTATTTGAGTTTGACATCTTTTAAGGATGTGACAAAAAAAGCTTTCAAGAAAATATCTCCACCCTAAACTACCCTTTACACGCAACATTTTTCTAAAATTCTGATTTTCTTGAAAATAGCTCTAACGATTTGATTAAAATGCCAAATGTTTGAGATATTTTTATAACAAATGAAATGTATGTTTTGAATTTTCTGCCTACGGTCTATGTAGTGTCCTGATTACTCTTAATGACTTTTGGATAACTGGTAAACCGTAAGAGATAGACCAAATCTTAGTAGATCAAAATGTAAATGTAAATCTCGTTAAAATGCACAATTTATGTCCGAATAATGTTTCTGTGGAGCGAACCATTTCCAAGATATTCCTTGTTATTTGTGTGAATTTTATACTTTCATGAAAGAGAAGATCGTTATTCTTTTTTATATCTTAGGCATGCGGAAGAACGAAATCTTGAAGCTTTAAAAGACTTAACTATCCCTGAAAGCCTACTAGTATTCCCACATTCCCCTTGCACCTAAGAGAAAATAAGCAATAAGATAATTTCTGAAAATGTTTGTCTCCACAAACGCGAAGAAGATTTAGGAATAAGAGCTTGTAAGGATGGTTAGTACATGAGTAGAGAAAGTCATGTGAGTGTAACACATCAGATTTTTCCTGTAAGTGCCTATGTTTATTAATGTAGGCACAGTATGTATTTTTCAAGTATATTTTTAAAAATAGTAAGGCACATCACATCAACTCTGCGTATCGGTTGGTTGATCACCCACATCTGTCGCACCTAGGTAAGCCGGAATGGCAGTTCAGGCTACAAGCCGGCTGTGGTACCACTGGAGAAGAATTAGGTTTTAGGGTAAGACGTAGAGTATGGACGGAGGGAATTCCACACTGAATCACGTACGTCAGACCCCAGGAGTGAGCAAGTGCGTTTTGCAACCTAGGCGAGTTGTGCGAGTCAGCGTGAGGGTCCCAAACATGTGTTGAAGATTGATCTCGACACCAGGATTCACGAAGCAGCCAACAGTTAGGTGACCACACCGCCGCCCACCCTTTGAGAACAGTAGTTACAGTTGGAAAGGTCCCCACACAGCAGCGGCAACTTCGGCCATTCCTAACACTTCCAACCTTGAACAATCGAATTGAAATAAAGGTGAAATGAAACGGAAGACGGGAAATTTTCAGCATTTAGTTATCCTTCCCAGCATATACCTGGTACCTCGATAAAAACACCCGAAGAAGCTCGTGGGCAAGGAAGGTCGATCACGGCCATCAAACCCACTAACTCACAGGCTACCGTTGGATCATCACGCTCGGTATTTACGACAAACTCTGGTCCACAAATTGGCACCGCTTCTAAATACAGCAACTTCTGTATGTCCGAGCAGTTTTTGTTTTCTAAATATATGCTATGCCCCGGCATTCTTTCCTCTATTTTTACTTTAAACAACAATTTCTTTGAGCGACATTTTCGTATGTCAATTCCCATTTTCTCAAACTAGTGAAGGTAGCTACTTAACATTTAGATATGACGAAAATAATACTTCAATCGTGTCATTGTACTCATTTGGTGTTAAATATTTGGTTAGTTATGCCTTAAAAAGTAATTGCTGATAACTTGAAATTAGAATTTTGTGTAGATAATAAAGCATATTAAATATTTTTAATAAACCACGTTTTTGTGTAATAGTAGAATAATGAAGCAAGAAGGCATGCATATACATCCTGTAAAGTTGTCAGTCTAATAATATTTTAAGTAAGTTCTGAGATAGTGGGTCATGAAGTTAACATAGACGGATAGCATGCGATCTGCGGAGATGTATATTACCATGTCAGAGTCAAAGCGTCAAGAAAATTATTTCTGGGACAGGTTTATAACAGTTCTAAAAATATAAACGTGAATATTCTGTAACAAAAAGCTATGTAAATTTATATTTTATTGGAAACAAGAACATGAAAGTGTGCCATAAACATAAATCTATATTTTTATCAAAATACTCTGTGGACTATATTTTAAATCACTAAAGGAATAGAAATTTTCACGTCTAAGTCGGTATAAAACTTGAACTTCTTTAAATAAACTGCGTATAAAATAGTGTAAACAACACACTCAGAAAGTCGTTACTAGCAAGTAAACAAGCAACAAAACAGGGGTATTCAAACTCAAATGTCAAGACTGGTTGAAACTCTATATAGATAGATAAGATTGACAGCTAAGGCAAGTTCAACACACACATACTTGCAGGACATTACAGCTACAAGACCATAAACAGAGACGGAGAAGCTCTACTCATTGTGCAGAGGAACCAGAAGTGGAGCTCTCTCCAGCAATACAAAATTTACATGCACTCTAAGCTATTTTCGATTGTGTACTGAACAGCTATCTCAACTTCAAACCCCGCACCCTTTTCAATACCATACCAAAATACAACTTCCATCTCCTGCCTCCCCCTCCCAAGAACCTTACCACACGAAAACGAATCTAATATCTCAAACGACCACCAATCTCTGAAGATGCCCGAAGATTCCCGAGAAACGACCATCGGGTAATTTCATGAAGAAGTTGTTAGGAATATATGAACAATTTTATTCATAAAAATAATACTTCTAAATTTAAATAACTGCGATGTATAAAGATTCAACATAACCTTAATATAACTGCCATGTTGCACATTTTAAATTATCCAAAGTAACACGTTTAGTTGAAGAAATATACCGGGAATTTAGTTATTTTTTATCTAGTTGCCTCATTTTTCCACTTTTGGTAGGGAAATTTCATTTTATTCCTATTATTTTATATGTGTGCTTAAAATGTGTGTTTATCTCTGATAAGTAAGAGCTCCCAATTTTAGATTTTAACCTGTTTTTCCTCACTATTTAACTAACAAATTTCAAGATATATTCGTTTCAAGTTTCCTAAAACAGAATATGTGCATTTCATTGCGGCTAAAAAGGCCTAAATGAAGAACTGACGTCTAAAAAAGCTTTAACAACTGTTTTGCCTTATTCAAATAAAGTTTCATCTTAAAATCACTTCTACGAGTATTATAAGCATTAGGACGGAGTTATTTCAACTTACTACCATTAAATGTAGCCCTTGCATATATTACGATTTATTTTTGTTTTATATGTACCAGAAGCTATTCGCCGGTTGTAATGGTCTCTCTGCCCATCAAGAACTTAATTTTCTCCAAAATTCAGTTTAAACTTTTCCCTAAAACATTGGTTTACTTATTATGGTAAAATGTTCAGAAAAAGGAAAACTTCTGATACAATGAGTAGAATAATACCCCGTCTCTCAATGATGCTCTAAATGTCGTTAACAATGTATCCAAAAAGGAAATACTTGAATCACCTGGAGCTGCATATTCTGGCATACACAAAATGTAATGGTGGCTGATAGCTGACCACTTCATGATGAGATTATTCTCTTCCCCGTTGCACAAATACAGCGTGATCTGACAGCGTGTTTTAGTATCCGACACCGCAAGGCGTGGTAAGCCTCTTGGATGTTGTGTTGCCCAGCTCCTAGAGCCATCTGCCACTAAATGTTGTGTCTGCTATCATTTAAACCCTGGATGTAATCGGGATTTGGAAGATTTTAAAGTCATAAATTCAGTATTATAGGGAGAAAAGTATACCGGGGTGGCATTGTGACCGAGCGGTTAGAGCGTTCGCCTACCACCTAGGTGGCCCGGGCTCGATCCAAGGGGTTCGCATGTGATATTTGCGATGGACGAAGCGGCGTCAGGACGGTTTTCTTCGGGTTCTCCGGTTTCTCCCACCATTCATTCCACCAATTGCTCCATTATCACCTTTCCAATCATCCATTTTGCCTGCATTTCATATGAACCTCTTCCTCACTATCATATCTGGTGCTTGGCTGACCCCCCGCTGCCAGATCTTCACTCTGTCCGGTCCATAGCTTACCGTGCTCCCCGACAGGCGTCTGACCCTAGGCAGTGGTTTGTAACTCCTAAGGGGTGTATGTCCCACATAAGGGGAGGATAATCAGGTAAAGAAAATAAAGTTTTCCCAGAAGTTACCCCGAGAATCTGCTGAATTAACATCTATGCCATATACTCTAATTACGTCACGTTGAAGCAGCGTTTTTCATACAAGAATGCGTTACGTGACCATAGGAAATCGTTTATTATTTATTCACTGCAATGTCAGAAGAAAACCTACAAAAGAAACAGTAAAATGTATTCTCCGTGTATTTTTGATAAGTATCTTTGACAATGTCAACTGCAGCAAAAACAAATTCATAAATAAATCTCACAAAACTAAGAAACACGTAAAATTATTGGTCCCTGTACCTAGATACATATATATTAAGCAAACAAGAAAGCTAAAATATGGGTTTATTCTACCAAAACATTCGGACCCTATTTCTAACTACCGTTCCTTACAATATTTTATATGATGATATGGGATTATGAAATCCCTCAATGGTGTCTGCTAAAGAGACCGAAACCACAAATGGTACATCTCTATAAAATGTCTTACGTGGTTGCCTTGGTAGAAGAAAACTCCTTGAATGAAATCTCCAGCCTTATTACTCTGCATCTAGACATATATTTAATTTTTCTCTTACTGTTGTAATTAGAGGAAACACAAATTAGCGTGCTCATCCATCATCAAAAGACAAAATACGGTCGTAATTTCCTGGATCGAGGAAGACGCTCTGTGCAGCAGTAGTTACTTCATGAGTGGATGTTTAGAGCACAAGAAAGCAAGAAGGGAAGACACCATGTCGTAATTAAAGACAAAATTCCTTAACGCGTTTTGATAAGACGAGCACTCGACGGACAACTTGAAAGTGTTCAAGCCGCAAGAGTTGTGGTAAAAGGTAAGCCGCATATGCCAATGTCGACGAAAACAAATTAATTGTAGGTATACTATCATATACTAAAATGAAAATCTTTGTCCCTTGAAGTGTCTTTAAAACATCAAAACCTGTACCGCTATCATTTTCACCAAACCAAGCGGGATGGCTCAGGCACGTATGTGATTTGCATTCGGAAAGCCATGGATTTTTACGCGGGTTTTCCTATGTCGCCAGGCGAACGCTGGGAAGGATTACCATATCTTCCAAATGTCCTGTTCTCCCATTTCGTTACATTAATAATGCCGTTTTACCCTTCATCCCTTTAGGTTTCTTTCAGGGTTGACGACAGGGGAAAAGAATATACTCTGGAAATCTCGTTTTAACTTTTCTTTAATTTTTTATTTATGAAACTATGCACTATAGAAGAAAATGGTACAGGAACTTATGTCTCAGTTTAACGCCAGGAAGTTGCCTTTGAAGTTTGCGCACTCATACCCCTAACACCTTGTATAGAAGATTTGAGGACGTTTGTCTACTATCACTAAAAGATAACGCGTTTTCGTTTTCATTATATAATATTGGCTTTTCCTTTGCAAACGCCTGCAGATAAGAGCTTTCATGCAAATTTTAACTGAGGTTTTACCGGGAACAACAAGGAGCAAAAAGGTAAGGAACTGAAACCCTGTCTTGTAAACAAAGGTAAAAAGGAAGCATCTCAATTATTATTTATTTATGCCAACAAACTTACTGTTGGTGTAGCTTAATGGTTTGAGCACTCGCCTTGTAAGCGGAAGGCCTGTGGTTCAAATCCTAGCTGTGGCAATGGATTTTTCTGTTCCGATTCTATCTCTCATAGAAGTATCTTATACACAAGCATATTAAATCATTACGTCGCGGAAGAATATGCAACGAACATACAAGAGAAACTAAACAGATATACGTGGTTTTAGCTCCGTATTTTATCCATTTTAGATTCCCCGACACTGAAGTATCACAATTCCACAGCTTGAACTTTACAAATTTTCTCTTGGATTGGTAGATTCCATTGCTATAAGGCAACGTGTTTAATACAACTGCAGTCTTAGAAAATACTTAGACTTAAATATACGTATACCAGAATACGAACATGTTGGAGTTGTAAAGGAACGTACTTGAAAGACACCCTTGTCTTTTCGAAGAGAACGAGCGAAAGAAAAGCCATCTGTACATCAACGACGTAACAGCTAAACAAATCAATGGCACCTAACAAAAGAAACGCCGTGCTTTCCTCCTTCGTTTTCTTCATATTTTGATGTTTATTAGCCCCACAGAAACAACAGTTGTAATACCGGGTGGTTGTTAAGACATGCAGGCTACACAGAGAGAAACAAAGGGTAGGTGAGGGACAAGTGTCGGAGATCTTATTTATTTTTCACTTTCTCCACTGTGCAGTTCGATACCGATATTTCAGCGTAAAATATATTTGAGGCACACTGAACCAAAAATTGGCTTCTTAAAAAAAGGTATATTTGTTTGTTTGTTTGTGTGTTTGTTGATGTCGGTGAACAGTATATCTCCAAAACGACTACTATAGCAGACACAAAATTTAATGGTGGGTGGCGGGTAGAATGGCCAATACAACTTTCAATCGGAGACTTGCCACGTGTTTGTAGTGTTGTATGTAGAGTTAAACACACTGTGAAATCAGGTTAGAAAGCCGGTGATATACGCGTAAATATTATTTTTGCCCACAATATTTATTTGTGCAATGAAAATGACAATCTGATAATGAAGTGGTCAGCTATCAGCCACCATTGAATGTTGTGTCGGCGATAGTATCCAACTGGCTACTGACCTTACACATTGATTTATAAGTACTTGGGTTTGTATATTCCATACGCAGAAGGTTAATGGTTAATCCGTTGCAGAACAATGTTTTAACATATTTTCATGACAAATGAAATATACTGTGATAATTGGGTAGTTCAGCAATATACGGACGAGAGGGGGCTTTGACATTGAATTCAGGGAGCTGTTGTGTGTGTACGTGTCGTAATAATGGCGGTAAAACGCAAAAGAAAGGTCCAAGACTACAGGGAAACTAGTGACTGTGTGTATCTGATTAAACAGTGATAACACCAGTACTGTACAGAAGCTTCCCGGCAGTTCTGCTGAGTCGTTGCACACCTGTGCATCGAAAGATCTCGAAAGATGTTACATGACGCCGGTTCCAGTATAAAGTTTGCGAGAGCAGACAGCCAGTCAGTAGCTAGTTGAGTCAGTTTTACAGTTAGTTTAGGGTTGAGTTGTTTAGGGTGTAAGTTGTGTACAGTTAGCTTTTAGTTAAGAGAGTTAGTCCCGCCTTTTAGCGAGTACTTATGTGTCGTCGAGTGATTGTATCGTAATAGTAAAGGTATAAGAGATAGTAAAACTGGAGAAAGACATTGAAAGACTGAGAAAAATTATTGGAAGAACAATTGTGAATTTTAATAGCAAAGAACACTATATACTGTGTTCACAACGAGAAGGAAATTGTTAATTTGTAGTAAAATTTAGAGGAAAATAAAGAGAGAAATGTAACAGGATTTCGCATTTTGCAGTTTTATTATGTGTTGAATTTTCAGGGGACACCCTGCAAAGTTCTCCTGATTTTGAATGAATTTCCCACAAATATTAAACCATAAGATATAAATAAAGGATTGCTGTATAAATAAGTAGTTATTGCTAAGTAAAATTTCTTTATGGGATTAACCATTTTCGAGATATTCTTATGTAATGCTTTGAATGTTGAATTACTTACAGTCTCTCAATAGGAAAATCGCTATTTCTTCGTCTCTCTCTCTCTCTCTCTCTCTCTCTGTTTCTCTCCCTCTTGTTCATACAAGAAATCGGAATTTCAAAACCATCACATAGCGACCTACTCTTATAAGATTTCACTATCACTTAAAGCCTGCTATCCAAATCCCATTGTACCTGCGAGGAAATGTGCAAGGGTGTATCCCGATTAACATTAAATAGAAGAATAAGCTTTTTTAACAATAGCTACCCTTACTGCATAGCCAGCCACATCTATGTCAGTCTGGGTGGCTTAGTTGTTTCAGTATTGACGTATTTTTCTCAGGGTAGCGGCTTCAAAATCGGCCCAGACCAATGGTAATTAAGTGTGCTTAAAAGTGGTACGTAAAAGAACCAAAATATTTATTTACCAAGTGCGATGGACTAGTTATACTTGATATTAAATTGTAATTAGGAGGGGAAATTTGAGAAGGAGGAGATGTACCAAGCCTGGTTAAGCTTCTCCTCTGTATTTGCCAGTTGTGAGGACTGAGGAAAACTTGAAAAACCTTTGGATGATCTGGACGGAAGTTGAACCCCAGATCTCCTGTTCACCAATGCTGCCTTGATGACCCAGAGTATTTATTTCGGTAAATGTGGGAGAGATGGAGAAAGAGGAAGGGTGAAAGGCGGAAAGCAATGGTAAGTAAAGATGGATTTGCAGTGAGACAGAGCAGAAGAAGGAAAAGTGACAGGGAGATAGAAAGCAATTATTTCTCTAACCTGCCCAAAAGCGGGAGCAGATTATTGAGTTCTCTGAATGACTCATATTCCGATCTGTTCTGTCAAAGCCACTTTTGGAAATAAGAATACCGGCTAGGAATGTTCGCTTCAAAGGTTACTTTAGGTAGCCGAGCGGTTAGACCGTTCGCCTTTCACCTAGGTGGCCCGAATTCCATCCCAAGGACCCGCATATGATATTTGTGGTGGACAAAGCGGCGCCTGAGAGAATTTTCTCCAGGTTATCCGGTTTCCTTCGCCACTCATTCCACCAACTGCTCCATTATCACCTTTGCAGGTCATCCACTTCACCTGAATTTCATGTCACCTTCCTCACTATCATACCTGGTGTTTGGCTGACCACCTGCTTTTAGGTCTTCATTCTGTCCGGTTCAAAAGTTTATCTGTACCCCAACAGGCATCTGACCCTAGGCACAGTCTTCAAGGACGCAAGTCTTCCATAACCAGAATGTTATTTTGTTCTGAAGTTTTGTTGTTCCCAGACAGATAGATGACAAAGGGACCATTTAAAATAATTTTAAGGAATCATTAGTGTATGCATTTCCAGTTAAAACCGTGTCAAAATATTGAGAGGAATATTACTCTTCCTCTACGTTACGTGCCTTAGCAGCAGAGAAAGGAAATATTCATGTGAAGCGTTTACGAAGTTCTTAAGCTGTTGAACGTACTTGTTTTGGATCGATGGAGAGCCTGGCTGCTGCCACCATGTGCCTCGAGAAATTTTACTGCTGCCAGGAACACCCACACAATAGTGCTGCATACAATGGAGGTCTTATCAGATGGAAAAAGTTTTCCACTACCTTTCAAATTCATGCACAGTGTGTAATTAATGTTTAGTTTATTATTAAAGACGTTTCCCATTGCAAAGCGAAAATGTCACTTGCTGTTTCCTATTGTGAGCCAAGCAGTTGTGGTTCCTAACCCAAAGATGTTATCAGTAGTGTGTGATGAGAATGCAATGCTATGGAAGTAAGAATAAACTCGGCCAACAAAATAACTTGGTTCTACTTTTACGACTTGTAAACCGTTCTAACTCATAATAGTATACTATGCAACAAGAGCATAATGGCAGCAATTAAAGATGCGTGTATATTTTATGAAACGAGCGGTAGCGAGCTTTATGGTATTCATGCCAGCATTTTAATTGCCATTATACTCGACCATGTGTCTAAGTTTAAAACATTTCTAACAGGGATGTCTCTTTGGAGAACTTTACGTAATGAGTGGCTATAGTCCACTCCACTCCACTCCTTCAGTCGGAAGGACAGTCCATTCCATGGTCATTTCTAGATTATACTATGAATACTCTTGGAAGTCCTCAGAAGACCTCTTCATTCTGGATGATTTTTGTATAAATTGTGAACCATAGGAGAGGAACAAAAGCTTACTAAATAAAAATTGTGGATCTCGTTAAAGCATACAATTTATGTCAAATACTTAATTTTTCTTTTGAGTGAACCATTTCCAAGATATTCTTTCTTATTTGTTCGAGTTTTTCAGTACTTATACTTTTCTCAAATTGGAATATGTTACTTTTTATCTCTTGGCCTAGCAAAGAAAACGGGACTTCAAAGGCACCGCATAGCAACCAGCTCTTAAAACATTTCACTATCATTTAAAACTTACTGTATTCCCACATTCCCCTTGCACCTATAAGAAAATTAGCAATAAGCTACTTTCTGAAAACGTTTATATCAGATAAAAAATAAGCATTTACAAGAATAGTGTGTATAAGAGTGAGTATAGCTCTACATATATTTCCGAACAGAGTTTCTCCAAAGTGAACTATAGTCTTTATCGCAATAGGTTTCGCGACGATCACTTGGTGTATCTTTCAAGGATTTCCACTTCGACTTTGTCGCCAAATATTGATGAACTTCTTAAACGTAAGCAACCCAAAAGAAGTCAGTAATAAAGAGATGTATAGGATTTGAAAATGCTTTCGTAAATCAAACGCAACGTGCATGTACCCAACCGGCCCCTGCAACACAATGCATAGTTGCATGTTACAGAGAGACAAAGTTCGCTTATATTAGAAGGAGGTAAACCCAAACCAATTTACAACCCAAGGTAAATGGTATGTAACTTAGTATGTCCAACCTGGTTAGAACCAGATGAAGAAACATCACGCTGAAGAAGTTCATGTTTGATGAATTTGTAACACACCTCGAAACAGAAAGCGGTTTAACCACATTCGAGCTTATGACTGTATGAGAGTGTGCGCTTCTGTTGCTTCAGAGAACGTTAAAAGCATAAGAGCACTTCTCTACTGAGTTTTGTTTACATACATTAACATTTCATTAGGTTTACAATAAAGTGCATGGGAAATGCCTAGTGCAGACAGATACAGCTGTGCGCAAACAGCCATAGAACTGATTCTATAATACGATTCGCTTCAATAACACATGCAATTGCCTTTAAGTTGGCACATACATACTTCTTACCACATTATGATTCTGTACTTCAGATTACAATTGTTTTCAGCACACACGATTAAAGTAAATAACAATGTGAGTGTACTGAAAATCCACATAAAGACTGATCACCATGAACATTGGCATATCTAAGAGTCTTTTTATGGAGAATCCTTTTTGTCATCCATCCTACTATGCAGTATTACATTTACATGGTTTTCTGTGCTCGTTTTTCTCTTACATAACACATTCACGTGTCCATCTCTACTTGTCCTTCAACCCAAAATTCATAGTTTGTCATACAAATAGAAGTGCAGCGCTAACTCATCCAAAACTCGCCAACACTTACGCCTCTGAAAGACTGGATTAAAAGAAAGGTGAAATGGAATGTAGGGACGAGCCATTCGTGATGTAATTATTCTTCCCAGCAATCGCCCCCGAAAAAAACATGGGTCAAGTAACTCCTCTAGAATGCGGGGCTCACACGTTAGCCGGAGCCATCTCGCTTGGTATCGCATTGTAATATCACTTAATAATAAATGAACATTGATTGGTAAGTTAACTGCCATTACACAAAGAGGACCTGACGCGAGAGGGTAAAAGTAATGACATGCTAGTTATGTTTATTTTCTCTGCTACGTATAGTTAAGTAGGGGAAGTATTGTACTCCAACCAAAATTTCGATGTCTATATTTCACGGTAAATATATGTTTTGAGGCCCACTGAATCCAAAAAAAGCAGTTTTAGAAAAAGGTCCGTCTGTGTGTGCGTGTTTGTGTGTGTCTGAACAACATAACTCAAAAATGAAAAGTCGGTTAAAAACCAAAGTTGATATTTAAGTTTAACATCTTTCAAAGATGCGACACGAATGTTTGGAAGAAAATTCCCTCTAAACTAGCCTTTAGAGGGAAAATTTTTCGAAAATTTTCATTTTGTCCATAACGTCTCATCGTCTCAATTTTGATTAAACTGTCATAAGTTTAAGATATTGAACTGTATATTTTTATATGAAATGTATATTTTGAATTTTCTGCCTATAGCCCATGTAACCCTGTTTATTCTTGATGACTTTTGAATAACTAGTAAACCGTAAGAGATAGACAAAATCTTACTTTACAAAACATGTAGATCTTGCTAAAACTCAATTTATGTCCAAATATTTTTATAGACTAAACCGTTTTGGAGGTATTCCTTGTTGTTTGTATGATTCTATAACACTTAAACTTTCGTCAAATGGAAGATCATTATTCATTTTTTTATGTTAGCCCTGCAAAAGAGAGTGGAATCTCAAAGGTTTAAAAGATATGACCGTCGCTCAAAGCCTACTGTATTCCCATATTCTCCTTGCACCTACAAGGAAATACGCAGTATGATAATTTCTACAAATGTTTATCTCAACCAACATGAAAGAAGATAGAGGAATAAGAGTTTGTAAGAATAGCTGGTACAAAAGTAGAGAAAATCATGTGAGTGTAGCACGTCAGATTTTCTGTTTGTTTTCAAGGCTGGTTTAAATACTAAACGACATATGTACATGTAATCCAGTCAAGATACAACTTAGGACTTTGTTGATCCCATTCATTATATTAGAGATAATTACACTGTGTGGCACTGTACGAATCACGAGTACATATCACCATTGTGAGCGCAAGAGGGAATGTTTTAGTGCATGTTTATAGCTGCTACACGAAACAAACATTTCCGACTCACGTTAACAGTGTTGTAATTTCAACACCATCAGAGCAACGTCGCATTCAGTGCCACCTGTAAGTCATTTCCTCTTGGTTGCAAACCAAGTCGAATTGTGCTCGAACCAGATATATGGAAAATCGATATAAACTCCAGGACACTCTGTTCATTTCCTGTAGTGAGTAAATGTGTTGGTCCATTTATTGGTGGATGGATACAAAAACGTCCTCCGTCAAACTGAACACAATCCCATGCAATTAGATAGCACTTAATTCGTATTCCATCTGAACACATATTACTCACTCTGTGGTCTAAATAAGGCAGCTTTAAGAGCATTTTAAGCTAATTCTTCATTACTTAGAACGATGTTATGAAGTTTATCTTCCTAACAAAGGTCAAGCAGCTGAGATGATTTTATAATACATAGAGAACTAACATACATAAAAATTGCGTGTGTTACATTCATGTAACGTTTTCTGTATTGTAATTTATTCTGAAAAAAAAATTATTTTACTACTTTAAGTTAAGCATACAAATATTTGCAAATAATTTCGTTACATATTTCATTAATGCTACAAGGGAAAGAGGGATGAAAGAATTATGTATAAGCGTAGTACTTACACACTGGTGTAGAAATGGCATGCTTTCTCCAAGACATCGCTAGAAACACCAAATCGCTACCACCCTAAAGAACAACACAGGTACCTGTTGAAAACTTCAAACTAATAAAAGCAGATATATGGGAAATGGCTTATTCTCTAAGACCACTGTAATAATGTATTTTTATCAGAGAGATCTACATTTATGCACTATTCTTTTGTCTATCTCTGATAGTATACACATTATACAAAAGTATGCAAAATTCTCTCCAAGTACAGGGCTTCACGGGTACTTAGAATTCAAGATACTGTACATTTTAATTCCCATCACATTTTAATCATTGATATTTGTATACAAATAGAGCTTTCTTAGAAAATAAATAATTCTAAAAACCTCCAAAAGGTTAAAGGGTCGCGGGAGATGGGGAAATTTTCTTGAAAATGTGCACGTCGGATCTTTGGAACATGCTAAGCACAAACACCAGTTTGTTATTAATCGCGCATTTCCTTTTGGAACCGTGCTTTCATACACACACATACTATTTTTCTAAAGATGCCATGTAATATTTGCATTCTCTCCAAACATACATTTCAGGGAAAATCACAATATCAACTTTTGGGTTGAAATGTAACACGGAAATGTGGAATAGAAAATAAAAAAAAATTTAAAATCTAGCTAAAACAAAACAAGAAAAAGAGCATAATAGAGTAATAGATCTTAAATAACTATATTTTTAAAGAGGAAACAATGGAAAGGTGTTTGTACACACAGTAGGTCCTTTAAACAAAAATAAATATTTATATACAGAACGATATCAGAAAAAGTAAATATATAAACAATATAAAAACATAACAATCAGCGCACTTTATTTCTATTGCCCTCTTTTTATAATAAAACTATTTTATTTAGAACAAAAGCACACATACCATGTATATAATCCTATCAGTGATTCACATTCAAAGTTCTGTAATGTTTATACGTAGTAATAAGCTTTGCCTTCATTTGAAGACTTCTAATCTTCATTTCTTCATACAGGCCATACAGTACATTGATTGTTAATGTGGCAGACCTGGATCTGTTTCGCCTTTAAGGACGAATAAAAAGGCTTATCCCGCTGATGCAGAACAGTGTAACCTCGGGGTCCATTATTTCAGCAACTATTTAAATATCCCTTAATAATTAGTAGATTTTTAAAGCATCACCAACCATCTTACTAAGTAGATCTGTATCGCATCCATATATTGGTTGTTTCATCCTAAAGTGTAATTTAACTATCCCCAATACTTTTGGTAATTTATGGTAACTTATACAGTAAAGTGGGAAAAGCATGTGATATGTATTTTAAATGAAATAAACCGCATAACCGGATAAATGAATACTTCCATATTTAGGAGTGATAACAATATTCTAAATAACTCCCCACATAACATGAGTTAAAGTTTACTTCTCAGCTTCTAAGAGTATACAATTACTATAAACATTAAACATCAAATTAAACAGAAAATTCTCATTTCTAAGATTGCACAAATAGTTAAAGGAATAATTTTCAAAATGGTTACCTGCCAGTACTGCCCAACGTACCCGCTGTCTTCTAGTAAAGTGATAAAGCATCACGGTAAACACATATGGAAATAATGAAAAAGCGAAGACCGTGTAAAGCTTTCAGTTTGTTTAATGTGTCAACTTCAAACTGAAGGTTCTGTTAATAGTATCGTTTACTCTCTGTAATTATTGTTAAAATCGTTTTGTTTTTCACCCCCTCTCATTGCTCCTAAATATTGACAATTTGTACTTATTGCAATGTTTTATTATTAAATATACCTTTTTTTCATATAGGATAAAACTTCTTTTGTAATCCATCTTCAGAATCAGATATTGAACTATGATCGTTTTATGAAAACAAAGTCATTAACAATTTATCGTACACTACACGACCCCCCCCCCCCTTTATACCTAATCTTCGAAGTTACGCTATGTATATTGCCCTGAGTTCTGTGTGATACAATTGCCACTGTTTGTCAAATTACTACTTTTTAGACGATATTGTAACAATAATTGAGGTAATGAATTAAAGCGGTTTAGATCTGTATTAATATTTTCACAACATACGACAGTGTGCAAAAATGTTAGGCCAATGTCAGCCTACGTGATGCTTTATGACTCGGTTTGTACAAACAACGGCCCGCAGCCCGAACCCGGTCCACGGGCTGCTTTTATTTGGCCCGCCTACAAACCTAAGGAAATACATGTATGAAAGGAAACGCTGCACCTATATTAGACACATAGAACGGTTAAACAAAACTAAGCACTTGGATTTTTAATTGACACGGAGGTAATATAATGATCTACGGAGGAACAGATACTGAGGAGGTAATTTGGTTGATTTTTACACCTGTGTGACCGGTGACACATTTCCTTTTAAAAATCGAAATACCTACGTTTAGTCACAACATGGGTCTGTGTGACTGATAAACGTTTACAATTTATTTTCATAATAGTCAGCACAAAAATAGAATCACAAATGTATGCATTTGTCATGAATATGAGGTGATTTTAAAGTAAAAATACGCTATGTACACGGTTTACTTCTCGTCGTTAACACATTCTACAGTCTTTCGTGCTATCACTGCTCACGTCTTCTTCTCATAACCTTGCTCAGTTCTTTCAGTGTCTTTCTTCACTTCTCTGTCTCTCATACACTAACTATGGCGTTAGAATCACTCGACACCCGTTGAATTTTTCCCTACGACCCACGACACATGCGCAGCTGTCTCACACTCACTGACCGATTCACGTCAGTAACTGTAACCCTCTCCTCTACTGTTTCTTCACCTACTTATATAGAGGGGATGACGTCATCTTTCTTGACAGTTATGGAGAAAGCCCATTTTGTGTAGCAGCTTCATTGCTGTTAGTCACGTGTTCGCTCGCGTGAGCTTGCGCCTTAGTTTGCTCGCCGGCCTGGTGTGAGGTATGAATTAGCTTGGTCCCAACCGTCCTTTGTTGTGTGCCGAAACCGGTGCCACGATACACTTGTTACCTCTCTATGAGTTTCGCTGCTATGATTCTCTGAATGAAAGCGGTTCATTTGTTAAGTATTCAAATTCATCGCCTATTAGTCTGCAAGTGTAGAATTTAGTGTTTGAGAAGTATAGGTAATTTGATTTGTGCGCCTATTGCTTGTGCGTTTATTGTTCCTTTCCTAAGCTGTGTGGCTTCGTCCACGATTTAATCTCTGACGATTAATGTAGGTGCTGTTATGAAAAGTGTCGCAATCCTTGCTACATGACATCAAAGAATGTAATTTGACAGTTCCCCGGCAGGTAGAGTGAAGCTCAGTGAGAAGTACAGTGAAGGTGAGGAAAGAGGAAAACCAGTCCGTGATAGCTTGAGGCAAACAAAATATAACAGAAATTATGCAAAGTGCTAAATTTGTTTGCAAAAATATGAAGAAAATAATCCCAAAATAATATGAAATATATTCTGAAACCAAAATATCCTATACTTTAAGGGTTTGCAGCAGTTTACTTCATTAAATGAAAAGTAGGCTTTGTAGAGTTTTGTTAATATTTAATAATAAAATATCAAACGAAACATAAAAATTTGTGTTCACTTCGGAGATTTAACTATTGTAAAATCATGAAATTTAGAAAAAATAAAAGCACGTTACTGGTACCCTTTTATTTGTTTAATATTTCCGTAAGCAGTATGTCACTATACCGCTCGCAAAAGTTAAAAGCATGTGAACGCTGGCCAATGCTCAAGCAGAGCGCTGTTGCCAAGCGTAGTGCGTGTACCGGCAGAGATTCTGTACATAACAGTGTGTGAGATGCATGCAGCACGTTCGGCAGCGCTGGTAGGAGGGACAAGCGTAGGATTCGCTGGAGTCCGAGGTACGTCCCGCCTCCATATGCCTTTAAGTTTCGCGAAGATTATAAAGGTATAGGTGCACAAAAGATACTAAATCGGCGCCACCATTCCATGATTGGAGCTCGTATCGTCTACACCTCGACTCTGCGGGACCATTGGGAGCTTGGAGTGCTTGATCCTCTCTTCAGGGGCAACAGCGGGAGAACGACCGTGGCGACGTGGTGGTGGAGCAAAGAAGAACTACGCACCTAGCCAGGTGAAAGCACAGTTTCGCGGCACGCTGCAAGACGTTTGATAGCAAACGGTAGCGTGTCGCATCAATCATCACTTGCGCTTCTTCTACATCGATCCTGCTACCGGAGGGGTGCGTGCTGGTATATAGAGGAGCCAGGTAACTATACCCCTTCTCTTCCATCATCATAGATTCCCGACTCAGACAAACTGACTGACGGACCACGTGACTACGGGCTTGCAAGGCTGCAGCCTCCTGGACCCCTGGTCCAACACCTCAAGCCGTAATGGCTTGCCCAGGCGCCTCCTCCTCTAAGGAGGGGGTCCGGTCCTCTGCAAGCAGCCGAAGGGCAACCGTGCTGACCGACGGACCAACAACATCATCATGCATCTCTGTTCCCGAGGCGGTACCACCTGCGCGTAAAAAGCGCAAGTGTTCTGTCCCGCGACAGGTCACTGATAGGCAGTCACCACCACTGGTTTCCCATCATCCTTTCTCTTCCTCTGACTCAGAGACAGATATGGAAACTGACACCGAGGGCTTCACTGAGGTGAAGGGACGCCGGAACAGGCGTAACTCCACGGGCTCTCAGCAGCAACAACCACAGGGTACAACCCAACCCCCAACCAAGGGGGGGGGGGGAGAAAATACCGCCAATAGTAGCGGATGCTTTTAAGGAGCATACTAAAACCATGCGGCTCCTAGCTTCGCGCCTGAAAAGACGCTTTGAGGCAATAAGGAGGCCACGAAAAGTAAATATCAAGACCTCCTCACTCGAGGATTTTGAGGCAGCCAAGGCTGTACTTCGGGAATTAAATATCCCGTTTTACAGTTATTCGCCCACACGTCCTCACGTGGAAAGGCGAATAATCAGAGGCCTTGCCTCTGACTGCTCTATCGAGGATGTCAGGCTGGCACTCCTCGAAGAATATGACATCACAGCAACAGTGGCCCAGTTGAAGAAGACTATTGTCTCCGACAGTGGACCTGAAAATGTGCCCATGCCACTGTTTCTGGTCGTGGTGGACAAAGTGCGCGACCAACAAGTTCAGCCAATCGACACTGTGCGTCACCTAATCTACACTGCCGTAAAGGTGGAACGCTTCTACGGCAAGGAGGGTCCCGTGCAGTGTCGCAATTGCCTGGAATTTCACCATTCCAGCATGGCATGTGAGCGTCCGCTTGCATGTCTGCGATGTGGTGGAACCCACAGAGTGCAGGACTGCCCTAAGCCGGATACGGACAGGGAATGTGTCAACTGCAAAGGCGCGCACTGCAGTGTCTACAAAGGATGCGCGACGCGCCTGAAAATTATAGACAGCCGTCGCAAGGGCCGCGCGGAAGCGGCAGAGGTCCGCCCCGGCGTTTCCTTCTCTCACGCCCTTAATAGGGCAGAAAAGACACTGGCCCAGGCCAAGGCCCAGGCAGTAGTACCTACCCCTGCCACGACTGAAGTCTCGGCACCACCTCCAGGCCATACAGAGGAGTCTGTTGTGGCCAATGCTCCTCCTAAACCTAAGCGGCGAAGGAAACCCAAGAGCAAGCGTCAAGCCGCGGAGAGAGCAAACACTGCTTCTCAACAGCCACCCAAGGCGCCGGCAGAGCAGTCCACTGAGGCAGCTCTGGCACCAAGGAATACTGCTGTTACAGCCGGCCCACAGGTGGCACCTGTGGTCCCCGCTGTACCCATGACCCCCCCCCCCCTACATTAGGGGGAACGCTCTCGCAAGCGGACCTGGAGGAATTTCAAGACCTAACCCTGTGGTTTAACAACATCATAAACCGAATCTTGCCTGCACTTCGGAAATTCAAGCTGCAGTATGAAAGCCCTAACCTGAGCCCCATACAGAAGCATGCCCTACTGGTCCAAACCTTGGCCCAGCTGTTCCCTAACTCAGCCAAGTAATGGCCTCCAGACTTGTCCGGAGACCATTCAGGGCTGCGTTCTGGAACGCAAATGGCATAAGGGGCCATTACCCAAGCCTCATTGTGTTTGTGCAGTCGTATCGAATTGACATTCTGATGGTCTGCGAAATCCACTTGGATGCTGCAACCAACTTCTCGCTGCCGAGTTACGTCACCCATCGGTCTGATCGGGTCGGCCGACCGGGGGGTGGTACAGCCATTTTCATCAAGAACCACATCACTCACACATCCTTCCCTATCCCACCACTTCAACACGTGGAGGCCTGTGCCATTAGGCTTGCCATTGGCGGGGTGGACACGGTGTTGGTAATGGCATACGACCCTCCTGATAACCGCTTCTACGAAGCTGATATTAATACCCTCCTGAACCTACATCCTGCGGTATGCATCGCAGGCGACCTCAACGCTAAGCATGCACATTGGCATAGCCGCGTTACCAATGCCAAGGGGCGAGGGCTCTACCGCCTGATCAGCGGTAACCCAAGCTTTCTTGCGCATGGACCGAGAGGACCTACGTTCCATCCGGCCCGAGGGAGGCCAGATGTGCTCGATATCATGGTCACCAAAAACATTCCTTTCCACCTAGACCTCTCAGCGGTCAATGAATTGGACTCCGACCATGACCCTGTCTTGGTGGATTCCAACATTGACCTGCCAGCTCTGGTCACTCCAGACTGGACATACGAGGTCGACTGGGATGTAGCCATCCTTGAACTCAACCAGTCTGTGGACCCGCGTCCGCGTGTCGATTCTATCGATACACTGGAGGCGGCAGCCACGGCATTCTCCCAACACATCCGGGATGTGGTACGTGCCCACACGCACCGCATTCCATCCGACATACCTAACCCTCGTACCATTCCCATTGAACTCAGACAGTTAATCAAAGCCAAAGCAACTGTCCGAAGGCTCTAGCAGCGTTTCCGCCATCCCAGGATACAGGCAGTTTACCAGCGGTTCAAGTCCATGGCACGACGCCTGTTGCGTTTACATCGCAAAACAGCCTGGGAAAACACGATGGCAAACGTAGACCTCACCGAGAAACAACCATGGCGGATAATTAGGTCCCTTAGAAAGGACAAAAACACATATCAGCATCCTCTACATGGCACTCGCGGGAGACTCTCTTTTGAGCCCCAAGAGAAAGCCACGGCTTTCGCAGACCATCTAGAGTCCCAATTCGAACCCCGGGAAGATGTCCAGGACGAAGACTTTACTGAACTCGTGGAGGCGACGGTAGATAACCTCTATGAGGCACCTCCGCCGCCACGCGCAGAGATCCAAATCCCCTTAGTCACCCCAAGACAGGTGGCTTCTGAAATCAGAAGGTTAAAACCTGGCAAATCCCTTGGGCATGATGGCGTCACGGCGCCCATGCTCCAGCACCTTCCCCGAAAGGCCGTAGTCCACCTGACGAGGATTTATAATGCATGTCTGCAGCTTCGTCACTTTCCAACTTGTTGGAAGGAGGCGAGGGTGGTCTGCATTTTGAAACCCGGCAAGGACCCGGTTTTCCCTTCAAATTACCGCTCCATAAGCCTGTTACCCATCGTTTCAAAAATCTTTGAACGATTATTCCTATCCCGCCTCACTCCTCTCTTTGAGGAAAGGCAACTTATCCCGGATCATCAGTTTGGTTTCCGTCATGGACATTCCACTACACTACAGCTGCTGCGGCTGATTGAGAAGGTTGCCCTGGGTTTCCGGGAAAACTTCAAAACAGTCGCGGTGCTCTGGATGTAGAAAAAGCCTTTGCAACCACATGGCACCAGGGGTTAGTGTACAAACTCAGAGAGGCAGAAATCCCTCCCCCCTACCTCACCCTGATTGGTAGCTTCCTTCGGGATCGCTCCTTTCGGGTGCGGGTGGAGGGGAAGTTGTCCTTGGTCAGACCCATAGCGGCTGGAGTTCCGGAGGGTAGCGTGCTATCGCCGTTGCTCTTTGCTGCCTACATGTCTGACCTACCCGTGGAACCGCATACTGTTACGTGTCAGTATGCAGACGATGTCCTCATACTGGCACAGAACAAAAATGTTCGATGCTATCGGCAGGTGGAGTGAACAGTGGAGAATGGCCATTAGCCCGCAGAAGAGCCAGGCTCTACTACTGGGCAAAGTTCGAAACTGGCGACCGGGTGTATCCCTGGCAATGCGGCGGAGGAGAATCCCATGGGTTAACTCTGCCAAATACCTGGGGGTACTACTTGACCGTGGTCTAACCTTCACTCCACATGTCAGAGCAAAGGTCGGTCAGGGACATGGCGCCCTGAGACAGCTATATCCCATACTCCACTCAACCATGCCTACATACCTGAAACTACGCTTGTACCGTGCGATCGTCCCGCCCCTGATTCTGTACGGGTGCGAGGTCTGGGGTACGGTGGCTCGTTCCACCATCCGCAGGATGCAGGCCGTGCAGAACAGGGCGCTTAGGATGATCTACGATACCGACCGTAGGTTTCCATCACACATCCTTCACACTCATTCCGGCATCCCATACATTGTGGACGTCGTGCGGGACAGGACTCGCACAATGTATCCCAAACTCACACCTCACCCAAACCAGCTGGTGAACACCCTGGGGCAATATGACCATCGCCTCCCTAGGCGGAGACAGAGCTACCGTCTACCCAAGGACGCCCTTGGCTGGTAGGTACCGCTTTGCCTTCATCATCCTCCACACCTATCACCTATTCCTCTCGGTTTCCTGTCACTGGCACTGCATTGCTCGACGGCCATGGCTGACGAAGTAATCAGTAGGGTAATGGTCGCTTGGATGGCTAGACATCCAAGATCTGACAGATCCCGCCGCCAGTGACAATATAGGAACCCACCCTGCACCATCAGACATTACAAAGACAAAAAAGCCTGTAACATATGACTACCTATACCACCTTACGGGTAAATCCGTAACTAAACGGATAGGTACCGTGGCCACCTTACCATCCGCCTGGGTTAACCCAGGCGACTAGTACTCACTCCTGGACTCCTGGAAGATACTAAATCAAGAAAGAGTAACTTTAATTTCGCACGAGACATAGTAGGGGAAATGTTCTATTTTCTCAGTTGAATTTCATTTGTTGGAAAGGGTAGTGCGCGTTTCTCCAGACACATTTCCTAGACAGAGTGGGTTTTCTAAACGTGTTTCACAGAAAAAATGTCCAAATTCTGCGGAAGCAAAAGACCTTCAAACGGGCTGCGCGGTGTTTTGCCTGTCCACTTTCTCGGCGCTCATTGCCGTCTGCCGCTATGTTAGAAAGACGCGGATGAAACCATACAAGTTTAAAACTACTTTTAAAGGCATCAACTTTTTGAAAAGAGATGCTGAAACTAGCTATCGTCGTTGCCCATACATTTTGGCACCTATTTAGGAAACTATCCATTTATCGGCGCAGTTCACATTGAGAAATGCTGGCAATTTCCTGACGGATATTTTGTTTTAATTATTCCAGGGTGTACGCGCTTATCTTGCACAGTTACCCCAGAGATTGAAATCGGAAGGGTAGGTCAGGGGACCCTAGATTTCTACTAATAATTCTGTCCTGAAACACACTTTCAATTATTCTCTCTGTAAAGGGGGACAAAGTTGTATTCAGATGCGTACGGGCGTCAAATGTTGATTCGAAAAAGAATTGTGTGTATGATTCAAAACCTACTATTGTTCATGATTTAACCCTTGATGACGAAAACTTTGGTGTATTATGCGCCACTAGCGAAGAAAAGTTTCTCAGAGTTCCAAGAAACAATTTCTATCTCTGGGGTAACTTAACATATAAATTCTACAAGACCAACTCACACACTCTGGTAGAATTAAAACAAAATATCCACTAGGAAATTGCCAGCATTTCTCAACCTGAACTACGGCGAGTGATGGATAGTTTCCTAAAGAGGTGCCAAAAATATGTGGACAGCGACGGTGACCAATTTAGCATCCTTATGAAATAAAATTGGTAACTGAAGCCTTTAAAAGTAGTTTTAAAAATGTTGTATGACATCATCCGCGCCTTTCTGTGATAGTGGCAGACCACAACGAGCTCCTAAAATGCCGACAGGCAAAGCACTGCGTAGCCTCTTGGGAGGTGTTTTGCTCTCCCAGTAGAATATTTGTGAAGTCCAGCTAATGGCTAGGAAGTTATTTTAAATGCAAGAAATCGCGAATCTAGTAACAATAGTAATAATAATGGTTATAATAATAGTAATAATAGTAATAATAGTAGTAATAGTAATAGTGATGATGATGACAATGACGATGACGATGATGATGATGATGATGATAGGAACATAACATTGAAGTAGTTTCAAAAATTATATTAATGTATACAAAGAGCAGCGAATAAGAATGAACTTCATTAGTTTCGCTAGCTACTTATTAAGGTCAAAGCATTTTTATTCAAAGAAAACCATTAATCTCATAAGAATTTAACAACTCCATTGTCTCAATTTCAACAAGCATATTTCAAGCAGACTTATATGGAGCGAAATTCAAATTGGTAGTTTGAATAAGAGATCATGAAATAATGAATGGTAAACTTACAGTAATTAAATCCTCTATGCATTCGTTCGTTAGTTGTTACAGTTCTAAAGACTATAAAATTTGCCCCTATTAAGGAATGTGATGCACATTCAATAAATAATTAGAATCTTAGCTTCCATTAGCAACGGTTAGAAGAAAAATAGGTTTTATTGCAGTGTGTAATGCCTCCAGTGATTTATTGTGATAATTTTTAAACCAATGATCATATCTCGAACAGGAAAATGAAAATTAACAACACCCGTAAAAGAAGATATTTTAAATGCTCAAAACGCTGCTCACATAACTATGGATTTGTGCGGTAAAAACGATGATAGTAGGTACGTACTGCAATAAATCTATGCATATTATCTTCCCCGTTTAGCTTATATTATTCAGTGTGTTTTATCTGTTTACGATCTCTCGTGCATCCAATTCATATTCTCCATTGATTTACCTTTCGTCGCGTCGGTTGGCCAGCACTTTCAATCGTATTTTAATGCTTTAATTTAGAGCTTCGTTATAACCGATCGTAAACGGATGCCTAGCAATAATAGAGCTTATTTCTGAATTACAGCATTACAATTGCTAGAAATCACATGATTGGCCTGTATCAGATGACCGACGTATAGTGGAATTATCTGATGTATAGGCGGCTTCTAAATATTCCAAGTAACCTTGTAAAATGTTTTGTTTTTGTGCCCAGCTTCTATAACGCTTAGGTGTGAAGGTAGACAAGGCTTCAATTTCCAGATTGCTACAGGCAATACCCGAAAGAAAACGTTTTTAAAATCTGCCTTTGTATATACTGTTAAGAGACGAGAGAGAGAGAGGGAGGGCGGGAGGGAGAGAGAAGGGGGAGAGGGAGGGAGGACAGGTAATGAGGGATAGAGAGGAGAGCCACAAATCAATTCAGCAAATGGCTAGCTTCGGTTTTAGGTTATCTCTAAAGGATGTGAAACAAAGAACTTCGCACGAGGTCTTTACTAACATATTTCAACATGTAAATAAGAAATTCAGTGCTGCACCATTCTGTGCAGCATTGCTGTATGTTTAAGGATAATACAAAATGATGGATAGAATGACATTTTATACTAATGTACGTATTATGCGTTTACATTCGTTATCTGTAGAGAAAGTCGATATAGGTATTACACATTCAGATCTATTTATAAAGGAAAAATTATTATACACTATTTTCTTTGTTGCTTGGATTTTTTTACTTACATGTCTACACATCCTATAATTGGACAGTTTTAGGTAAACAAATAAATAAATATGTAGAGTACACTATCGAAAATTTAGAAGCAGACAATAGAACAAGACATACGTTACCTTTTTCGTTTCTATTATGTGGCAGATTAAATGTTAAGAGAGATGGAAGTGTAACAGAAAGCAAATCATTCCATTCGTAAAGGTGACACGAGGAAAAAGTAAGGTATTCTTTGTTCTAGGAACATAAGAAATTACTCTGACTCTAAGTTTAAATGGCTATTCTTAAACACAAGCAACTTTTGCCAATTTAGGTTTTCCGTGCGGTATTCTATAAAATACGCAATTAATGTGATGAAAACACTGACAGAAGCAGTCACCTAGCTCTGATATCACATGTGCTTGGAAACGTTTATGCCTGCTTATAATTTTAAACAACACAAAAACAGAGAAAGTAACAGCAAGGAGGTAGTTTATCTTGCAGATACAGTGTCTATTCTGCAGCGTATTAGGTTTGTAATTGCAAGTATATCTGTTTACTCAAAGCAACTACAGATATTAGCACTTTAAAGCAGATTTAAGCTCTTAGAATGGGCAACTATTGACCCTTTATATGCCACTTTGTGTGCAACTGCTTCAGAAAATTCATGCAGGCGGAAGCAAGGTAAATGCCTTTGCTTTCATTTTAGAGACGCCCACTACTTTTCTATAAGCAGTCCTTTGAACTTTGCTTCCCAGATTTGTATGCTCTGCATTGCTCTCATGATAAAGCAGATAAGGCTATGAACCCAAATAATGGTGCAGCTCTTTGATCCAGCAGCACAGTATACGCTTTCCTCACAAACCGTCACTTACATAAGGGTGTTCTATGTTGTTATTCAATAGCAGCCACAATCGTATATGGGCAAACTATGTCATAGATGTGTTTTAAGTAGAACCTTTTCTCTCAGTATAGGGTGCTCTATTCGCTTTGAAGCAGTGATGACAATAGCGAAACGTTTCATCTATAGCAGTAACACGATATAACGCATTCAGTCGCGAAATTTACACACATTATATGTGTATATATATACACACACACATATGAGAGAGTGACGCCGACCGCGGCGCACAACAAAGATACCAGGCGTGACACGTATCAATAGCGCTCAAGGTGAGGCTGCCTCGAGCGACTGTGTGAATACGTGATAATGAGCGTAGCACTACAAAGGGTTTTCGAGATTATTAGAGACGCGACCGGCAGCCGGCATATTTTTTGAAGTTCGAGAAACGTTCCATGTTGCTCCATCCTCGCAATATAGGAGGCCATCCAATGAGAGAAGAGTTACAGACATGAGTCGTCGCAACAGTTGTGTGTGTATGTATGTGTGTGTGTGTGTGTGTGTGTGTGTGTGTGTGTGTGTGTGTGTGTGTGTGTGTGTTCCTGGTAACAGAACCGTCGCGTCGAAAGGAATATAGCAAAATAGTTAATGAGTGTTGAGTAATAAATCGTCAGGGTTAGTTTTTGTGAGACAAAAGAGAGAATTGAAAGACAAAATTGTGAGAATTCTAATATCACAAACGACTGCGGACTGCATTAACGTCAGTAAAAGGGAACTGTGTAGTTGTGCATTCAGTTATAAGTAAATAAAACGACACAAAAAAAGCTGGGTTGGACTTTTGCCATTTTGTCATTATATACATATTTGTGTACACTATTGTAATGCCCCTTAAGTTCAACCATCAGGATAAAAACTAAACAAAACTAAACTCCGCGACGTCACAGCCCGATAACGGGCCTATTGCCTTCACACCTTCGCCCACATCGGGCATCATGAGTACGTTGCAGTTCTGGAGTATGCTTAGCGCCCCAAGTCCGTCCCGGTCAGTGACTGTGGTCTTCACAACCAAAAGTCACTTATTTTTCAACAAAATTGCTCCTCAATTGCCCCATCCTCAGAGAACACTTAAGTGCACCCTGGACCACCTATCCCCAGCCTGGTACGGGGAATTGAACCCACTATCATTATGATAAAATAACTACTCTATGTCTCGTACCGCCATAGCCAGCTGGAGTGACGCATATTGGATTCTATTCTGATACGAACTGTACCAAGCAAACCTCTGAATTATCCTATTTCAGTTTTAAAAAAATGTGTTTTGTATTTTTGCAACCAATTTAGCACTTCTACAACCACATTACAGCACGACGTGAGACTTAGAATTATTGTCCTCTCCTTATGCACTCTATCATTTTTCCCACGACCGTACCTAATTCCAAAGTGAAGTTCGCCGAGGTGCATTAATAAAGTTCGAACTATATGAAGTATTCATATCTCGTTGAGTGATCTTGCAGCCTTACATATTTGCGAACAAATTAATTTTACCAGACCATTATGCTGAATACCCTTAAGTTGTGGAGTTCAAAGGGAAGAAGACAAAGTATTGCTTAAAGCAAATAGAGGAAGTACTGTGTTCGATGTAGATATATGTTTAGATGTGCCCTAAACGAAAAAGAAATGTCCCGTGTGTATCTCTCTCCATCTGTTTCTGTGTCAGGTGTGAACAGCATAACTCACAAACGAAAATGCTGTAACTACCAAATTTGGTACTTAGGTTTAGTAGGTTTCAAAGCTACGACACAAATATTTTCAAGAAAAGCTACCATAATGCTTTCGTTATTTTAATTTCTCAAAAATTCTACTGATTAAAATATTACATATTTAAGATACTTATATGGCAAACCCTGTCTTTAATATTTCTGCGAATGGAGTAAATTCCTCCTCATTCTTTCCGCATTCGGAAATAACATTATATAAATTTGAATAACAGGGAGATCATAAGATATGGACAAAATTGTATTGCACAAAAATATAAATCTCCTTAAAATAGGGAATTAATCTTGAATAAGCTTTTCCGCTTTGAATAAGTTTTCAGCAGTGTCATTTGTTTAAAGTGTTGTCCCTTTTGAGTTGCTTTTCGCAATATAATGGAAAGTCACTGTTTTAAACATTCGACTATCGATCTTGCTTCCCCTGAGCCCCTGTATCTACAACGAAATGTGTAATAAAACTTTTTCTCTATAAAGGTTTGTTTCAACATAAACTGGATAGAAAAATAAGCTTGTAAGAATAGTCTGTAGAAGTTGCATAAAAATAAACCATAATGGGTAAAGAAAGTGATGTGAATGTAATCACAGATAAGGTACAAACACTGATAGCCAAGGTCGTTAACGCACGAATTCAAGAATAGGAGGTCGTTTGTTCAAACCCCACAGAACCATCTCCTGTGAACGATAATTTGTCTAATGCCGGGGAAGTACCTAACCTAAACTTTGCCCTGAAACGCTTCTTTTCCTCTTGCAATTATTTCGTTTCATTTATCACAATGTGCACTGTCTGTGGTGCTCTCTACAGTAAAAATGGACATTAAAAACTAATTAAAACAAGGAAAAAATATAGGAAATGTTCCACAATACAGTTGGTAACCAGCATTACTAGTCTGTCTTTAATGTTCAAGAAGAGAGGTAGCTGGCCGAAATATTGTTTTTGTTGTGACAAAGATAACAAAAGTTCAACCTATTTAGTTTTTCTCACTTTATTTTGTCCTAAACCTTTGCAAAAATACAGAGTTCCCTTCTACTAACGTTAATACAGTCCACAGTCTTTCGTGACCATACAACTTTCAACTGTTCTCTTCTTGTAGCCTTGACTCATTCCTTTCACCGTTTTTCTTCACTTTCTGTGTCTCTCATACACTAACTCCGACGATGCAATCACTCAACACTCATTACAACTTACTCTCACGACGACAGTACCATACACACGCAGCTGTCTTACACTCACTGACACACTCACGACTCACGTCTGTAACTAACTCTTCTGCTGTTTTCTCGCCTCCTTATATGGCGAGGATGACATTACAAGTCCTTTCTAGAACTTCTAAAAACACGCCGGCTGCTGTAAAATTCCCAAAAGGCTCTTGAAAACCCTTTGTGTTGCCGGTTAATTCTTATTAGTCACAGTTTGCTCGTGTGAGTGTTTTTTTTTTTTTTTTTTTAAATTAACGTCCTCCAACGAAATGTCTTATCGGTAAAGTTATGCTCAAATGAGCCGGAGGTCCATGGGGCCGTGTGAGTGGTGTGGGGAAGTTTAACCTTGCGCCTTTGTTTGCTCGCCGGCCATGTATGTAGTGTAAAATAGCTTGGTCCCGACCGTCCTTTTTTGTGCGCCGCGCCCGGCGTTACAAGGCTCTGTTATCTTTATGTGTTTACTGATTTTCAATCTAGTCCGCAGTTGGCAATTTTATAAAAATATAAAGAGGGGCCCAGAGGAATATCCGTGGTCGCTTTTTTTGTTATGCCAATAATCTTGACACGAACTTGGCAACACTGTAGCACACGCTCCTTCAGAAACCAAATCATCAATTAAGTGCGTACTTTAAATAGTCCCAACTTTGAACACAAATGCATTTTAAGATTTTCTGTGCGCAATTACCCTAGGTCTTTCGAATCACCCAACCAGGTTTCACCTGGTTATACGAGGAACACAGTTCTAGGAATAAAGTTCTGTCATAGAAATCTCCCCTTCCACTTTTCAGACTGTTGTAGACACGTGGATTAAAAACAGCTTGTGATATGCGTTGCGGCGACATCAAATGTACATTAAAAATATGAGTGAGGTGGTGTCAGGGAGATTGATTATGGGGACATGTGAAAGGCGCTGCAGTCTGTGTATCGGGAAACGGGGCACGTCGCCTTGCAAATGAAGTGAGTGACAGCCAGATTTTTAACAGGTGTATCGCTCTGACGGAAGTGACACGCATATCCTTTGTGCTTGGGGCAGCTAAATAAATTCTAACTGCAGAAATGACCTTTTGTGTTTGCACTGCAGAATATTGAATGCCACTATGTCAGGTCTGTTGTTATTATTTTATAATCGTTGTTGTAAACACCTCAACATCGTCATGGGCAATAAACCTTGTTGGCCGTTCCTACCTCAAAGTACATAGAATTTTTCCGTTCTTCTCTTCGATTGACGTCTTTGTAGGCTTTTATTTGCAGGTTTGTATAAATGTTTTTCAGGGAGTTGATGGTCTTAAACCTTTATCACTATAATCTTCGCAAAACTTAAAGGCATATGGAGGCGGGGCGTACCTCGGACTCCAGCGAATCCTACGCTTGCCCTTCCTACCAGCGCTGCCGAATGTGGTTCATGCATCTCACACATTGTCATGTACAGAACCTCTGCCGGTACACGCACTACGCTTGGCAACATCGCTCTGCTTGAGCATTGGCCAGCGTTCATAAGCCTTTAACTTTTGCGAGCGGTATAGGGAGCGAAGAAAGAGAACAAAAGGTTGCGGAGTGTGCACTATAGGAAGTGGGAGGGATCAGTTTGTCACATGATCACAGCACAGAGGAGGCCAGGTACAGTCGACGCTGAAACGTTGTAGATAACGTTGCTGCATAACTTACCTTCAATGCTGTCATCATTTGTAGTAAAATATTCACTTCTGAATTCTTGTACAAGTTCAGCAATATGTGAATACATCTTCGATTTTTGTGCTGGAGGCCTGTAGCCAGTGAGCCCAGTTGTGTTTTGTGCTGTTACTGCACTCGTGCAAAGACGTCTCGCTCTGCCCCTGTAGCAGGTAACTTCTTCTTTGTCGAAGTCCAACATTTGAGGAGTGCATAAAGTCCTGCTGTATAGAGTGCAGAGTGTAGGTTGGTAAGGAAAGTCTAAAACGACTTTGCCATCCCCAATTCCACTCTTCTGTCGTATTCTGCCACACCACTTAATATTTCGTTTTCCTCGTCTTTTCCTTCTACCGTAAGCCTGAAACCAACCTTTGGATTGATTATCTAGTTTTGGTTTGTAATCAAAAGGCTGCCGTTCAAACTAAAGGCTCATCCAGGGGCTGGTGTGGACAGACGTGGTGAAGCATGTGTTCCATTCCCTCAGGTGAAAATTTTCTTACTTCATCCCCTTTCACCCCTCTCTAGGTTTAACCTTTGCATATATGCTAATGCGTTTGTATCGGACCTGAATTGAAACCAATAAGAGACTAGCTCACCCAGTTCTGTCAACATCAATGAAAGAAATATAGGAAACCAGAAGCATCGGCATGTTTCATTGCCCTACACTGTGCAAGAGAAAAGGGATAACAAGTAGTTCATAAAACATTAGTATTGTTTATTTCTAATTTTTCTATACAAGTAACAGAATCGTTTAATTTTACTTGTACATCTTGGATATTATATTTCCAGTTTCCCATCCTGTAAGCATAATTAAAGATTTGTACCTTTACCATCATTGCATCTTTATTATTTGTGCTCTTGATGCAATTTGTCTTTAGAATAATATTACTTATTTAGATAAAAATATTATTGGATTACATTAAGCATATACACATATGCAGAAGGAAGGTTAATACAGGGATAGTGGCGCCGGAGTGCTCGTAAATAGACTAAGAACCCTGTTATTAAAAACAAAATTATTAGTCATCATATACAATCAAGGTTTAGACCATGAGTGATCTGTTACGACTCCAAACTAAAGTTGTTCTATCCATCTTCTGGGAGGTCTTCCTCGACTCCGTTGTCCTCTTGACCTCTAACTTAATGCTCTTTGGAGAATCCCATCAAGTTCCATTCTGCAGACATTGTTGTCATCTTTTCCTGTACTGTGCTATTTTGTTTGTTAGTTGTTTGTTAGCTGTTCCCGAATATCTACACCCTTTTGTTTGTTCAAAGTATAACCTGCTACAAACCTCAAGAATATCATTTCCGCAACTTTTATTCGCCTCAAAACTTCTTTATTTAGAGTTCAATACTCAGAACCGCATAATAGGACTGTAACTGCTAACATTTTATAAAACGTAAATAAGGTTTCTTTGCGGATATTCTTTGTTAAAACTCTTCTAATTGCTTCACATATATGTTGAAGAAAATTTAGTTTTCTATTTGTCTTTTGTTCTTTAATTTGGAGTTTATGAATAATTATCTTTTTTACGTGAGTAGGACACCAGCCTATTGCAGAACTCCAGGACCAGGAGTTTGATTTTGGTGTCATCTTCTCCCAGACTGATTGCCTTCAGCACGGCATAGGAACACAGTCTATTCCTGTGAGTGGGACCCTTACCAGATACTACTTTCCGGGTCAGAAGGTCCTGGAGGTCACGTGAGCAGGGGCCCTGTTCCCTGAGTATGGCTATCTCGAAAGAGAGTCCCTACCCGTTACCCGCAAACTATTAGTTATTTCCATTTTAACCGACTGACAACTTGAGTGTTGTATGCAGTGATTCTCCAACTTCTTAAATGAACGCTCATTCCAATTTAAATTAATTGAATAGAAAACAAACGGACGTTCTGACGAAGTGGGGTCACAACGTGAGAACTGGACACATTTTAAATGTGAAGTCTGTGAAATGAACAGAAAAAATAACTCCGGGAGCTACTGTTGGAAGAGTTGACGTATGACAAACATTAATGTAACTATAAGGAATGGGAATATGATGGAAATGGATTCGGAGCAAAAAAAACATCCCAGTGGCAGACGGTATATGCTTCACATGCAGAGGCAAAAGAAAAAAAAATTAAAAATATTAGTTGTTTAACGACGCTGTCAATTGCCAGAATTACATCAGCTTCACCGGTGTGCCAGAATTTTGTCCCGTAGGCGTTCTTTAACATGACAGTAAATCTACTGACATAGAGCCGTTGTTTTTAAGCACACTTAAAAAACACCGGCGTGGGCCGGATTTGAACCCGCGACCTTGGAATCAGTAGGTCAGCGTCTAAGCAACTGACTCACCCAGACCGACTGCAGATGTAAAGAGAAAAGTGACAATGAAGGAACAATGGAGGACACTGCGTTTGTAGTGAAGGGTTGTCCGTTTGACAGAACACACACATCAAATCATATATTGGTGTTTTAGGTGTTATTCTTGATTTCTTTTTCTGCACATTATTCTGTTTATTCTATCACTGTTGGACTAACGCACTTCGGCATACTAGAGCTGTCAGTTCTTTGTAGTTGTATTGAAGGAGTCAGCAACCCTCACCTAATAAAAACTTACAGCAGTAACAATCCTTTAAAATATTCAACAACTTCTACCGACAGAAGCTTGGCCGAGCGATACATTCGCATCTAGATCCTCAATACTATAACAGTCACTGAAAATCAAGAGATACCTTCAATTCACTGGAAGCATTACTAAACCTAATCACCGCCACCCTCTACAGTAAGGTACTAATATATACGGAAGATAAAAAGAATTCATAATTCTGAAGAAACTACAGAGGTGACTAATACCGTCGCAATCACTAACGTGCTAACACATTAAGTGAAGTACCACTCAACACTGCACAGTGCCTCAACAAAATTTGTGCTTGGTATGAGTATTCAACTGTGAAATTCACAATATTCCCATTAAAATTGGAGTTCGAGCATGAAAATGGAACGAAAGAACCGATACGAGTGAATTTACGGACTCTTATTCACTCATTGTCGTACATCACATCAATCACAAGCATGATATTTGTGGTACTGAAAACCACCTTAAAGGAACCTGGGATTGAAAAGTAACCGAAAAATTACCAATTGACTATTTTTAGGTTTATGCATAAAAATGTTCTCCAAACCTTTAGTCATCGATTGGCAGTTTATTTATTTATTTTTTTTTTTTATTATTTTTTTCTGTAGATTCCGCCTCCTCCTTAAATTTTCGGCAGTTCTTGAAAAAAATAATAAGTCGAAAAGGCCTCAAAAACAAACAAATTCAGCGAAAAGGTCCGACTAAGCGGCATCTCGCGCAAGGGAAAAGCTACGAATCTGAGGAGAGAGATTGCTTGCTTGAAGAAAAATTGGTTTTTCTCGACTTTACATCTTTTAATGCACTATCCGCTACAATGATATTACATTTTGTGCTATAGTCGCACAATTCTTCCAGCATGTGCTCCATTTATGTTACTTCAATTTAGTATTTGGTTCCAGAAACTGAACATTTGGCTAGGTTTAAAAAATGAAATACTAAAACACATTTTAAAATAGTTTTAATATCCATTAAAGAAAAAAAGTTTCTTTAAACGACTTATTTTTCTTTCTATTATTGGTCAGTTATAGTTTATAAAATAGTAAAACTCCTGTGATATTCTAGTTTTTGATACCATGGAGTGTTTTGAATATTTAGGTATTTTCTCACTGTGAATAAATTAAGTAATTAACTCCCTCATAACTATAAAATAGATTGTGCTGGAACCTTTGTGATAGTTTATAACAAACACTCTTAAGGGACACTGGGAGTGAAAGTTTGGTCAAAATTGTCAAAAAGTCGAAAATTGTCTTTTTTAGCTTAAAATGTTCCTGGAATACCTGCGTATTTGGATCAGCAAACATTTTTCATATCCCCACTCCATGTGGTCATTACGGCCCTTTCAAATAGCGCTCTTCCCTTAACGTACACAGGATGCTCCTATATGAAAGCGTGTTTTTCTTAAAACTACATTTCTGCACATTCCAAAAGAAGGTCGCGCCTGAGTTTTGCTTCAAATTCAATGAAAACTTCCAAAAGTATTCATAAATAGCAGCTAAACAAAAATATGCTTCAATATTGATGTTATCATTAACATGAATTCCAAAAACATTTTTTTTGTATGAAAAAAATCAATAATTTTTAAGATTAAATTTTCTTTGTTATTAAAAAAATATGTACAGCATAATCTGCAAACGTACTTGAAATATATCTTCATACAATTGTTACACATGTTTTAGAGCACCAGTTCTGCCAATATAAATGAATTTTGAAAAGTCAATAGACGCGAGCTCTATTTTGAAAATGTGCCTATTAAATTCATAAAATAATTTATATATCCTGAACAAATTATCCAATTTTAATGAAATTTGGTATACCGCATATTCTGATATAAATACAAACACAGTAAAAATTTCAGAAAAATCTATCAAGAAATGTGGAACTTTCAAATTTCACTCACAGTGTCCCTTAAGGGTACAAAGTATTGATTTCATATTTATAAAGGTATAGAAAATTCTAATTTCAGTCCATGGTCTCTTAGAAAATTACTATCGCAAACGATCAGTTATGTTACGTGTAACAATTTACATTTCTAAGGAACCTTTTTTGCGGACGTATCACGACACCACAATCATGACGAAGTGCGGTCCCATTCCACATGCAGCGCTGCCACCACTAGGTGACGAATTCATGAGGCGCACCCGAAAGAATGTGAAATTGCAGAATTGTTCGCGAGAGCCTATCACAAATACACAACGAGCCAATGTATGTACACTATCTCTTAAATGTATCTGGGGCCGCAACACGCACAGATGTTCAATGTACTTTGTTCACCTTTTGACGGAAGTGTGGGAGAGGGAAACCAAATGCAAAAATAAGCACAGTCCCTCTATAATCCGTTGTGATGTAACGAGGAAAGCTATATAAACGGCAAAATTATGAATTATAAGCGAAACTGGCACGACTATAAACTCAGAATGCAGAATAATAGACCGACAAAACAGTCGCAATATAAGCTCATAGGAACTAGAGATGTTGGAAGACCTCGACGCCGATTCAAGGATGAATTTGGTCTATCTTGATGATGATGTAATGGACAACGTTAAGATCGAGTGTTCAAATCTAGGGATAAAACTTCTCTTTTTTGGCTTACTAAGCTATTTGCGTGCCTTTTAGAGGTATATATTTGTCGTTTTACTGTTCTATTATCCGACAGCTATATCTATACTCCTTGTGCTTCTATTACTAATGATAATGTGTTAAGGTGCGTTGCACCACCGCCACCGCCACAACAATAATAATACTATTTTTATATGCAAAAGCCAACCTACTTCCATTGAAGTTATTTGGCTCATGGTGGGGATGAAAGGCATAATTCCAACCTTCTTTAAAAATTGTGCATAGCGGAATACTGATTCCATTTATGGCATAGCATACAGTTCAATTGTTTTATCAACTATTAATGGGCATCTGTGTAATAATTATAGTCATATAATAATATCCATATTATAATTATAATTTACTTCGGTTTTTCACTCTTATTTCGTTTTAATTTTGCCACTTTCACGTGATCCTTGAATGTTCGCAGGCAATGAAATCCAGCGCCTACCGTGCCAGCAAATCAACCACATAGATCTATATACATACAATAACCACATACCTTTATGACAGGTGTTGGAAATGTTGCTGCCACACATCTCTCACATATTTGAAGAAACTTCCCATTAACACGCATTAATTCTTCTTACGCTACAGTAATTTCTTTTCTGATATTGTTCTTTGGTTCTTCTAACGTATGCGGGTTGCTGTGATACTGTTTAATTTTAAGTTCCGCCCATAAATAAGAGTCATATATCGTAAGGTCTGGAGATCGCGGTGACCCTAGTCCTTTATTGATGATCCTGCGTTCAAAAGTATCAACTAATGTCAACAAGAGATCAGCTGTAAATACTCCAGGAGTGGTTTTTTATATCTATGTACCTCGGTCCACCGAAGTGAAAAAAGCAATTTTTAAAGTATTGAAGTTAGAGCCTCAATGTTTTGCACAGGCATTTCCAGTAACTAAGGAAATGTTACCTACTGGTCACGCAATGTCATTTCGTGTACGATGTCGGGGTTTTCTGCGCTCCAGCATCCGTTGCTTCGTGTCGTACCTGGTAATATCAAAATCTCTCATAAAGCCAAAGAGTTACGCTGTATGCAGATAAAACTAATAACGTTTTAAAATTTAATATTATTCCAGTATCTAATTACATTCCAAATTTCCATATAATGAATGACCTTTCTTAAAAAGAATAAAACAGCACCTTATTACATATCAGTTTTTAAAAACAGTTTATAAGCAATACCAAAATTCGAATGTGAATTACTGTTCATTTGATGAGCTGGTTTGCACGAGAAAATAACAAAAAAAGAAACTGTTTTCTATGAAAATGAGTTTAAAGTTTAGTCATACATTTCCTCATTACCCTCTATGCAAGTATCTCTTTTTTCTCCATCTGATTTTATTCATCGACATGCTGAAGTTTGGCGTACTTTTTGACATTCCAAAGCAGAAATTCAATATGTGATATATCTGAAATACAATGTTTACAAATACACAGTCTGTTTATAGAAATAAAAGCAAAGTATCTTGAGCTTATTTTTCGCCACATATAAAATCAATAATACTACACATGATTTATATTCAATCATTACACATACATTACTTTGAAAACACTCTAAAGTATTTCAAAAGTAAGATGAAATGCACACAATCAGCTTGTAAATGAACAACAGAAATCTGCCAAGCCAAACAGAAGTATGGTAAATAACTTCTCAACCATCATGACAAATGTACATAAAACACTGCCATCTATGGGATTTATTGGAGAACTTGTTTAACTAGGCTAAAGTGAATGCATAGGCAACAGAATACTTAGCGCCTTGTTTAAAAACAAGCAAGCCTTCATGAAATTGAAGGTGAACATGCCCATTTAAAAGACAGAGGTGTGCCGCTTTAAAAATGGCGTCTAAAATATGTGTTCTCACCTTCCTAGGGAATTAAAACTTGGTAGATATACTCTTTAAGGTATGGTGCATTCTTTGCAATAAAATCCGAAAATCGATTTTTTGTTTGTTTGACCAGATAGGCTAAAATATCACTTCAGTGTTCCCTTAGCTGTATCCTAAAAGAACATAGGCCCTGTAATTCAGTACGCATTCAGTGCACACAAAGCATAAATTTCTTGGTCACGCAATGGTATTTCGTGTACGATATCGGAGTATTCTGTGCTCCAGCATCTGTTGTTTTGTGTCATACCTGGTACTAATGTCTAAATCTCTCATAAACCCAAACAGTAAAACGCAAGTAAAACTAAGAACGCTTTAAAAATGTTTATCATTTATTATTAATTATTATTAGTATTATTATGCTGGCGCGGAGGACCCGGGTTCGATCCCCGGTACCAGCATGGGGACTTTATCCCCTCTGGGAGGTCTGGCACGAGGGCACTCAGCCTCGTTAGTCCCGGGGAGACAAATTGAGAAGCTACTGATAGAAAAGTAGAGGCCCCAGGTAGTGAAGACTGCATAACTGGCCGGGAGGTATCGGGACGCTGACCACGGACCACCCTTCAGTACTGCACCCCACCAATGACGCCTGTAGTGGGCAGAGGTGGAGAACGCAGCGGCATGGGCGGTAAGGCTTGACTCTTCATTGGCTTTTGTGCCGGGGTTTAGTTTTAGTTTTTTTATTATTATGATTACTATTATCATTATCATCACCGTCATTATCATTGCCATCATCAACCTCATCGTCATCATTATTATGGATGTATCTTTATCAACAATAATCCCGAAGCGCATTCGATTTTGTGTTCTAGCTAATAAACTTCTTTTAATTTTAGGACATATTTTCATTTCTGTCGCTCGATTCTGTATCATATCATCTTGAAAATTATGGTTGGCTATGAGGTACTGGTAACAATGTGAGTGATGCAAGCATATTGAGCTTCAGCTTAGTATTCGACACAGGAACTAATACACCAACTCGTTTGGTGTACCAAACTGCATGAACAAAAACGGGATATCGCTCGGACTCCAATGCACCCGGCTTACACGTATGGTGGAGCTCGCTTGTGTTCGAAACCATAAATGGTATAAGTTAATGACAATCTGATTACATTGTACCTGCTAAGTAATATGAGACAGTAGGTACGAGTTATAAGTTCATTCTCACGATGGACCTTACTAGCATTAATTATTACCCCAAGCTTCTCACTGCACCCAAGGCTATCACATATTTAGATCTTTGTCCTCTCTATATAGAAAAATCTGATGTGTTGCACTCGCATGACTTTCTCTACTCCTGTACTAACCATTCTTACAAACTCAAAGCTCTTATTACTATATATTCTTGGTGTTAGTTCAGATAAAAATTTGCAGAAATTTATCTTACTGCTTATTTCCCTGTAGATACAAGGGGAATATGGGAATACCGTAGGCTTTGACTGATAGTCAAATCTTTTAATGCCTTCAAATTCCGTTCTCTTTGTACGGCTAACATAAAAATGAATAACGATGTTCCATTTTGCGAAAGTTTAAGTATTCCAAAAGTCCACAAATAACAAGGAATATCTCCATGTTTCATTCTACAAAAAATTATTTGGACATATATTGTGTGCTTTAGCAGGATCTACATTTTTGTACAGTAAGATTTCCTCTATCTCTTACGGTTTACCAGTTATGCAAAAGTCCTCCAGAGTAAATTGAACTACAGGGGCTATAGCCAGAAAATTCACAATATACATTTCACTTATCATAAAAATATCTTAAACATATGGCATTTTAATCAAAATCGTTAGTCATTTTGAGGAAAATCAAATTTTTTGAAAAACGTTCCATGTAAAGTGTAGTTTAGAGTGCAGGAATTTTCTTCAAAATCTTCGTGTCACATCCTTAAGTTAAGTCTAACTTTTCGTTTTTGAGTTATGCTGCCTAGAGACTGATAGACTGAGAGACGCACTACACAGACACACACACACGCACACACACACATACACACACACATGGATATTTTTCTGAAAACGCATTACTTGGATCCAGAAGCCTCGAAATGGGTGGAATACAATAGTTCCTCTACTTAGGAGAGAAAGTATAAAACGGAACCAAAAGCCGGTTGTGGCAGTATAGTCTTAATACTTTTTGGTCCTCGTTTTATAGGCATCTACATTTAAAGAATTTACGCATACAGGAGGATCAGGAGATACTGTACTAAGAAAATGTTATGTTTCTAATGAAATCCTTTAAAATAAGATATTTTGATATTTTTCTAGGTGACACGAATAAGGGTTAACAAGTAGGATAAGTCTGAACATGTAAGACGTATTGTTACATTAGCTTTCAAGAATTAGAGAGAATTTCGGCATAATAAGTGTATCAAATCTTTGCTTTTAGGCCCAGTTGCATAAATATCGCTGATTGGAGATGAGATTCAATCTAGGGTCAGAAGATGAACTCATATCACTTTGTATAAAGCTAACCTAAGATTATCTCAGTTTAACTTCCATCTTAGTTCGTAGTAAACGTTTGGCAATGTAGTAAATCAGCAGAAAACCGCTGCTTCGGGCAACAGTATTCACTTGTTTTTCTGACGCACTTGGCAGACCGATAGGTGGTGGAAAACAAGAAGAAAAGGAGATCGTTAACTTTCACATGCGAGGGTAAATAAAATAAAAATAAAATAAAAATCTGTATAATAACCCTGGCACCTAATTACTTACACCAGGGCTAATATGCCAGATCTTTAAAATTTATTTTTTCTACACATGCATACATACAACATACTTTACAGAAATATTTTAAAATAAAATTACAAAATAATGTAATATATAACAAATTATAAAGATAGATAAATTAAATAATATATCATAAAACAAAACACAAGAAAATAAGAACAAAAACACAAATTATAACATTTCACACATAATCACTCTAAGAAATAAATTCTCTAAAACAATAACAAATCATTTCAAACAATCAAAATACAATAACATTTCTAAATAAATTAATATATGTTAAAAGAAAGAAAAAAAAATAAAATTTTAAAATTAAAACAAACTAATCTCCTCAATACAACAAAATATAAATTTCATACACAACATCACTCACAACTACAAACTATTACTAAACAATAAACAAATATATAAAATTAAATTATTAATTATAATTATTACATAACATTATAAATTATATTATTACTATTAATATCATTATCATCATTATTATTACCTATCATTATTATTTAAAATTTAATTAATTTAATATTATACCTATAACTAATACTTTTTATAAATATATATTTTTAAATTTAAATTTACATATTTATTAAAAATTTTAAATAAACAAAAATTTACTGGTATCCAGTAAAATATAACTGGTAACCCGTTATATATATATATAAAAAAAAGAAAAAAAAGAAACAGCTATAAACTAAAACTCTAAACTGCCGCCGGTTACCGGCGGCATACTATATGTACTGGTTTCCAGCACAAAAACTACAAAATCTACAAAATGTGTGTAGTATAAAGTTCAAAATCTACAATAACCAAAATTTATAAAAACAACATACACAAAAATGTTATACTTTTGATTAATAAGATGGTTTATATACTTTAATAATATAATAATGTGGACTAAAATCACTAGTATTTAATTATTTTTGATTAATTTTTACAAAATTATCTTTCACTATTATTTCCTAAACATCCAGAAGTTTTATAAAATAAATCACATTTCACTTCACTAATTCAACTTTCACATCACTAAATCACTTATTTACTTTTAATTAGATTAACTAGATAATCAGGGTCATAAATCACTTAAAATCCTATCACTAACTTGATCATTAGCACTTGCGGTCACTCAATCCGTCGCCGATCTTCCTATCAATGCATGATGCAGCAATCCCGACTTGGTGAAGACTCGACTCGACTCGCCTCGCCTCGCCTCGCCTCGCCTCGCCTCGCCTCGACACGCCACTCCTTTCTGATCATCATCTCCCTGGTCGTGGGTTGTCGCCTGCCTCACACCGATAGTACTTCCTGAGTATACTGCCTCTCCATCCTGACTGTATACTATTGTGCTCGGTCCCTTTACCTCGATGTCTTGATAATTAAATTCCGTCCCGTTCCATTTCATCATATATATGTAGATTTTCACGGTTTCTTGTCATGTTCCTGGTCTGAATTCTGTGTGATCGTCTTTCTGCTGCATTTATCGTTATGTTTGCTGCTTGTCGAGGTTGTTCTATAATTATCTTTCTAGCGTGTAAACTAATCTTGTTTGCTAGAGCCTCTAAATGTGGAAACAGATCTTTGTTACGTATTATATCAAAGAGCTGATATCCTTGTAGATTTTCTCTTTCCTCAAGCGTAAAATTGGTGTTTTTTTGACATTCAAACATAACATGCTCCGGTGTGTCCTGCTTAAAGCATACGTCACACTCATCGGTGTTCAGTTTATTAATTTTTTTCCAATAAGTGCCGTAAGGTCCATGGCCAGATGTATAATGTACAAGTCCTTTCGTATTATTCAAATGTTTGAGTGCCAATCTTTCGGAGATATTCGTGAAGAAAGAAAAGGCACGCCTTCCTTGATTTATAATTTCCCATTCTTCTTGCCAAATATGCATCAGTCTAGTTTTAATTTCCCGCTTAGTAGTGCAATACTGCTCCAAAATATCAGCAACTGCGTTAAAGTTTCCTTTTTTAAGCCAAAAATAAGCTCCTCGAAGTCTTAGAGTTAAATCTACTGGCCAAATTCCAGTTATTACAAAAAGAGCTAAAGTAGGGGTTGTTTTATAAGCTCCCGTGAATCTTAATAAAACTTTCCTTTGTGTCCTTCTTAGTAGATATCCAATCATCACATTTTTCATTCTAGTAGCCCAAATTGCAGCACCGTAAGTTATTATTGAGCTGAATATACTTGTGTGATATATGCTAACAGTATGGAGCGGAATTTTATAATCAAATTGAATTATTCTAGAAAGTTTCATCATAGTTTTTTCGGCTTTGACCCTTACATGTTCTGTATGATGATTAAAATTTAACTTCTCATCTAAATATATTCCTAAATATTTCATATTCTTATTTCTTCTTATTTTTTCATTTTCAAATTTTAAACTTGGATCCCTTTTAAAATTTCCCTTTAAAATCATATATCCAGATTTTGCTGGGGATATCTTCATTTTGGAACTCTTGCACCAGGTTGAAAGTATATGCAACAAATTATTACTTTTTCCTTCTAATTCTCGTCTTGAATTTGCATCTATTAAAAAAACTACGTCATCAGCGTAAGCTATTACTTTCAGACAGGTATTATTGCGCTGTACTTCCTCTAGGAGTGTTTCTAAAACAATGTCCCAAAATGTGGGCCCTAATATAGAACCCTGTGGGCATCCTTTAGTAATAGTCTTAGTTATTGTTTGATTTATTCCTAAAAGTTTCACTTTTCTATCTTTGCAATAATTTAATAGAATTCTATATAATGAAACTGGATAATTTAAGCTTCTTAATCTCTTAAAAAGAAAAGGCCACCAAAGGTTGTCAAAAGCGCCAGAAATATCAACAAAAATAGCGGCTACATATTTGCTTGGTGAATTTTTTGTGGCTCCAATTACTGTGTTAATGGCATCCTCGGTAGACCTTCCCTTCCGAAATCCATATTGGTTGTCATTCATGCCAATCATGGTTCTAAATTCAATTATTCTTTTATTCAATAAAGATTCAAAAACTTTCCCTATAGTGTTCAATAAGCAGATTGGTCGATAGGACTTAGGATCAAGTGGATCTTTATCACTTCCTTTTTTGAGTATTGTCAACTTGGCAATTTTCCAAGCTCTGGGAAATTCTCCTTGCCATAGACAGTCATTAAACATATTGTGTAAATATGGAATTAAGCTATCCCTTATATTAATCAAAATCTCATTTTTAATTTCATCTATTCCAGCTGCCTTCTTTTTCTTAAGGTTTAAAATTGTATGTTTGATTTCAGTTTCATGAAATGGGAAAATGACTGTATTGTTTTCATATGGTGCCTGTAGTTCATTTCTTAATATCCTATTTTGCTCATTATCTGTCTCGTCATTATCATCCGGTAGTAGTTTTCGTAGCAATTCGTTTATAGATTCCGACCAGTTGGTTGTAATAGTCCCATCTTCTTTTCTCAAAGTATTTAACACTTCCGGTTTTTTTATTTTTTCCATAACTATTTTATATGGTACTCCCCAAATGTTTTGGCCTATGCTGCTTTCGATATAATTTTGCCATGATTTTTTCCTAGTTTCTTCCAGGGTTGTCTTAAATTTAAGTTTAGCTTTTCTGTAAAGTAACAGATTTCTTTCTCTTTCTTCATATATTATAGTTTTTTGATATATTCGTCTAGTTTTCCTTAATTTTCTTCGTAAGTTGTAAAGTTCTTCTGTCCATACGTTGTCTGTATATTTCTTAATTTTGCGCTTCGGTATGGTATTTATCATTATTTGTCTAATTATTTTCTCCAATTCTTTGGCTTCAAAATGTAGATCATTGCCGGTGTAGTTTAGATTTACGTTTTCAAATTGCTGTCGAAATTTCTCCCAGTTGGTTTGTCTGTAGTTTAATCTAAATTCCTTTTTAAAATGTACATTTCTTCTGGGTTCTAAAATGTAATTGAAATAAATTAATCTGTGATCGCTTGTAGTATAATCCAAACCTACTTTCCAGTTTTCTATTTTGTTAACCATGTGAAAATTTGCCAGGGTCAGGTCAATGTTCGATGTTGCACCTGCTCGATTTTCAAAGGTTGGTGCGTTGTTAGGTAGATTTAGAACACTTAAATTGAGTTCTGATATAATCTCTTCCAATTTTTCCCCTCTTTCATCTTTTGTACTATTGTGCCACCATTCAGACTTCGCATTTGCATCCATTGTATGTAATACTTCATAATTTGGATATAGTCTATTTATATTATGTATCGATTCCAGATATGGTTCAATTTCATGGCTGTACTGAAAGTAGTGGTTGGAAAGAATAAAAGTTCCTGTATCATGACTGATTTGTATGCAGTTATTATGTGTATCATTTAGTTGTGTTATTTTGGTTACCTGTAGTTCATTGTTATTTATAATAATAGCTGCCATTGGATTCTCCCCGGTGTGAATTTCTCTCGCCATAACAGGGGTATATGCTAGTTTTTTGTTTATTAAGTAAGGCTCTTGTATGCATAAAATATCGATATTTAACTCATCTATAATCTTCTTGATTTCCGACATAACCAATCTACTTCTCTGGGCGTTTATTTGTGCCAATCTAAGTAATCTGATGGGGTATTGGTGTAAGTCTGCCATTATTTCGTCTTAAAAGAACATAACCTCTGGGTGCCAAAAATTTTTGTTTAATACCCAGTTTCCTATTTTCTTCAGTGAGCTCTCTCGATAGTTTATGTACACGAACCAATTGTACTCTTCTCATTTGTGGGGTTTTGGGTTTGATTTTAGGTGGGGTATTGGAAGGTTTGGGTTTGCTGTTATTACTTAATAATTTTGTTACTTGGAGAAATGGATTACTATTGGTGGGATATCTATTGGTTTTTTTATAATTATTTTGCAGGACTTTGTTGGATTTATGTTTAAAGATTCCTGTATTACTATGATTGGTGGTTTGAGGGAATATTGGGGTAGGTGTTGCTTTTTGGGAGATTATTTTGAATGCGAGGGTAAAAAACATAGCTGAAAAGTATAAATATATAGTTGAGGTAAAGGAGGATGTAGTTTCAGGTTCTCAAAGAAGGAGTATATCGTCGCCAGCGGAAAGCCACCCTAGTCAGTCGTCGGGAAACCGCATAGTGTATACCAGTCGCCAGACGTCGCGCACATCAGTCTATAGTGAGCAGTTGTCAATGCCCAGTACTTGTGCATTCACCGTCAAGCTGCTAGTATGTAAACGAACTGGAGGACCGTCGACAGGAAACCGTTCTTCGCATAGTCCATGGTGAACGAATCTGGATCCCGCAGACTAAGTGCTTCCGTAAATGAACATCTACGAGAAAGAAGCCAGGCACTTTTTGGAGGAAGGCGACTCTGACATGACTACATATTCAGGGTGAGAGCACTCTATATCCATTCAAAAGGAACCTTTTTAATGAATTCAAGTATTAAATTTACGTTTTAACTTCTGCATACATTGAATGATTTACCTGGGTCATTTTCGAAATTGTACTGTTTGATGTCAGAACCTAGTACATCGAGATGCACGGGGCACAATTTGTTCAGGGCAGAGCAGCCTGTGTTAGTGTCAAGTGTTGGTGGGCTGATTCTGTGGGTTGAACAGTTAAAAGAGCCATGCTGAGAAAGTTAAATAGGGCTTTCATTTTGTTCTTGTAAATTAGGCTTGTCTAATGCTTTAAGTATTTATCCATTTTACGGACTTCGATTTAGTTTTCATGTATGTATCCTGTCATTTCATGTATAAGTGTATAAGCACATTTACAATATATTCCAGGAAAGTATGCTGTGTGTATGTAATTGCAAGTTCATTCCTGTATTCCTGGCCTTCACGTTTCCATAATAGTAAAACTGCATACTTGTTCATCTATGTATGTGGGGAAGCTAAAAGAATTAAACGAGCTACATTGCAGACAGTTGGAACTAACTTGAGTAACGCCCCTCTGTGTTACTGAATGATTATAAAGGGTCAAAGTATTTCCCTTATGGTATGAAGTAATGAAATGGAAAGGCGGGTTGTAGCAAATGCAGTTAATTGGAGAAAATTCCTCAGTGAGATTTGATCTTACATAAAAATGCCATGAGTATACATAAGATTTCTGTTCCATAAACCTTTAAGTTCAGCCTGTCTGAAGCTCAACTTCACTCAGATCAACTTTAATGCAACTGGGCCTTACTCAGCTGGTACCCAGGCTGTTTAGAAGCTCATTTTCAACCCCATGGAAAGAAGCATGAAGCTAGAAAGTACAAGCGATGTACGTCTTCCAAGTAAATGACACATTCTCTCACAAACCAAAAACAATGAGAGAACTTTCATCTTCAACTTTGCGCTTAAATATTTACCTACAAAAGGACACGAAATAATTAAATAACGTAGCGGAGAAACACGGCGTAAAGAAAGACAGGAAGGCCACTAAGTTACATTGTCATGTTTTGGAACGAAACTATGGAGGCAGGTTTATAAACTGTCACCGCCTCTGCTACAGCACGCATTCTTCTCCTCTGGACAAAACACCCTACATACATTACAACATGGGAAAGTAGAGCGGAAAATTAAGTTTTGCGGGGCGTTGCTTCTTTTGTGTGGCACAAGACAAAGACACGCTGTGCCGAAAATTGTTTCATGATTTTGAGGAACATACTGGAGACAATAAGGCAGCTCAGATAATAAAGACTTTAATTTATCAGACAAGGGTTATGCAAACAGTGGTCCATTCCAGAATCGATATATAGGCGCTCATTATTATAAGCTCAACAACAGTAAGGCAGCCACAGTTCGCATTCCTATCCAACATAAGTTGACATTCAAGACAAAAGTGCAAGAATAAGAAAATGTTCAGTGCTCCCGCAGCTGTCATCTGAGACGGACGTGTGTCGGTAGTCGCTGCGCGTGTTAATCGTGTTGTATCTTAGTGATCTGCGTAGTTCATTCACCTGTGCGTTTCAGCTGTTTGCTGTGCTTACAGTGCTGTGTTAGCGAGTTTCTCGTGAGATATTATAATTTCTTTCCACATGGAACTAGAAACAGATGGAACTGGCTGCTTAGTACGTTCCTCTTTAAACATTGCTTATGACACTGAGCCATTATCTGTACCAACGTTAACTCATCCCTCACTTCAACAACCTTCAATGAGCAACTGCCAAAAATATTCTTCTACTGCTTCTGCTTTTTCTGTTCCTGAGGCTTGTTCCAACATGCCGTCATCGCAGTTCGCCACTACAACTGGCCAGCCCGATTCGACTGGAGCAACCAAACGCAACTACGCCACTTCGCAGTTTCCATCTGAAGGTGCCTTCTGTATACCCAATAAGCGAAAAACTGCCGCTTCTTCTTCTCTTCCCTAGAAGTATATGGTAGATTTACCTTCTGTGCATAACAGATTCGCCGTTTTGGAAACCATGGAGGACTCCGAAGCACAAACTGCATCCACCGACGCATCCAGCATAAAAATTCCACCCATTTTCCTGCACGACGTCAACAATTACCAGCAAGTTTTAGCGGACCTACGATCTCATGCCTCTTCTGATTTCACAACTCAACAAGGTGGATCTGTGTTAAAGATCAGTACAACCACTATTGCTGGCTACCGCTCGGTCACGAAGTTTTTTGAGCAAGAACAGCTACCATTTCACACTTTCCAAGCTCCACATTCTCAGAAACTTGAAGTTGTCATACGCGGGGTTCCCTACTCTTTAACGGACGAAGAGGTTCTACACGAACTCCAAACGGAAAAGTTGCCTGTCAACAAAGTGGTTCGTCTCTTCTTTCGCAATAAACAACCGATGCCCCTTTGTGCAGTCGAATTGGACCGTCCTGAGGATGCCAAACGTATCTTCGAGTTGAAGCAAATTCAGCATGCTGTTGTTTCCGTTGAGTATTGCCGTAAATCTCCTACCATCCCTCAGTGCACCAACTGCCAACGTTACGGGCATACCAAGAATTTCTGCCATCTTCCTGCACGTTGTGTTAAATGCCCCGGCAACCATCATTTTTCTACCTGTACTAAAGCTCGTCAGACACCTCCTTGCTGTGTAAACTGTGGGGAAACCCATGCGGCAAACTATAAAGGATGTTCTTATTATCTCCGTCTCAAACACAAACAGCTCCGTAATGATTCTGTTAACACTACCATTCCGCGAGAGCGTGAACCACCACCGCCCCACCCGTCAATGACCGTCATTTCCCGGCAATGACTGGTCAAGCTTCCACCTCCTCTTCTACGCCACAATGGTTTTCTAGACCTCAACAGTCATCTGCCAAAGATACACCACCCAGGTGTTCCTCGACTTCTGCTTCGGATTCTCTCATCTCATCCCTTTTCAACTCCTTCCTCTCCCTTTTGCATTCCTATCTTCCACACTTACACTCCTTGTTTTCCAAGTTCATAGCAGACCTTTTCAACCATGCCCCTTGACTTAACCCCGGTCTTCTCTACTCAAACCTTCCTAAATTGGAACGCTAACGGACTCAAATCCAAACGCCAAAGCTTCCTTACGTTTCTTTCTCGGCACGACGTCGACGTTGCTTGTGTTTCTGAAACACACCTAACCCCTCTTGAGAAGTTTACTATTCCTGGCTATAGAATTTACTGGGAGGATCGTAACGCTGCCGTGGCATCCGGAGGAGTTGCCATTATAATTAAAAGCCGTATCAAACACCACCCTCTCTTTCTGCCACGACTTCGTAGCTTCGAAGCCTGCGCCATCCAAGTCGCCACTGCTAATGGCCAACTGCTCGCCGTTTTGGCAGCCTACAAACCACCCTCTACCACTCTGGCTATTCAGGATTTACGGATTTTATTTTCTACCACTGCACCTACGATTCTTATAGGAGACCTCAATAGCAAAAATGTCCTCTGGGGCTGCCGAGTGAGCACACCTAACGGTCGTCGTCTTCAGCAAGCTGCTGATACGATTGGTTTCCACGTCGTTGCCCCTGACACACCTACCTTTTACTCTAATAACGTCAGACTCCAACCAGATATTCTTGATGTCGCTCTAATACAGAACTTTCCGCAATCCCTCCTCCTGCACGTTCTGCCTGAAATGGACTCCGATCATTGTCCCGTTCTTGCAACCTTTCAGGTGGACAGAACCTAATCTACCTACGTTCCTCCCTTGATACAAGGGCACGTAGACTGGGACCAGTTTCGGCATCATCTCGACCAGCAGCTCTACCCGCACCTTCCTTTGACACAGAAACAAGATGATGACGTGGCTATAACTCATTTCACCAATACTGTGATTGCGTCTATTCGATCGGCTACCACTGTTCCCCGGCGAGCCGGCCACCATCCACCATTTTATGAACCACTGCCTCAGACGATTGTTCAGCTACTGAGAGAGAAGCTTCGAATCCTTCGTTGCTGGCAACTGCACCGTCAACCTCAACAGCGTCATAGATTAAACCAGTTGACGCGGTACGTTAAGCGAGCGCTGGATGAGTACCGCTATTCTTCGTATCAGCGCCATCTTTCCAATATTTCCCCACTAGATAGCAGTCTCTGGAAGGAAACCCGCCGCATTCTACGGGAATCACCTCTGATACCACCTCTTCGTTCTACAGGTCGGCACTACTCCAGTGACAGCGAAAAGTGCGAGCTATTTGCTGACTACTTTGAGACAGCCTTTTCACCCAACCCAGTCGTTGATGCTGTTCATAACTCCGCCATAGAGGACCAGCCTCTTTTTCCTCCGAGTGTTCCCGTGCCCATCAAGTTTACTTCACCGAGCGAGGTTCGCCGCCTATTGCACATACTGGTATCCAAAAAGGCTCCTGGTCATGACCGTATTCCCAATATTGCTCTTAAAAATCTTTCTCGCAAAGCCCACGCCTTTCTTGCCTCTCTCTTCAATGCTCTACTCCGCTTAGGTTATTTTCCTACCTGCTGGAAACATGCAAATGTTATAGTTCTGCACAAGCCCGGAAAACCTGCACATCAGCCTTCCAGTTATCGCACAATAAGTCTTCTACCGGCCCTGTCCAAAATTTTTGAAAAGCTTGTTAATATCCGCATTTACAAATTTTTATCCGCCTCTTCAGTGATACCACCCTTTCAATTTGGCTTTCGCCAAAGGAATTCTCTGGTGCACCAGTTTCTCCGCGTAACTGAACACATCGCTCAAGTCTTCGAATGGAAACAGCACTGCTTAGCTGTTTTCTTAGATTTCAGTCAAGCTTTTGACAAAGTCTGGCACCGTGGTCTACTCTTTAAAATTCGTAATATTGGTCTTCCTGATTACCTGTATCAATTAATTCACAGTTGCCTACTGGATCGCACTTTCTCCGTCACTTTAGGTTCAGACCGTTCCTCCTCTCGGGCCGTCCTCGCTGGCGTTCCTCAAGGTTCCGTCTTAGGACCTACCCTCTTCAACATCTACATTTCAGACCTTCCTCCCCTGCAGTTTATCAATGTGTCCATGTACGCCGACGACACCGCTTTGTTTACCTCCCACGAAGATATTCATACAGCTGGCAATCATCTTCAAACTGCCCTGGATTCTTTATCTCTATGGCTAAAATCATGGCGCATCGCCCTCAACCACAGCAAATGTGAAATTATGCTTTTCACTCTCCGCCGGCCCGCGTCTCCTGCATCTGTTTTGATAGATAACATCCACATACCTTGGAAGCGCAAGGACAAAACAGTAAGATATCTGGGAGTACTGTTTGACCGCCGAGTAACTTGGAAGGCTCATATCAACAGCAAACTGAACTTGGCTTATTCCCGACTCTCCAAGCTTTATCCTCTGATTAACCGTAAATATTCTCTGAAAAGTGCTACAGTGCTTTTACTTTACACCTCTTTACTTCGTCCTCTTCTCACGTATGCTTGCCCTGTGTGGGGTGGCGCAGCTTCTAGTAAAATTGCAGCCATACAGTCCTTTCAGAATAAAGTTTTACGCCTCGCTCTTCACGCTCCCTGGTTTGTTCGCAACACTCAGCTATACCGTGAACTTGGAATTTCCTCCATATGGACTTCATCCGCCATCAGGCTAATCGCTTCTATGGTCGTCTTCACCAGGTCCCAGGTGCGGTTTTGTTCTCCTTGGGCCATAGGTCGCAGCCTCCAAACCGCATCCGCAGTCGTCTGCCGCAAGATCTGCTGCTACCACCTGACAACCCGTCAAACACCGCAGAAGAGGATTGAGATCTACACCATTCTCACCATGTGCTTGTCCCTGAGGGGCCTATAGAGGTCGACCTCAGTCTTGTTCAGACTCACGTTCTTATTTAGTAAGTTTTTGTGTTTTTGTATTCAGTTTACTTCCCTGTAATTCTCACTGATCTGTATAGCACTGCAGCGCTGATCGATAATAAAGGCAAAATTAAAAAAAAAAAAGAAAAAAAAAAGAAGAAGAAAAAGAAGAAGAAAATTTTGATGTATTTTTTTCACGTTGGACTTTCTTCTTACTCTTGTGCGTTACCTCCCCTCCCTGCCAGTTGTGGGAGGTGACCATACCTATTCGTAATAGCTAATGTGTTGGCAACATCAGCAAAGGTGTGCTCTATTGGCTCGATATAGAACACAAGCTGCGATAGTTCAAAATATCAGCCAAGAAAATGAATGGATGAAGTAGCAGGGTACCTTGCAAACAGTAAGGAATAAGGTGTCTGCAAGAAGGCAGTGCTAAATTTTTTCATGTTGTCTATAGTCCTGCAAAGCATTTTTCCGTATGTCTTTTATGTTGCTTTAACCGCGCAGCTACATCGCGACAGTTCTATTAGGATGTGTTAGGAGATACTTATAGATCGGTGTGTTCCGCACAGTTAGCCTGCAAGTTCCCATCCCACCTTGCTCCATCACAAGTAGACAGAGGGAACAGTGCAAGGCAACTGTTCCCTGTGACGGTCAGATGGTATCTGCTTACAATATCTGTGTGTAGGTATCGCAGTATTCACTATTATTATAAACTTTTCATTTACACTATTGTGTTAGACTTAAGGTGGAACTGGTATTAATTATCCAATACAGTATTTATCTTGACGACAAAGGGAAGTCATGAAAAACCAAAAACTCAATTAGATCAGTAGTTCCACTGGATTTGAACTCAGGACCTCCAGAATGCGGACCACAGACGTTACCACCTGAGCATCCTAATCGGTACATTCATGGGGAGTCTGCACCTGGCAGCGGAGCAGGTAGGACCTACCTGAGAGCTCGTCAGAACTGGTTCTTCGCCATGCCCAAGGAGAAACCTTGCAGCACAGCACCGGTTCCTGCCGGCAAAGTTCCAGCAACTACAGCCTATACCAGCGCCTCAAGCACACAGATCGGCCAACCAACACAGATCTCAACAGCAACTCCTGGTGCATCTAGCAGCAGTACTGTGGAAGTGGTGGTGGCAGCGCCACTCCCGGTCTGTGGTGCAGATCCACCGCCAACCACTTCCAGGCTACCGGACAACTCCGGTATCTCGCCTGCTTAGAGTAGCAATGCTTCGACTAACCTACCATCGCAGTCAGCGCCCCTTGTGGCCCAATCGGGCCTCAGTGTGGTTATCTACGGAGCTCCCAGAGACCTCCCAGCGCGTTACATTCTCGCCGCCGCACAGCACGAGTGGACCTCAGCAATGAGGGTCACGCGTATCATCACTCGCAGAGGACCATCTTCGCCGATTCACGCGACCGCGAAGATGCCTTACGCACGGGCCTGCCCCTGTTAGGGCGGTGCTTGCGCGCTGAGCCCAGCCGAGCGGAACGCCAAGTACCCTGGCGCCGCTGCTGTGCCTACGGACACGAAGACACCCACTGGACCGCCCCTCCTCGGTGCCACTACTGTGGCGCCCAGAACCTCACCAGCGACTACACATTACACGATCTACGCAGACGACGCCGGTACTGTGCCTCCTGTAGTGGCTTTGGCCACTTCACGGGACAAGCACAGTGCCCACTATATCCCCGGCACGGACACACACACACACAGCAGCACCTCCCAACGCAGCTTCACGCCCTGCACAAATGACAGCAACTTACACCGCAGCTTCACGGACGTACACACGTGCGGCCCCAACAACTACAGGAACACCACCAGTCGCCGCAGTCACAGTCAGATCGCCACAGACCGTAGCAGTCCCAGCACCCGTCGTCGCCGATAGTATCCTACGAGACGCGGTTCAAGACCTCCATTCAGAGGTTCTAAACATTGGCTCTCGGCTGGAAGCTATCGCAGAACACAACAACACGCCGGCAAACACCAACGTCACTGAACTCCTACAGCGCCATGACCACGCCACAACCAACGCCCTAGCAGCAATCCAGACACACCTCACGGAGCTCATACAGATCCTCACCAAAACAAGCGAAGAACTCGCCCGACTACGCCAACATACAGAGACCATCTACCGCAACACACAGAAGATCAAAGACACCATAGCACTAGAGACCAGAGTAAATCAGATATTCGACATCATCACACTCCCCAGATTTCCCATTGGTCCCCCAATGCCACACACAAACGCCCCAAGTCGCAGGTCAATGTCAGGGCATCCGCCATGATATTAGACATGCCCTCACCCACCATTATCATAATATGCACCCACAATCACCCGGTTTGCTTCGGCGGTACCGGACCTCATGTCACCCCTTGTTAAAAATAAATTGTACCACCACTTTAGTATAGGGAAAAAAAAACATTCATCCCGCCATTGATCTTGTATGGCTGCGAAGTCTGGGGATCGGCGGTACCCTCCACCATACGCAAACTGCAGACAGTGCAGAATAGGGCGTTAAGTACAATAAATGATACCGGGCGTGGATTCCCGTCTTACATCCTTCACAACCACTCCGGACTACCCTACATCATGGACTTGGTGAGGGAACAATCCCGAACTATGCACACCAAACTTAACTCCCACACCAACCAACTGGTACGGGCACTAGGCCAATACGACCACAGATACGACCTTCTACCACTGTAGAAGGAAAAGTTACCTCCTTCCTAAGGATGCCCTTGGGTAACGGTAATGCCATACCCACCTTCTAACACTTACTCACCCCAACACCTATTCCTGTCCCCCTTCCTACACAGGTATGCAGGAAATCATGCCCACAGACACAAAAGCTTGAAAAAATTAGAACACCTTACATACTGCACACATAAATTCGCATTAAGCGACTAGGTACTGTGCAGATAAACATACCGTAGAAGAGAACCTGTACTACCTGTTCTAGAATGCTGGAATCCTGGAAAAACTTATTGTTCTGGCCAATTCCTGTTCACTCAGATCAACTTTTATCAACATTTGCACATTAAAGAAGTAAAGCAGAATAAGCTAAAGTGGAAGTGAGGTTTTTAAAAATGTGATGTGTATGTGATGGTTTTAAAATTCAAAATTCTTTGCATGACGACTTAGCAATAGAAAAAGTTTACCTTCAGATGTTCAAACCAATTACAGGAATAACTTGAAAGTAAATAAGCCACCAAGAGGTTTGTTTGCTAAACATTGTGCTTCTTAATGAGATAAATTACAATTAAATTCAAAATCCAAAAGATTCACTGAACCATAGGTTAAATAATCATATCCAAATACATACATTCCTTGCACAGTAAGCTTTTGTCTAACTCTTAGGGTACATCAATTACTGTAGAGCCCTGCAATGTGTCGACTTTTACCAAAAGGCCCCAGTCCGTACTAAACTTTGTATGGAACGTCTTTCATTCTTTCTTTTTATGTATTTGCTAAAATGGGTTATAATAATATAGATTCAAATATTTGGAAATTTGGCATAATCTATGTAACCTCAAATATCGTATGAATAGCCTGTGGAATCCACCTTATTCTCACTGAACTTTAGAGATGTTTATTTGCTTGCGAAGCTACCAGTTATACTTACACAGAAGGTGTTAAAATATATAATTTGTGTATCAAGGCCAGCTATATATAACATGTTTCCTGTTGTTCACTTCCCTCCTAAGGTCAGTCTGCCATAAGTTCCTATCCTTTATATGCTTCTGTGTATTTGGTGGACATTTTTATTACTTTCTCTACTGGTAAGTAGGGGAAGTATTGTATTCCACCCAAAAATTCGATGTCGAGATTTCAGCGGAAATATATGTTTTGAGGCCCCCTGAGTCCAAAAAAAGCATTTTTAGAAAAAGGTCCGTGTGTGTGTCTGTGTGTGTGTCTGTATGTCAGTCTGTCGGTCTGTGGACAGCATAACTCAAAAACACAAAGTCGGTTAAAAACCAAAGTTGGTATTTAAGTTTAATGTCTTTCAAGGATGCGACATGAAGATTTTGAAGAAAATAGCCCCAACCTAAACTACCCTTTACATGGAAAATTTTTCGAAAATTTTGATTTTCTTGAAAATGGCTCTAACGATTTTGATTAAAATGTCATATGTTTGAGATATTTTTATGACAAATGAAATGTATATCTTGAATTTTCTGATTATAGCCCCTGTAGTTGTATTTACTCTGGACGACTTTTGCATAACTGGTAAACCGTTAGAGATAGACCAAATCATACTATACAAAAAATGTAGATCTTGCTAAAATACACAGTTTATATCTCAATAAATTTTCTTTTAGGGTGAACCATTTCGGAGATATTCCTTGTTATGTGTGTGAGTTTCGGAAAACTTAGAACTTTCGTGAAATGGGTCATCGTTGTTCATTTTTTTATATGTTAAGTGTGCAAAGACAACGGAATCTCAAAGCTTTAAAACATTTGACTATCGCACAAAGCCTACTGTATTCCCCCTTGTACCTACAAGAAAATTAGCAATTAGATAAGTTGTACAAATGTTTATCTTAACTAATACGAAGAACATATAAGAATAAGAGTTTGTAAGAATGGTTAGTACAAGAGTAGAGAAAGTCATGTGAGTGCAACACATCAGATTTTTTTAACAGGAAGAGTATAGGAAAATATGCTTTGATTGTGAATAATGTGAGGAATAAGTGTAACAAATAAAGGGGAAAATGCCGTGTGATCCTAATGCACCAGTTCTGCTTTCTAATATTTGTCTACATTTGTTCTGCACATACAAAGTCATTACCTCAAAACTAGTTCTAGATCAATAAATAATACATAAAATCATAGCAAAATATGGGCTGTAATGCCAGTGTTTACCTTGTGTTTAGCTTTATCAAGAAGAAGTTTTATCAAGATGTTTGCATGGTGATTAATCTTCACCTAGATGACTGTAATCTGAGCCAAGTTTAAATATGCCCTGAATTACGTCATAACTCAGTATCTTAGCAACAACCCTCTCCCTTTTCCATCCCTCCGCTTCAGAAAGAGCTGTATAAGGCTCTTGCACCGAACCATTATGTATTAGAGCTTTACTTATTTCAGGCGAGGCTGAAAAATTGCGGTCCGTGGTTGCGGTAGAAATTAACCAAGCTGCATGTTTACCTCGATTTCTAATGTGTACTGTAACTCGCAAATACTTTCTATGCTATTTACATACTGAGTAGACAAACTATTGCATTTCATCCAGAAATTCTACATTGAGATTATACAGAAATGCATATCTTGAGGTCCCTGAATTAAAAATAACATTTTAGATAACAGTTCGTTTGTGAGAATAACTCAAATACGAAAAGTATTTATGTTCAATTCCTTCCCAAGATGTAAGACAAACACTTTAAAGAAAATCTATCGAACCAAAACTTTACATGAAAAAAAAAATTAAATGTTTTACTTTTCTCAGTAATAACTCTTAATTTTGACTAAGGTACTATATGTTAAAGCTATTTACATGTCACATAGGTACATATTTCCTGAGAATAGCCTGTAAAGGGATTGCTTATGATCTTATATATCTGGTCAAGCTTAAAGATAGAGAAAACGCACATCACAAAAATTGCAGATCCCTTTAAAGCATAGTTTGTTTTGAATAACTTTTTGTCGCATCAGCCATTTCCGAAATATTTGTCATAAATTTTGGAATTGTTTCATGCTTTGTCATTCCTCTAAATTCCTGTCGATATTTAGTTGTTACTCCGGAATGTATGCAAAGAGTATGGAATTACATGGTCAACATATTAAAACGTCTAGTTCTTAAACATTCGAGTTTAACTGTTACCTTTGTATCTATTATTATCTATTTGTATCGTATTAGTATAACCTTGGCATCCCTAATGAATACCCTCCATTCCGATCGATCTCGTGCATTAGCTTTCCTAATCTTAGCTTGTACATCATGAATCCATCTCTTCATCGGTCTTCCAACTTTCCTTCTACCACTTATTTTAGCCTCCATTACAGCTCTAGGCATTCGTTCTCCGTCCATCTGATAACATGGCCCAGTCACCGTAATCTTTTTATTTTAATATCAGACGATCTTTGAATCTTTAGACAAGTTTTGGAGTTTCGAATTTCTTCTTATCCTCCAATAGTCATTTTCCCTAATCGGTTCATACATCTTTCCAAGGACTTTTCTTTCCCATGTATTCAAAGTCGTTATACTTTCCTCAGTTAAACTCCAAGACTCACTTCCAATGGCCCAACAGCCTTAATAACAGTTTTGTATAGTCTAACTTTGATCTTCTTAGATATGTACCTTGCTTTCATTAACGGATCTAGAGCATAAAATCACAGATTAGCAGATGAACTTTTCCCTACTATGTCTATTAGTGTTTTATTCTGATTGGTAATTACTAGCCAAGATACCTGATAGATAACACTTTATCGTATAAATTTTCGTTAATTTTAATATCAATGTCTCTGTCATTATTGTTTACCCTCGTATTTTGTTTTATTTATGTTAATCTTGCTTTATTAGTCTCATTTTGTAATTCTTTTAGAGCCTCATTTAAAGCAGTTAAGTTTCTTATAAGGAAGACAGTATCATCGGCATGGGCCAAGCAGTGAAAGGATATATTGAATATTGAACCACCATTATTAATTTCCCTAGGGTGTCTTCCCCTTATTCAGAGGTTACCCTCATCGCCCGACCGCTGCGTCCTCCAGCCGCAGCCAAGGCTACGGAGGAGTGCAGGTTGGGGGTGGCGGGGGTCAGCACGCCGACTCCCCCGACCGTAAGGCGACTACTTTGACCTTTTAGGGACGCTACCTTTCTATCAGGGTAGCTCCTCAATTGGCCCCCCAGGGACCTAACGAGGCTGAGTGCACCCCGTACCAGACCTCCCAGCGGGGGAAAACGCCCATGCCGGTACCGGGGATCGAACCCGGGTCCTCCGTGCCACAGGCAGGCGCTACGGAGGCGGTCACCACCATTATTAATATTTATATTATTAATATTTATATTAATATTTCTGATTGTTTTCTAATTAAACAATATAGTTGATAGTGATTCCCCTTGTCTGATTTCATAATGTGAGGGAAAACTATTAGAACGCTTATTTTGTATTTGTGGAGGTATATATTTACCACAATTGTTGAACTGTGCAGTTTAATTTTATTATAGATTAGATGTAAAGTTTAGAGGGTTTCTATTTCTACCCGCAGACAAAATGCTTGTATTTTTATACTTATGGGTGGTGCTGCCAAAATGTCCGGCAGCTTTTCCGAATCAATCTTTCGGTTTATCGCTTCAAAAAATTCGATCCTATTCTAGCGGGTGCGTTGGATGAAGGAAACTTTAATATTTAGAAGACACTGGCTGTATTTGTGTTAATCTCGAAACACGTAATCGATGTACGAGGTACATTCTGAAATCTCCATTATCAGACATAAGCAATTTTTGCCTTGCATCCCCATACATATATGCAGCTGCACTTTTGTGTGTAAAATGTGTATAGGTTGCGCGTTTGTTCTTCACGATTGAGCTTGAGCAGAAATCCAGTGAGTAGGCCTACCCTTAATAAACAGGTCAGCAAATGTTTATGCTCCGATAACAGATACCTCTGTTTTCTTCTGTCGCGTTTGTGTATACAGTCGACTGCAAAAGTTTTGTGCGGTACGGATGTGTGCATGCAACGAAAATAACAGCAATTCAGACGAGGAAAAAGACGAGGGAGAAATGTCGGGAATAGAAGAAATGCAATAAAGTTAAGTGGAAACAGTTATAGAGGTATAGTGTATAATACGTGTGGCTGATATTACTGGAAGTGCGATAAATGTATTTGTAGTGTTGTACTGGTTCAGCTCAGAAGCATGTGCGCCATCTCACTGCAGACTGTACCTCCGCTCTCTTTCAATGCTAACGTTCCCGCAAAAGCTGAGTAGTGACTCGCATTCAACCTTTCATATAAAATTTTCATTCGTCAAGAAGTAACGCGCGACCTGTAAATTTGTATCAAAATTGCGTAAACTTGTGTGAAAAAGTATGTAATATTACTAGTGTCATGAGGGATGCAGTTAATTTTAAGAAAATGAATAAAATGCATTGCATTGCATTACATTGCGTACCTACATATATACATTTACACATATATTCGCTGGTGCAATAGCGCTATATTTCATGTGAAAATATATTCCTTAATGTGTTAAAAGGTTGTAGAGCTCATCAGGCAGCCCAACTAAGCACAGGTCAGCGGGGAAATGGCGAATTAGCGTGAGCGACCTTGTATTCACTCGGCACTCTTTCTTATCAGCGCAGCGGGACGTACAGCTGATCACTAGTGTCTGTAACTTAATCACCAATCCCTTTGCTTCGTCTGAAGTAAAATAACCTTTAATGGCAACACGACCAGTGGTGTGAGGAATAACAGCCATTGCGTTGACCAGTAGTGCCGTGTAAGCATGCTGCGATAGTATTCCTTTCTACGCTTTGCTCTTAAAAATCTCAAATACATCTTATGGGACGCGAGCGACATATGTGCAAAACCAAACTTGTGCAGTTATGACATAAATAGTATATGCATGGCTCTACTAAGAACTTTGAAATCACATTGAGTAAAATAAAACAGAAGAATTAAGCAACCATTGTTTGCACAACTAAAACTGAGAACTGCTTACGCACTATTCTGCTTTATCAGCTATCTGAAAGCCTCAGCACTTAAGTTACTATTCTGCTTTCTTTTCTATTTACCATTAGTTTACGGCGTAGATCTGCCACTTTGATTTACTCTGTGATGCCCATAATACGTAATAATAATAATAATAATAATAATAATAATAATAATAATAATAATAATAATAATAATAATAATAATAATAATAATAATAATAATAATAATAATAATAATAATAATAATAATAATAATAATAATAATAATAATAATAATAATAATAATAATAATAATAATAATAATAATAATAATAAAGTAACATGGCAATAATTTGCAATGCTAATAGCAATAGTAGTAGTAGTAGTAGTAGTAGTAGTAGTAGTAGTAATAGTTATAGTAATAATAATAGCAAGAAGAAGATCAAGGGAACACATGCAAGTGAAACACTAAATGTTTCCATGTTTGCATGATTTTCGTTACGACGCTTATGTTTTGATTAAACCGTACACTATGTACGGCCCGTAACGTTAGACAAGAACATATAAACACAATTAAAAGCAGCTATGTCCACATATTCCAAGGTGCAATAAAGACTTCTTATATTATTTGTCACTCTAAAAAATGAGTTTAGTCGCTTGAAAGAAAGTCCCTATAAATGAGGTGGAAAACCATTCTCAGGCCGGTTTACAGTGTTCTGGTCTATCATTTGGGACTGTACACTAATGCAAGGTTGGGAACTGTCTCCCAAACAGCGATCCGCTCATCGTCTTCGACGGTATCTGGGACATCTCAATCACAATAGACAGTTCAGTCCAGTAATGGGGCATTAATGGGTCATTCGCCTTGCGGTGAAATGCATTGCCTAAGGGATTTTTGTCTGAAGATCCAATTTCTATTCGAAGGACCTCTAATGTCAATCATCTGTTGCGACGTTCTTCTGCTCCAACCATAGGGGATAAATATCCCACCCTTCCTTGTAAAATGAGCTGGGGAGTTTTTTCGATGTCATACTGACCTTTTGCAGAGGTACGATATGGTTTAATGCAATTATCGATAGTCGCACTGCTCATCATTTTGTTTGTCTTATATTATTTAATCGGAGACAATTATATATTGTCCTCATATTTTATTTTCCGTAACTAATATCTTATAACATTGAATTTACCATAGACTACGTCTTCCCGGTGTTCTACCTCTAATAGGACTGTATAGTTTATGTACTCCGCATCGACAACAGGCGCGTTCAGAAATTGCACTGTCTTTCATTTAGTCTGCGTCCTTTATGCTGTCCTAATATCTTGCTTCCATTCAGTAATGACGATAACCTTGCTGAATATTCAAAACCACTAAAAATAAAACAAAAGAGGTAGCAAAAAGAAACATACAACAAGTAAATTTGCAAGATTAAACAAATTGAAATATTTGTGTGGTTTAATGGAGCAGATTATTAGGTGCAGGTTAATTAAGCAGTGACCGCGGCTTTGGTATGAAATACTTTTGGTGGCTGTTGGTTGGTTAATCAACATTCCTGTGTCCGTGCTCTTCATACGGTGACCAGAATGGTCTGAATGCCACAGGATAGACTGCCGAATACAGACGCATTTATAACATTTCTGTGTTCTTTGTTTTACGGTACCTATATTAGAAGCAGGTTGTTATATTTAAACAATTTGCTTCACTTCTTTTATAGTGCAATACCGTATATACCATACTTGGTATTGTGAGAGTGCTATTACTATGGATAGTTAAGGTTCTTTCTCGACATGAGAACCCTTGTAATTTTAAAGATACTGTAGTTCCATACCTTACTTGAAATAAGGAGCCATAAATACGAATGAGCCCGAGGAGCTCCGTACATGAACGATCCATCAGAACTTCACCTGCTCTTTGTAGCATGAAAAGAATGCAAGTTCTGCGTGCAAAGTGCCTCTCTGCCTATGAGAATATGAAGACTTCTAACTGGATCTCTATAAACTTAGTAATACGGGCAATTTATTTTCCTGTTTTTGGGCATTTGCGCCTGATTGAATTAAACACAGAGAAACATTCCAAAGTAAGAACAAATTATAAACTAATAACTTCACTTATCTTAGTAATGTTGCACGTTCTTTTTGCACAAAGTGACTCGAGTTTCAAGTTGTCTCCAACTCATTCTCAAAGCTATACAAACAAATTCGTTACCAAAGCTACAATCTTTCATTTTTTCTGAAAACAGAAAACAAAAATACTGATATTCAATTTTTATTTACCAATCTCGGAAAACAAAAATGTATAAATACAATCTATAGAAAGTAATTTTAAGTTCATAACACGGTTCCTGTTTTTTAAATAATTTTTTTTTCCCAAACCATTAAATCCTTTGGTCCACTTAATTGTTTTAATAATTTAACTTCTGGATTAATTTCATGATTAAATTACCAAAAATGATCTGCCAAAGCTGATTTATCAGTTTGTTTCTATTTAATATTTCTAAAAAGTTCTTCTATTCTGGTTTCCAAATGACATTTAGTTTTACCAATATAAACATTATCACAATCTAAACAGCTAAATTGCTAAATGCCAGATTTTTTTATAATTTGGTATTTCATCTTTTTAGAAAAATTAAGTAAATTTTGTATATTAAATTTATTTTTAGGGACCAAATTTATTCCATATTCTTTAAAAATCTTTGGAAATTTCTTATTGGCCCATGGATGTTAAGTAAACTTTTTAAAAATACAATTATCTTTTATTTTTTTAAGGGTTGAAACTTCTTTAACAGCTTTTTGACACTTAAATTTTTCTATCTTTTATGTATAAAATCTGTATTAAAACCATTAATTACTGCAGTATTAATAATGTGTTTATATTCTATGTCATCTTTATTAACGGGTATATTTATTAACCTATAAATTAAACTACTGAAAACAGCAAATTTATGTGTAAAAGGATTAAAACTTTTATATTTTATGTGATTATCAATGTTGGTAGATTTTCTGTAAATACCAAAATTCAATTTATAGTTATGTCTTTTAATTTTTAAGTCCAGAAATTAAAGGCATCCACTATTTTCAGTTTCCAAAGTGAATTGTATCGCTTTATCTTGTAAATTTAAACGTTTTAAAGCATCATTTATCTGTTTTTTAGGGACAACAGCAAAAATGTCATCCACATATCTATGCCATATTTTAAAAATTAGGAGAAATGATTTTATAATTGGAGTTTCAAAAAAAACTCATGAAAAGATTAGTAAGAAATGGCGAAAGTGGACTACCCATTGCCAAGCCAGAAGTTTGATGAAACAAATTACCATTAAAACTAAAGAAATTTTGATCTAAACAAAGATTTGTAAGTTTTAAAAAATCATCTATTAAATCTTTGTTTAATTCTAAAGAATTTGACCATTTTTTAAAAAAATCAAAAGATTTTTTTCTAGAAATGCTAGGAAATAAAGCAGTTACATCAAAAGAAACGAGTTTATCATTATCAGACATACTATGTTGTTAATGTTTTCTACTAATTCAAAAGAATTTTTAATACTTAAACTTTCAAATTTATCAAAAGTGCTAAATTTTTTAGTTAACCATTTAGCTAAATTATACGTAGGTGAATTTATAGAATTTATAATGGGTCTCATTTTATTTCCTGGTTTGTGAAGTTTTGGAAGTGCACATAACCTGGGTAAAACAGGATTATTAACTTTTTAAATACGTTTTTCTTTTTTAGGTATCATTTTCACTTCTTGAATATCAGTATTTCTTTTTTGTTTTCAGAAAAAAATGATAGATTGTAGCTTTGGTAACGAATTTGTTTGTATAGCTTTGAGTTGGAGACAACTTGAAACTCGAGTCAGTTTGTGCAAAAAGAACGTGCAACATTACTAATATAAGTGAACTTTTTAGTTTATAATTTGTTCTTACTTTAGAATCTTGTTGCTTCACTGTTAATAGCTTCAATTTTCCTTATTTAACAGAGAAACATTATGTATCTATGTAATATTTGCTTTTAAATGCATTTTATAATAAATGTTAGAATTATCAAACATTGCCCATCTATGCTCTTTTGCTTGCAAATACCCTGTATAATAAGGAGCAAAGCAGATACAATAAGGACATTTTTATACAAATATTTCTATAAGTGTTTTACTTATGGTGATTATCTCCAAAATTATTTTATAAGCTTCAGAAAAGAAAAAAACACTCTACCATTTCAATAAAACTAAATTTTGTAACGTATTTTCACATCATTAATTAAGCAGGGGATACAAGTAATATATTTAACATAGTTATACTTTTTGAACTTGAAGACAATAACAACAACATACAGTTCTCCAGCAATAATACAAATAATAAATAGTGGACATATGTTAAAACTGAGAAACATAAATCTCCTGGAGACGACTTCATTATTAAATAAAATCCAAAAGCATAGTAAAAACGTATCATATAGTACTAAATCTCAGGTTCTCTAGAATTTTAATACCTAATTTTTAAACTAAGATAAACAAAAACAGTCGAAGAATTTGAATGTAGCAGCCATAATTTCTACAGCGAGAAGTTTGATGAGATTATATTCTTTTGTTATAAAAAGTTTCAGAAAATAGCTTGCATATGCAGAAACCAATTTATTTTTAGACAAACATATGAAAAGTTCCTTGAGTGTAACAAAGTAGCTTTTATGGTTTTTTGTTTAAAGAAAGCGTTGTGAAAGCTGGAGACGAAGCATTATTAAATAACGTCCTAACATGGTAGAAATGTATAACATATTTATAAATCTCAGGTGCCCCAGAGTTTTGATACCTGCTTTTTAAACGAAGAATAAACTAAAACGTCAGTGGTCACAATTGCTGCAGTAGACAAACTTAATGAGATTATATCCTTTTATTATAAAAAGTTTTAGAAAAAGGCTTTCATATACAGATACCGTTTTATTTTAAGACAAACATAGAATAGTTACAGTGTAAAGAAGAAGCTTTTATATGATTTTTTTTGTTTAAAGAAAGCATTGTGAAAGCTGGAATTAAGAAACTTCGATAGCTTTTAGAAAAAGCAAGTACTCTCATTATTCCAATGAAATGCAAATAATAGTCAACCAGAATAACGTATTAAAGTCAGTTCTCAGATAAACTTCAAATTATCTCATCATATTTTACGATTCTTCTCGGCGAAATCATTTAACAAATAAAAAGTATGTAGAAAATAGATGGACAGGAAGGAAATCATTGTTATTTACTTTTCTGATGGCGTAACCATAACAAGTGACTCAAGGTTGATATAGTAACTCATAATTCAGTACTTAAAATATAGCATGACAATTTCAATTGCAGAAAGGAAAATCTCTAGTAGTTTCAAAAGAACCATTAAGATACAAACTGTAAATTTATAATAAAACAATAGAACAGATTATGCGGTTTACTTGTACAGACACGTAATTTATAAGCAACATAAAACATAAACATAATAAAAGTATTGATAATCTAAGAAATGAGTAAGCTTAGAAACACTGTGACACAATGATTTCACAGAACTGGAAGAATGAATTCAAATGTATGAACTTCAATCATTAAATTGTGGATAATTAAAAGAAAAGAAGAGCAAAGTAACCATCTTTCAATAATGAGTGATGGGAGAATACTAGGGATCGTGCGATATAGCAATTGACAGGACCTCGACCAAGCGGCAGAGCTGGCAGACCTTAACAAATGAACAGGTTACTTTCCAGCTGGCTGGAAGCCTAGAATATTGAGCGGAACAATAAAAAATATCCTTGGCTTACCACACACCTAAGGTAGAACAAGTAGTGCATTCTCTCAAAATTCCATGATGAAAATTCCGGACAAAGGAATTAAGGAATTAACATTTTAGGAAAAAGCTGCCTTGTCACAACTCTATAGAGAGAAAATCTATAATTTTAAGGACTGGACTGGAAACGAAAAAAATAGCAGTCAAACTTTTTCCATGGGAAAGAAACCTGGGGTTTATTCCGGACGACATTCTCCTCCTTCATAGTTCGAAGGGTCTAGGAAATGGATCCAGAGGGAAGTGACAGACATCCAATAACTCAGGGCACATTGGAAAACTGGATATGAAACTTAGAAAGGACACCCCTTCTGATAGCGAGGGCACTCAAACGTCTTCTATACGTCACAGTCTTACGAGAATGTGAGCTACAGATGGCTGGGAAGAGTGCTTATCCTTTATCACATCCTGTTGTATAAGCTAACATGGTCATTAATTACTGTCTTAAGCTACATCTGCGATCAGGAACCTACACGGTCGACATTCGACAAATTGACAGATTTAAATTATTTCTCGATATGTTGTACGTTGTATTAATAAAAACATTTGAATTGGTAGTACCAAACATGACCAGTAATTTGCTTGCAAAAATGTATAGGTTAGGAAATGTTGATGTGTATATATCCGAACTGAGGATGGTGTGTTGCTTTGAAAGTTATTTAATTCCAATTTCAGTTCACCTTGGGCCACCATTAGTAAATAGATTTTCGTAAAGCCTACAGCTTTTCTAAAGCCTGCACGTCTGCAAATTTCACTGAGAACACTTCCAATAACTACTCTAATACAGTAATGTATTTTTGTTTGTATTATGCAGTAGTCTTCATATCCGATTTTAAAGGTATAAAATAGTGCAATTTGTTCTGTTCTATTTGGCTTTGCCACATTTTTAATTTCTCCATGAATGCCTTCAAAAATGTGTATCTACATAAATGTGTTGTGCTTACCTTGTAAACTAACATTAAGTTCATTGAGGTGAACAGTTAAATCGCTTAGAAAGGCCAAATCACAAAATATCATCTTAACCCTCTATTGCCTGAATTATTTTGCTACATATGCCGTTCTTCCTCTAATTCGAAACCGGTTTAGATTAGGCGGTCTGAGAGGCCTTCAGCCTGCTGGCAACACGTAGTGCACTGGCCATGCACTCAAAGCCTGAGGTCGTGAGTTCGAGTCTCGGCAACCGCAGTCAAATGTGCCTGTGGTAAAGGACGGGGAGGGCCCACGTAAAATAATCGGTGTGATGGCACGCGTGGATGATGACGGGGTATCATTTGACTGCGGTTGCATGGATTTTGCTTCTTTTCTTTAAAAAAAAACACTACAATATAAATTGTAAAAAAATACTTTTTTACAATTCAAACCGTCTCAAATATGTATTTTTAATTGGTGACAGGGTTAAAGTTCCAGAACTGCAATCCCTTTAGTTGTTAGGAAAGTATGAATTTCGTTCAGCAGGTCGAATATTCTTTGCAATATTTTGCCTGTACTTAGCCATCTTACCTGGCAGTAGTATGACAAATCTAACTATAGCTGCAATCTATCTATAGCTGCTAAGCTATAGGATGAAAATCCATTTTGAGAAAGGAATTTTAGGAGTCTTCCTATTAGACCTATTTGAGTTCCCGTCATTGCTGGAGCTCCATCTGTAGCTATGCAGACCAACCTATCCCATCGAAGAGCAAACTTTAATGCTATGTTCACCACTGCCTCAAGAACATCTTCACCGCACGTATGATCTCTCATTGGATAAACGTCCAACAACTCCTCGAACACAGATAATTCTGACACCTCTAACAAACACAGAAAGTTGTGCCGTAACTTCAATATCAGTTTTCGTCCATGGGAAGGGAAAAATGAACAACTTTCTTTAATTTCTTGTCCTAGCTTTTGCCCATGACAGTAATTTTGTCAGTGATAGTACCTCTCTACAAACTGATAGCTTCGAAAGCTTGCATTAATGTTGGACAAAGTTCTTCTACTGCGATACGAAAACATATTTTAATACACTCTCTATCAGAAAATGTTTTAACAATATAATATGTGACTCTGTAGCTAGCACGCAAAGCATTTGTTGTACTATATGTCTGAGGTAAAGCTGAGCCATTTTTATCTGCATGTTCTTCTTTTAATTCTTCTAAAACTTTCTCGCGTGTCTCACCTGACAACTTGTCTTCCCTGTAGAATGCAGGGAAGAGCCGCATTGAAATGCCTCCTTAGGGCGAAGCTCGTAATATATATAATGTTAGTAGGACATATCAATGTGCTTTACCAACGTGAAGAACAAAAAAATACTTGTTCTCCGAAACCTTTGTCGTTCACTCAGGTTAAATTTGAAAGCCACCACTGCACTGATAACACTGCCACGCGACTATAACCAGAACCGACTGGTTTAGTTGGCTCTACTTGGATGTTGAAAGAGAATAGTGGGGACGAGAGGGGGGGTAAATTCACACTTCTAGTGTCTTGCTTCCTACCCCTCTTCCACTCCAAGGTTAGGCTATGAAGCCTGTTGAACGCCACCCTTCTGCTTTGTATTGCAGTACTTTGCCATTATCCATTCTTTCTATGTGTAGAAACCATTGACATTTGTTGTGTATCTTCTCCTCTCACTTTATATATATATATATGATCTTTTAGTGTGTAACCTAATATTCATCTGAGAAATTGCATCTCAGTGTTTCTAACCTCGTTTTAGTATATCTATTGAGGACCCACTTATCACTACCATATAAAAGTGGAGGGGCCTGCAATCACAATATCATCTGAAATGGTAAACCAACAGTTTGCTGTTACTATTAAATGTCATTAAATGTCACAAGGGAATCAGAAAACCCTTGGTCCCTAATAAAGAAATGATGTTGTTGTGCGAGCTGCTTTTTATCAGGCGACATTCGTATTACAAACTGTAATAAGAGAAGCTGGCCGCAGGTATTTAATTGGAATTTGGATGGCTGCAATGATGGCAAAAAATCATATTACAGAGCTCGTGATTACGAGCGCGGAGTGGAAAAAACTATGAAAAAATATCTGACTGCGATATATTTTTGTGGTTAGTGATGTCTGAGATTACCGCCCAGAATGTTTGAATGTACAATGGTTTTAATAATGCTAAAAACAGAAACAGCATGAGAATTGATTGATCACCCAATTGTTATTATTACTATAGTTATTATTACTATTGTTATCACTACTACTACTATTATTACTATCATTTTTATTTATTATTATTATTATTATTATTATTATTATTATTATTATTATTATTATTATTATTATTATTATTATTATTATTATTATTATTATTATTATTATTATTATTATTATTATTATTATTATTACTATTATTATTATTACTATTATTATTATTACTATTACTATTATTATTACTATTATTATTATTATTATTATTATTATTATTATTATTATTATTATTATTATTATTATTATTATTATTATTATTATTATTATTATTATTATTATTATTATTATTATTATTATTATTATTATTATTATTATTCACTATACGATTTACAGGGTAAATCTAAATATTAAAGCGATCAGATCTACGCTGTAAGCTGAAGATAAACAGAATATAAAGCACACTAGTGCATCTGTAGTTAGCCTTTTTTATGCAAACAACATTATGGAAGCTTTGCTTAATTCTACTCTTTTGTTACACTGAATGCGATTTAAAGGTTCTTAATAGCAGCTCCGTATGTATCTAGCAGGGGCGGTTCCTCAGTACGTGCTACCGTGCTGCAGCACGCTAAAGAATTTCCGAAATAATCACCTTTAAATATTTTACAATACTTTAGTTGTAAACGAGCTTTGATAACGTATAATACGAGTTATTTAATTTAATTTGTATTACTAGCAGCTTGCCGAACAGACTCAGCGTGCGTCGTCCACAGTAGCACGGAAGAGCGCTGTAAGATATCGATGTTATAGGTTCACCCTTCCTCTCCCTTACCCCGCCTACTCTGCATTCACAGTAATTTACGCTGTACCGTGCTGTAGTCAGTGACGCACGTTCCGGTAGTCACCTTGCTTGCGCGTGTGCAGTGTTTTTCCCCTCTCAAGCAGCCGTATTAAATAAAACTCGTGGAAATGAATTCAGTGGACTCTCTGTTAAAGAATCCATTTTTTACTCTGGCTTTTGAAGAAACAATTCACTTCAAAACACTTGGAAGGCCTACTCCTGATAATTGTTCAGACAGCCAAGGGCAGAAAAGCTACTGGTATTTGCATAAGACGTTTTCATAGTGACATGTTTTGCGAAATATTCATGGATATGCGGTTGCGAAATTCTAAATGGTTTTTTTCTGGTTTCCTTGCCTGTTGGTCGGAAGTAATAATTGTTGGTCAAAAATTGGCGTAAAGGACCTAAGCCATTTAAATGAATTTGCAAATAAACATATATCGAGTAGGAAACACTTGAGTAACGTTCTGGATCTCACTGCTCTTGGTGTAATAAACTTTGGTGGACAGCTCAGTTCCCGTATAGCGAGTCTCAAACTAAAAAATGAGGAAATTGAAAGAAATAGGTATATTTCAGCGAAAATAATACACTGCATTAAGCTGTGTCGTGCATTTGAATTGGCATTAAGGGGACACGATGAGACAAAAGAATCTGAAAATTCTGGAATATTTTTAGGAGTTATTAACTTACTATCTAGTGTCAAGTGTTCTAAAAATCACTTGGAGACAAGCACCGTTTTTAAACGGACGTCAAAAACAAAACAGGTTACTGTTACACGTATGCAGATATGTCAGATTCTGGTGTATCGATACCAGATTAACGGTAACCTCTACGAAAGCTCTTTCTTTTTTTTTTCTTTTTTTTTTCTCTTCTTTTTTAAAGGCAGTAACACCACTGGCCTCTCTTGCGCCGTAAACTTCTGCAACCTGTTTTAACGCACGACCGTTAACGTTCTACTTACGGTGGGGCCGGCTGCAGTGAGCCACCTGATATATGCTGATGTGCGCTCTCTTAAATACTGCAGTGTTAAATGATTTATGTAATACTGATGCTACTGTTTTACATACTTTTAAATGCTTTAAAATAATTTTGCAACAAACGGATCTCTGAGATAACCGCACCAAAACCAGCATGTTGCGAAGGCGCCACTATTGCCGGGTTAAAATTACCGGTTATGCGGTTTCCCACCATATCCCCTTCAAAATCCAGTTCTAGAGAGAGAGAGGGTAAAGACAACTAGAAATGATCTAGATTTATTCCTATAGCCGGAAAATTATAACTTTTCAATCTGCAGGCCTTAAGCTCGAATTCCGTACTGTTCCTCGACAAAAATTTAGCTCGTAAATGGCAAACCCCAATAAAATCACTGGCCTGTATAATAGCATTTTTGCTGTTTACATAGACGTAATGAAAACTTCTAGAGTTTATTACTCTCTATCAGCTGGTTTTGTAAAGAAACATAGTGGAAATTGTAAATTACTTCTAAAACTCCATTATCTTGGCTTTCAGTAAATGAAACTGAATTCTGGCATTCCCTTTGAGAAAGTAAATGTACTGAAATAAAAATAAACTTAAACGTGGTACAAAGAGTGTCGTCACAAGGTAATTATTTTTAAATAGAAATATATGAGCGTTCAACTTCTGTATTCTCGCTCTCAATAAATACTTTTAAACTACGATGTGTTTACCTAGGAGAAGTATGTATGGTAGAAAGGTTAGAGGAAGCAACATACCCCACCCAAAAAATTTGATATCCAGATTTCATCAGAAAGACTTTATGAGATGCACTGAAACTCGCCCCAGAGAGAGTTTTTACAAAAGTAAAAAACTGTATATATAATATTTATTTACACTCAGAAAAATAGCTTTGATAACATATAACAAAGAATATTCCACTTGTTTGAAAATTAGATGTTATTCAGATTTCACAACTAGCTTTTATCGCTGGCGATGTATTTCTCAGAAATTGACCCGAAGAAATATTTGAGGTAATTTCGAGCGGTGAAAGTGGTAGTGTCGGTCCATACAAGAACGTAAGATATGCGAAGCTGCCTACTGAATACCCAATACAATGCTGACCGTTCGAAATTTCGATGCTCCAGTGTGGGTATCAAGTTGGGCCTAATTCATTTAAATTTTCGATAGGTAAAGGACGCCAGCTGACTCGCTGTTAAACTTAAAATAAAAGCCATAGAGGGAGGGAGGGAGGGAGGGAGGGAGGGAGGGAGAGGAAAAAGAAAGAGGGACAGAGGGAGGAAAAATGCTTCAGAAATAAGAGAAGGAAAGGGAGAAGTGAAAAATCTAAGCGTAGTTGCGAGTATATAAATAACAAATGATGCGATCATAGGTTTAACATAGTGCGGCATTCAGAAAACGCCTAAATTTGGTTCTAACTCCTTACAGTGGGATACATGTGCCCAATGTCCCAAGCGCCTTCAATATCTGTAACCCTGATGGGTCGGCAACTTCTCCTACTCCCTTGTGATGCCGGTGAATCGCTGTATCAAGGCGATACACAGCCTTTAACATAACTATAAGTCCACCTCTACATAAGTCAGTGATTAGGGTTTAAGGGCCCGTCGACAGCTAGGTCATTAGAGCCCCGCCTCTACATAAGGATAGGAGAAGAAAAAGAACCGTAACATCATGGAATATTCTTTCTTCTTAACTGTGAGTAGGGTGAGAAAACGACATAAAAAGGGTAAGCTTCCATTTAAAGAAAATGCAATTGACACTAAACAAAAGACAACTAATGCCATTTACTTTCCCTCACATTGTCCTTCACTTTCTTTTGAGTTCAAGGCATTCTCTACAAAACTTAGTTTCGGAGATATTGCACGTTCTCAGCTTAAGCAGTCCACTCTGCATATGCGGCTATATTCAGTAAATAATTGGAAATAATCACAGAAAACCTTTGAGTTTTCTTGAAAACATAAATATTTTAAGTACGTTCATTTAAAGCCAAATTTATGCTGATTTTGTCATGAGTGCATTACTGCTGGCTAATGAGTATGTCATGGTTGTTTTTATTTTTTCACCTATTTCATTCTTATTGTTCAAGTTCAGATGAGCTTATACTCTTATCTGTATTGGTTCACTCATCCGAGTATATAAATATATAAATCTAGTGCATAGGAACTACTCCTACGTAAGTTTATTTTTCCATCCACTTAATTTTAATTGAGATAAACCTTGCAGAAGCATCTACATTGCACATTTCGTTATAGATACAAAAGGTAATAGTAATAGCCAAATATTTAAGAACTGGATACTACATGCTGACTGAAAGTCAATACTGTTTCTATGCAATCGCCAGAAACAATTGAATATCTAAAGTAATTAACAGAGTGACAAAACTACAGAAGAATTCGAACAGTTAATAATGTATCTCTGAAATGGCTTATTGTGCAATAAAGTCTTTCGGAATAAATTATACAAGTTGTGAGAGATTCATTTTTAGCATCACTTTTAGTTTGTTGCTTAACGTTTACCATTTGTACACGATTGTAAATGATCCTTCCGAATAAAAAGGATTTTAAAACTTATTTCTAGAAAATTCAAGCTATACACTTTTCACGTAAATATCTTTCATGGTTTTGATTACCTTACCTTATTTTTGAGAAACTTGACAATTTCTAAAATTCTTCCATGTAAAAGGAAATTGAGGCGGAGGAATTTTCTTGAGAAATTTTGTATCTGATATATGTAAGTTAACTGAACTAAAATGTAAAGTTTTAACCTTTACATAACCTTTTGTTTTAAGTTTCACTGTTCACATGCACGATAGCATATTTTTCCATATATGTTGTTTTGAATACAGGGCATCTCCAAACGTGTACTTCCAGTGAAACCTTGATTATAATATTTTTGGGTGGAATGACCTATTTCCACCTTATTAAATAGGTAAGAAATTAAAGAAAGTAAAAATGTAGAGCTGTTAAACAGTGAAAATATGTACAATTTTATATAGCGCCACATTTTGTAAAGGAGTTTTAGGAATATGAGAAGAATATATAACTTACCAATTAATCTTCCAAAATATATAGCAAAGAGACTGCTAGGGAGGTACAGAGTGTAAGCCTAAAGGGAACAGTGGCCAAATAACAGAAACAGGTGGTTATACGAGACATCCATGCACCTGATGTGTAAATAAAGGGGAATAACATAGTTTAACCGACTATCGTAAGGTGAGTTGTCTACTGGCCTAAGAGTGTATTCTTCAAAAGTCTTGGATCGTTTTTAACTACAAAATGTTTGTGGTCCAAAATTGCAACATAGTTGTAAATTTAATTATCCACGTAACTCTGGGGTATCAGATATCTGTTCCTTTATTTCTCTATGCCACAAGGGTAAGCGAAACAGAAAATACAGAATTCGTCAGCAAAAAAGCTATCTCATTCAACGATTTTTTGCTTGACGAATATCGTTTTACGAGCGCAATTATAACATACTGCAATATAAAGGGGGAAAAAGTATTTTACCTATGTCTCGTGAAGAGCATTTATATATGTTGGATCACGTTGCAATACTGTATAAAAAGGGCTCTCAACCTTTCTCTTTTTGTTGCTCGAAAATGCCACGCCTGGGGTCAAATAATGGGGCTGAAGCACGCGTGGTATTGTTGAAAGTTATCGATATACACTCAGCTTTTTTCATCTTTTGTGAGTCTGTTACTGCGTCCAACCCTCACTTCACAAATCATTATCGCGTGTTTTTTTCCCAAAACTCCATTTTACAGGCCATCAACCGCGCACCTTGCTGGAATTTCAAAAGCTGCCTACGAAGAACAGCTATGCTTGAGAGAAAATCATTTGTGTCGCGGGAAATAAATGTTAAAATAGTTTTCTATACAATCGGATGTAGTTTCCTTCCCTACATAAGCGAATGACCACGTTGCCGATATTAATTTGAATCTCTGGTGCCTTTCAACGAATGAAATTATTTTTCAGGTGTACATATATAGTATTTTAGTGACATATCAGCGCCGCCGGTGTGTCAGAATGTTTTACAAGGGTTGTTTTACTTTGCACTAATAACACTGACATGGGGTTTGCGCCCATGACCTTGGTATCAGCAGGCCAGCACCTAAACAACTGAGCCACCAGGTCATTATTAAGAGGATGTATGTCAAACAAGCATTATTTTGTCACAGTTCCAAGTCATTACAAAAATGTATTTCACAGAAACTAAAAATGAAATGAAGCTACAGAGGTTTCCTTCTCGTGGTTCTATAAAGACCATAACGTTTCAAGTAGTTTCTAGAAGTTAAATAAATGAAACACAATGGACTTTTTTCTTCGAACCCTTCCCTAGAAATCAAACAAAATGTGTTCCATACGTTTAGAAATGCATATACATATTTCTCGAAACTGCCAGAACGCACATAAGGGAGCTTCTTTGCTCAAGATCGTTAGATTTCCTGCATGTGCGAGTGTTGGGCCAGTACCGGTAATTTCCGAAGCCTGTTATGGCCTTGTACCCTTACACGTAAATGCTTTCACAGAGTCGCTGTCGTTGTGAGGAAGTTTGCCTATATGACAAACAAATTTTGGGAGCCTGAGCTCAATGTTGCACGTAATCCTTGACTGTACTTCATTAGCATGCCAACTAATCCACTTCTTGTGACTGCTGCTAATTTGGAAGTTGGCACTTGCTCCCTGCAAAGACAAACTCGGAACTGCTGGTCTTGACGCTCCACGTTGTGCATTCTAACAGCAAGTGTCATTATTTCAACATCCGTATTAAACAAACTTCTTATGTGTTACACACAGTCGAAATCGAATTATATTTCTTATTTAATTATATTTTTCTCTCACGTTCTCGGCGATCGGCCGAGTGTGAACGAAGCATTTATCCCTTACATCCATGGTTTAAGCTAGAAGATAACACAACATTGTATAAACAGGCAACTCAGAATCAATATTTTTGTAAAACATGATACGTTTCTGGAACACTCAGCTACTATAACGTGTGTACATCATGACTAGAGTGAGTTAACCCCACAGAAGACCAGATCAGAAATGAACTCCACAAGTTGGGAGAAAAGTGCCATATCATTTGCTCCTGTGACAGATTTTTACGGCTTGTTGAAAAGTTGTGGCTATAGCCTCTATCATTTGTTTCTGTGGCACATTGTTGCATTTTTGCCAATTTTATTTTAAAGTACGCCGCATTCTTTGACTTCAAGTAGTAGAAAAGACTGTAACTTAAATCCTGCTTATTATAGACTCCTTTCAATTAACCAAGCGCATCCTAGCCTTTTTTCGTTCATTCATATACAGCTTTCAGTTATTTTTCCCACATAGTCACCTGCTCTTAAATATTGACATGTGACCACATCTATCGATTTTAAAATGAAGTTACAGTCAATAATTTGTTTTGATAAGGTGATGAAATGCCTGACACAAGCTTTTGTACCTTGTAGCGGCATCAGAATATTTCAAAACTTGCCGTGTCCTTTTTGATCATTTTTAAGCTCGAATACAAAACCGCTATATCGCCGTCTCTTTCTTTTTCTTTCTGTACAGCTTGCCCTGTCTTCCACATGTATTGTATAGAGTAATAGTGCCCTGATTTTCACTTATCTTGAATGACATACGAGGAAGTATTATTTCACCCAAAAATTTGATAACGAAATTTCAGCGGAAATACATTTTAAGACACCGACTCCAAAAACAGCATTTTAAAGCTTCTTGTGTATTTGTATGTGTGTATGTGTGTGCGTAGTAGTGTTTAACGCCCGCTTTTACTACATACGGCACCGCAGGCGGTGACACTGATGATACATTGAATGCAAATGGAGCACCGGTGGAATGAGATGGTGGGGAAACCGGAAGAAACCCACCCCAGCGCCGCTTCGTCCACTGCAAATCTGTCTGGGATCGAACCCGGGCCACTTTGGTGAGAAGCAAATGGTCTAACCACTCGACTACGGTGTGGCCGTGTGTGTGTGTGTCAGTGCGTCAAAGGAATTCTCGGAAACGCGAAACTTAGCGTTTAAGTTCAAGCCCTTCCGGGGATGACACAAATAATTTATAGAACATTTTCCCACTCCAAACTGCACTTTAGGTGAAATGTTTTCCTTGTTTTTTATTTTGACAAAACTATCGTAACATGTTTTAATCCTTTCAGATCTGAAAGACCTTTCGGAAAATGTTAAACCATAAGGCGTAGAAAAAATAAAACTGCGCAAGAAATGCAGATCGTGTTATACAAAGCAGTTTATGCCAAATAGAAGTGTTGTTATATAGTGAGGATTTTTTGTCAGTCCTCTAAATCATGCTGATACCTTCTTGAAGTAGTCGAGTTGATATTCGGTTTCTTCTGTTGATTATGGAAAGGTCATATAGATCTATTCTTTTTTAAATGTAATGAAAGTTCATCTAGATTATCAAGAACTACACAGAATAGATTTTAGAACATAGAGTGGAGTAACGCATATGAATTCAACACATTTCATTTATTGGAAAGCCGATATTTGACTAAAACTCGTGTATCAAATAGTGACACATTCTCACTTGTAGTGGGTGACAATGAAATAGAGATTCAATGTGCATTTGCATTCGAGAGAAGTGTTCTGGAGTTGCATGACGATGATTGTGTGCAGCTGCATTACTGGAATATCGAGCTCTTTTAAACAGTATATTAGTTGCAAAAGTCGCACAAATATTAATATAAAACTTATAGAGACTTCATTGGTATGTCTGTATCAAATGCTAACAATAAGTGTTGCTTAGCTGAATAAACACATTATTTTAGAGATTTCTATGGTTGACACCGCTTTTCCACTCTAGACACATATCTTCTAGGTTTCTCACTCTCATTGCTTCATTCACTGCACAATCCCAGTATGCTTTTGGCAACCCTCGTACTCTTCCTTCTTGTGGTGTCCATTCTAATATTTTTCTAGGTCATCTTTCTTCGGGTCATCCTGTTGCTGTGTCCAAACCGTTTAAGCATTTTACACTCCATTTTTAATCTTAACGAAGCTTGATTTTCTACAAGTTCTTCTTAGGCCTATTCCTGTGGTTAATAACCAGTTATAAGTACACAAACATTCAAATTAATTTAAGTGCAGTTTGTGTGCAACAGCTATGTCACCTTCCGTTTTTGACAACCAAGCATGACTAATCAATCACCAATTCGTAGAAACTGACTTCATCTCATATTTCCATACCTTTTCCTTGTTTTGCTAAGATGCGCTTATCTAACTTCGCCGTTTGGCGCTACTGTTGGTGTTATCTATGGATTTTCTCTTCATTTTTTACTTTCTGTGCTTGTCCCCTTCAGCAGCAGGTAATGTATTCTGAGTCGCCATTAGGTAGCGAATGACATGATGTTTTTACTACAGCACTCCGAGGCACCATTTACATGTCAAGACATCAACCCGCCATAAAAACCGACAGGTTCTCATTTTGTTCCATTCCTCTACAACAGGGATTTGGCTGCTATACATGTGCCCTAAAAATAAAACAATGCAAATAGTTTCTTGACATAGCACAAGAAACAGTAAAAGCTCCTTTACAATTGCAAATGTACAAACGATTTGTAACGTTCTTATATGTTCTCTACATACATAAATGTATCATTCTATGTAATCTAACGTAACTCTGCGATGCACCCGCCCTTTCCGCCCGACTACTGCGCACCCCCCCCCCCCCCCCAAACACTGTCTACTACAGACGTCATGACTTGGGTGCTGTACTGGAGGTGGAACGTGGTCAGAGCCCCAGTCCCTCCCGGCCAACATAAATGGTCTTTGCAACCAGGGCCGCTACTTTACAATCAAGTAAGTCCTCAATTGGCCCATCTGAGACCTAACGACTCTGACTATTCGCCGAGCCTAGCGGGAGAAAATTCTCATGAGGGTACCGGGAATTGAGCCCGGGTCTCCCGCTTTGTAAACAATGGTGGACCACTGCATTAAGGAAAGGAACCTCTAAATATTTGCTTAAAATTTACTGTTCAGTTTCTCCAGTAAAATGATTCTCACCATCACATACTTCAAAAGTAGTTTAAGCTTTAATATTACTTGGAAGCCTATTTCATTTATAAATGTACTTTTATAATGCAATATAAAAATTTTAAATAGGTACACCGAAGCATTTACTTTATACAGTGGAAAGTATGTTACTCGTTCTTTTTTATTTATATCCCATTTATACGCCGCCTTTAACATCGAAGCTCATATCGGTGGCCTTTAACCTTTTTGGAACAATTGCTCAACAGTAATGGTATTCATTCGCTTAGCAGTGGTTTTGAGTACATCATCAACATCAGGATCGTCATCGCCAGCCTCATGTTTCTCTCCATCTTGTTATGGGTCTTCTGACGCTTTTTCCAGTCGGCTGGTACTCATAACACAACTTAGGGAAGCATCTTTCATGCACTCGTTGAACATGTTGTTCCCATCGGACTCTATATTGCCCTATTTTTTTTCCTTTAGGATAAAAATATAAACATAAAGATAGCCATAGTTCCCCTTTGAAGGGCAAGAGCCTCCTATCTACCGGTTGAGTGGATTCAGCGCTGCTTGTAGGGTGAGCTAATCCCTGTAAGCTTGTTTCTATAGAACTATGATTATTTATTATATGTCTGTCTTGGTTACGGTCTGTTATTTTATCAATAACTATTCACTTCGTAAAAACAAGTACAAAACTACTTCCTTTAGAGTCAACACTCCTTTTAGCCTACGTCATTTATAGAAATAACATTTAATTCGTTTCTTATTTCTTCGTTGTTTTATATTGTCCATAATTGCACGTCCCTTAATTGCTCTTCAGTGTCTCATTTCGGCTGCATTAAGTCCTTTCTAAACCTTTTTCATTACCCACACTTCACATCCGCACATCAGTGAACTTTGGGTTTCTATTACTTTGGATTAACTTACTACATTAAATTCAAACACAACACACACACAGGCACGCACGCACGCACACACACACACACACACACACACACACACACACACACACTCCATTTATACTTCCAGACTCTAGAAGAAATGGCGAATAACTCTAATTAAGGAAAACCTCCCACCTTCGAGGTTTCCTTCGAGGTTTTTAATGAGTAAGGCAGAAGTAAAATAAAACCGAAATTAACCAATCTTTAAAACCTTATAAGCGCATTTCTTACCTAAGTGATATTAATACTGATAAACCTCTAGGAAATGTTTTCATTGCACCTTTTTGGTAGGTGTAAAAGGAAAGGTGTGGTTAGTGATTTTGCAAACTGAGAAAACAATTCCATATTTCTGCAAAGCTCTTAAGGCATGGGAATTGCACAGTACATTTTCGGCGTTAGATATATTTCGCGAAAATAAAATGATTAAAATGGATCTTCACCACCTCTTCGAAAGCAGTATCAAGATCAAACCGCTAGCCCGAATCCGAACTGATACTGATAATCGATAATATTACTTTTCCTAATCATAAATCACTCCCAGAAACGAACAGTAGGTAACTGATAAGATTTATGTGATTTTTAATCACTGGGGCATTGCTTGTGCACATACCGATATATAACGAAATGGTATTTCTACAAGAATCTCAAGTTACACACACCACATAGTCCATATATGGCTTCCAGTAACTTTTCCTGTGTGCGATTTTCGATAAAAAACAGAGAGGCGTTGTGTTTGAAAGAACCCGTTGGAAATATCTGATGTATTGCACGCACATAAGTTTCTCTGCTCTTGTACTTCTTACAAACTCTTATTCCTTTATCTTCTTCATGTTAGTCGAGATAAACATGTGCAAAACTTATCTTACTACTGATTTTCTTATAGATGCTAGGGGAATATGCGAATACAGTAGCCCTTGAGCGCTAGTCAAGCTTGGAAATTCCATTCTCTTTGCACGACCAAAAGTAAAAAAGTGAATAACGAACTTGCATTTGAGAAAAATTTAAACACTGCAAAAATCGTAACAAGGAATATCTACGAAATAGTTCACTCTACAAAGAAATGCATATAAACATAAATTGTGTGGTTTGAAGAGATATACATTTTTGTATAGTCATCCAAAGTAAACAGGATTACATAAGCTATAATGGGGCTATAATACATTTCATTTGTCATATAAATATCTTAAACATATATTTTAATCAAAATCGTTAGAGCCATTTTCAAGAAAATCAAAATTTTCGAAAGATTTTCCATGTAAAGGATGGTTTAGGTTGGTGCTATTTTCTTGAAACTCTTCGTGTCGCATCCTTGAAAGACATTAAACTTATATACCAACTTTGGTTTTTAACCGAGTTTTCGTTTCTGAGTTATGCTGTCCACAGACTGACACACAGAGACACAGACACACGCACGCACGCACACACACACACACACACACACGTACACGCACACGCACACACACGCTTTTTTTTATTCAAGGGATCTCAAAACATATATTTCCGGTGAAATCTCGACATAGAATTTTTGGGTGGCATACAATACTTGCTCTACTTACCAGTAGATCAAGTGAAAATGGAGAGAACCTTCAAGAAGTACAGTACGCTTGCTTTTATGATTGGTTCTGAAAGATACAATTTTGTATATACAATGGGGAGAGTATAAAGAAATGGATGGAGATGGTGGATTGGGTATTCCGCCTAGTAACATCCTGAAAGTTAATAGTATCAGCGGCTAAAATAACTTAGGTTTCTTTTTGAAGCAAACTGCAAAGTAAAATGGGATAAAATTTTCAAGGTACTGAGGTTAAAAGCTTGGAGACCGCTTGGAAATGCCGGAGAATATATTCTTAAGAAAGTAACCAAAAAGCCGTGTAATGTAAATGCGAATGCGGAAAGACACTAGTTCAGGTAGAAACATCCTTTGAAGGTGCGAGTTTAAAGTCGCTTTGATATAGACGACGTATCTCGTGAAGGTATTTTGGTTTCACGCTCTAATAGTCAGCTCTGTGATACTCCGGTCGCCGCTCAACTGAGAATCCGCGCACGCGCAGTGGAAACCAATCTCTCGTGGATGAAACTAAGACAAAATTGCAAAAACATGTAGGTATATGTAGCTCTTACGCAAAACCTTCAAAGTGTGGCCACAAAAAGCTATAATAATAGTGGTGGCGGTGGCGGTGGCGGTGGTGGTGGTAGTAATAACACTAATAACTGTAATAGTAATAGTAACAACAATATTTCCGATTTATAAGTTGTCTTCTGGAAGTTAAATTCCATGCCTCTGGATCTAAATTTCTCGATGTTAAGGCTGCCTGTACATCATCCAAGTTGTTATCGGACGTCCCCTTTTTCTGCTTTCTTCTGGTATTCATTCCAGTATTTTCTTTGATAGTCGTTCCGCTGCCATTCTTTTAACGGGACCATACCACTGTAGTCTCTTCGTCTCTATAATATCCAATGTATACTATCATAATTTATTTTATTTTGGGTTTTTATTCCTTCGAATCCTGATTTTCTAGCAGATCGCCTCAATATATCCATTTTATTTTTTTTTCTCTGGTTGAGATTTGCCATACCTCTGCAACATATGTAAGGATACTTTGGATTATTCTTTTACAAATCTTTAATTTTCTATTCTTTATGATACTCTTTTCTCCACCAAATATAATTTAATGCGTTTATTGCCCTCCTTGTTAAGGAAATTCTATGTTTTATGTTACAATTTTCCCTTAGTGATATATTTTTATCAATAAATAAGTAAACTCATTGCTTAAGGATACCCATCTGTGAAATTTTGAAGATCTACAGTTTTCGTTGGATTGATTTGAAATGTTACAACAATCACTGTATAGTGAGGAGTAACTGTGCTAATTTTCATACATTTAGGCAGATTAGTTGCAAACATATTAATTTTTTTTTTTAATATTTGTATAAATGGTTCCCCATGATGCAATTTTGATCTGAAAAACTTGATAATTTTCAGTTATGTCCTGTAATATAATGTCAGCAAATTTATGAGATAATTTCTTAATCTTCTTATTAGTTTGGATAAAAATAAATTTTAAAGTTTAAACTCATTATTTTTTCATTTAAATTTTGAAATGTAAACTTTAATATTTAATTACTCAGCAGTTACTCATGTTATGAGAAAATGATCTCATCATTTCTTTTTAATATTATTTCTAAGCAGGTACACCAAATTTCATGTATAAGTACCTACTGAAAATTGCATCGTGTGGAGCATTTTAAAGAGCAAAGAGTGCTAAAAATAAAAACGTGGAAAAACTAAGTTTGAAGTCATAGCAAGGATAATGGAACTGTATGGATTTAAATGGACACGACCACTTACAAGCAATCAGTTGGACGGCCACGTGACATAGATAAAAAGACCGTAAGGCTGTAAAAAGCATATCAAAATAAAGCACACGATTTATACTATTTGATAAAACAAAAATCCATTTTTGGCAATTTTTGAAATTTTTAGCCTTTTTTCACAGATGGGTATCCTTAATTCTATTTCTTCTACACTATCAAATTTTATTGATTCTTTTTCTTCTCCAATAAATAAATATTTAGTTTTGATAATGTTAATCTTAAGCCCTATTACTGATAATCTTCTTTTATTTTTCTTGCCATATATTCTACATCCTCATGGTATAGTACTGGTATTCCCGTCACTTGACATTTCCTTTTCCAGTTCCTTAATAGGCGCTCCAGGTGTATTTTAAACTAAGTTGGCGATATGCTACATCCTTGAGCAATCTCTTAGTGATTTCAAAGCCTTTTCATAATTTATTTACCACTTTTATTTCTGATATTGGTACTTTATATAATGATTTGATTGGTCTTATTACCTTCCCATTAATTTTTCGTTCATCTAAAGTTTTTCACAATTTATTAGTGGTGCACTATCATATGCCGTTTTTATATCTATGAATAATAAATGAAGGTGTCTATTGGTGACTTTCTTTTTTTCTGTCATTGTCTTACACAGAATAGATTATGCATATATGATCTCTCCGCTTTAAATCCATTTCAATTCATTCATGTCTATATTTTCACATTCCTTTTCCAGTAGTTTTGTTAATATCCGATCATAAAGTCTACTGAGTGTGCTTGTAACTGAAACGCCCCTGTAATAGTAATAAATTTTTTTAAACCGGTGCTGGAGTAGATTTACCGGAAGCATTGCAGCTGTTGCTTGGTTTCGGGAGCATGATGATAAATCTAAGTCTTGTTGACATTGAAAACAGGTATACAAATTGTTGCTTCGAAGTTGAGAGCCTGCTTGTCCCGACGCACTTTGGCCGAATTTTTCATCTCCAACCTATTATGGAGATTATGAATTGCCATTCCCATCGTCGAACGCCTATTTTCGTTTGAAGATCAGGGAGAATCATGCCCTGTATGTTTCCAATTATTTCCTTGCAACCTCATCAAAAAAGGATGTTTCACCACGTATAAAGTAGTTTTGTTGAACCAATGTCCGACTGTTGTCATGGCGAAGGATCCTCATTAGTAAGATCCAATTTCTATTTCATCTCCTCGCACGTGTTTCCATCCAAAAGTAAAATGCGAATCACTGGACGAACTGCTGTTTTGCTATTTTGGCAAAAACTACTAACTTACACACCTGTCAAATTCAAACTAACCCATGAATCGGTTTCGAAGTTTATTTTGGGCAACGTTTAATAGATTATAACAAAAACACAGTATGATCGGCGGCGCCGTGGCCGAGCGGTTAGCGCGCTCGCCTACCACCTAGGCGGCCCGGGTTCGATCCCAGGGACCCGCATGTGGTATTCGTGGTGGACGAAGCGGCGTCAGGGCGGGTTTTCTCCGGGTACTCCGGTTTCCCCCGCCATCTCATTCCACCGGTGCTCCATCTTCATGTATCATCAGTGTCACCGCCTGTGGTGCCGTAGTAGTAAAAGCGGGTGTTAAACACTACAACAACAACAACAACACAGTATGATTAATTTGCCGTAGCAGAACCATCTATTTTGAAGCAGCTTTGTATAATTCTCGATGTACTTTGATTTAGAGAGAGAGTGTGAGTGTGAGGGGGAGAGACTCCTGTTACTTGAACACTGAGAAAACCATAAATGTAAATTTTGTTGCTACACGACGGACTGCGAACTTTAGACATCTCCCCTAAATGACATCTTCCCACAATCCACTCTAACTCTTGTAAAACCACGTAAAATCATGGCTAGATAATATTCGCGTAATACTATACTGTTGTCCACAATTTCAACATTCCTGCGTTTATGCAACAAAATAACAATTGTTTTTCAAGAGTCAGTTGAAATGACCCTTTCAAAGTCAACTGCATCAGTCCACAACTTTAAATCTGCCGCATTTATGGCATTTAATATGTTTAAAGATACAGAGTTGGCAGTGACAATATACATATATGTATAAAAATTAGTTTTATAATGGTCAAAGCGATTTCGCTATAACTATGGCTATGTGCCAACAATTAATTTCATGTAGACTGCAATTGATTCAGCTGCACGCTCTTGTGGTAGTGTTTATTCATTCACGGCAAGCTAGTTCATCTATTCTCCAATCTCAGTCGTTGCAGAGAGGGAGGGAAGGAAAGCAGCTTCCCGTATGTGCAAGAATTGCTCATGTCTCATCTCACGACCTATTATTATATATTTGCTTACTGACCCCTGGGGAAAGCGCAAAAACTTTCAAGAGAGTGATACGATGAACTGACTTACCCCAAGCCATCCTTTGCATAGACAATTTTTCTCATTTATGATTTTCTCAAAAGTAGTTTAATATTTCCGGTGAATGTTAGGCATGATTAACACAAATCAGATGGGGAAAAGGCACCTTCTAAACCTTATTTATGCAAAGTATAAGCAGAAAGTTCTTCATTTCGTTTGACATGGAAAAAATTAAAATGCTATATCAAAGTTATGAAATAGCTACGCGTGTATTTGAAAATGGGTACAGAACGTTACCTAGTGGTAAAAAAAATTTTCCCTACATGTATAAATACTTCAAAAATTAATTGTCAAACAATCAATATCAAGATTATTACCTAGTAAAGCTATGTTGTCAATAAACTGCATATTTTAAAAAGGTATTTAAGAGCACTACGCCAGTATTGAAAAATACTTTCCTTCACTTAAAATTAGTCACTTCCGGTAAAACCTATTTATAGATAAAACTAACAGTTTTATTATAAAATATATTATATATTATTGGCATAGGCAAACTTCCAAGTAATTTATTTATAATGCTCTTCACTGGCTGAAACAAAAACAAGGATAGAGGCCCTCGCAACCGGAGCAAAGCACTTCACATAGACTCTCGGCCCTTTGTACTTCTTCCGTGAGCCATGGGAGGGATGCATGAGGGGTGAGAATCAACATTTGAAGGATGAAGGACGAAGGACGCAAGCAAGAACGGGTCCCTAATGTTTCCAGTTCCAATTCATCCGGCGACGCCTGACCTCACTCACAAGATCCTAGCCCTCGCGCTTACCCCTGGTGGTACCCACCTGAAGACGGATCGCCAGTGAATAAGTCTCTACAAAGCGCAAATCCACCATCTACTCGCAACCTGCCAAACACCCTCACCTGATCCTAAAACCTCAAACAGTTCAAATGATGGGCACAGGAAATTAGAGATAGAAGGCGTGTTACAACAGGAACAACTTTAGTATTCCGGCGAAATAATGAAAAGCTCTTGGGCCATAGTCGGTTGTATTTCAGTTCAATAAATCTTACCATCGTTTGCGATTTTTTCAAAAGCAGTTGTAATGTTTTCGTACTATATTATGTTTAAACTATTTGTATACGAAATAAAATGCATATCTTGAGCTTTCTTGTAATAGACTATAATATCTTCTTAATACTAAATTGCTTTTACAAAATTCTTTGTGATAAAGCTAAAATCTTACTGCACAGATACGTCGATTTCTTCGAAGTACACAACTTATTGCAAATAAAACATTTGCTGGCGTTAATCTTTTTCGATTCATTGATTATTATTAGTTACTCTCATGCAAACAACAAAGACTTTTAAAGCCTTAGTAGCCTCAGAAGTAGCAATTTTATTTTTAAAATGTGATTATTTATTTAGCCTAAACTATCCGTCTTCCTACCTACAGGAAATGTGTAAGTCAGACACAGGGAAATGGGATGACAGGAACACAATCGAGTATTAATTACTCTCTGCACTTTTACCCCACACCAAATGCAGGCCACCTGTCTTTTCCAGTTCTGTTTATGTACACACGCGTCTTTACAAACAAGGGAAGTTTCAAGGCGTGCAGAACCGAATAGAAACATGATGTAGTGGTTTTGTGATTACGCTGCGTACATTTTCTTTTGGAACAACAAACACAGTGCTTTATCTTTACTAGGAACACAAAGCCCATTCGGCTTTGAAGTATTTGTTCTACCTTGTTATGCGACATGATCTACCACTGACACAATGAGGAGGATAGATAACAGTGGGGGCGTGCCCTGATAGCTTACTGTGTAGGTGAGTGAACGGATTTAAAAGTACGATGTATATATGGTGTAAATATTTATTGAAGTGTGTCTCTATTAACAAACATTATAGGAATAAGCTTTTTAATAATAGTTTTCTAAGGATAAATGTAATTTAAATAAACAAATCAGATTTTTCTTTTCTTACAAACAGCTCTTAATATAATACACCATCTCCTCTGTTTCACGACAAAGTATCCTTTATTTCGCTTTTTTATTTATTTATTTAGTTTTGTATTGTTTATTTTTAATTTGTTTATATATTTTTGGGCACCGAATTAGAAAAATTATATTGCAGTAAAGTATTTAGCTGTTTGACGACGTTGTCGATTTCCAATGTCACATCAGTGTCCCGTTGTGCCGGAATTTCGTCCCGCAGGAGTTCTTTTACATGCACACTTAAAAACCATCGGTCTGGACCGGATTTGAACCCGCGACCTTGGGATAAGTAGTCTGCTTATGCGACCAGCGTATGCCAGTCACGATTAATGTCCATTAAACGCTAATGTTGCCTGGATCAACATACCTAGGCAATAATTATCTGGACAACTGTTAGCTGAATTGTCTGTTTGGAGACACTGCAACTTGGAACAGAGGCCAGCGTTCTGTGTTTGGCAACTCTGGATTGTATTGCATTGCAGGTTGTGCGATGTGGATTAAAGGGGAAGAGAAATTCCATCAGCTCTGGAGAGAGAAAGGCAATCAACATTTGGCCTATAACATACGGGATGTAGCCAGATATACCATATTCGGCCAAAATTGTAACTTTTGCATGCATGTTGAAATAATGAATTGCTTTATCGACGTACAATTCGTATTTATAAGTCTTAGGATCTGACAGATATGTCCTTTATAGCCTTATTTTTCGACCTCCATTCATACTTTTTACCCACTGCAATTTTAAACGTATTTGTTGAATTGTTTTGTGTAATATTCTTTACATAATCACTTAAGTTTTGTGTTCTTTTACCTGTAAAATATTGAACGAGACAGAGTAAATGCTACATACAAATTTCAAATAAATAACTTAATTCAGTTATTTTTTTAGTAAGAAGCACGTACCAGTAATCCTGGTGTTAAGAACGTGCACATATGCACTTGCATATGTATAAATATCATATTGGAAGACAAAAATGTGAAGTTGAACTAATTTCTCAAGATACATATAAGCTGCAGTAAAATTAGTTACCTTCAGAGATATCGGGATGGCAGAATAACTTTAAATAGTGTTTGCCATGCTTCTAATATACAACCATTCAAAGGTAACCAGTGTCCCATAGCTTTCGCTACTCTTGTACACACTATGTTAACAAACGCTATTCCCATTTCTATTTTACGTTAATCCATATAACCATTTCCAGGAATTGCCTTACTGGTAATTTTCCTGTAGGTGAAACGGTAATATGGAAATATATTAGGCTTCAAACTATAGTCAAATATTTCAAGAAATTTCGTTCTCTTTGCCTGGACAAGAGATAAAAAATTATTTACCATTTGAGACATGTATAGGTATTGGAAACTTCAAACAAATAACAAGGAATATTCCAAAAATTGTTCAATCAAAAAAAAAAAAAAAAAAAAAAAAAAAAAAATCTACATATTTTTTAGCTTTAACGTTCTCTTAACTATTAAGTCACATGGACGACTAATGAAATGGGTGAAATTGTGCTTAAACAACCCGGGGTTCCATAGAGGCAGAGGAAGTGAAGAAAGACACTAAAAGGATTGAACAAGGTTATGAGTAGTAAAAGTTGTGTGTTGTGATAGTCAGATGACCTTGTTGTCGACAGGCCCTTAAACACCACTCACTCCCTCACTCTTCCACTCTTTCTTTATATAACATATTATTTACTTATTTGTTTACTTTTCCATCAACTATCATTTTTCACACTGAACTATCACTCGCGAAAAATATTTATCTTACTACGTTTTGGTGCATATGCAGATATACCACACAATGAAAGTGTTATATCCAGTGCATCTGAAAACTGAGCATTGTTACAAGGAAATGCTGGCTTGTCGAGATAGACGTGGGTTCGACTCGCTGTACTGTGTAATATCTCACGAGCGCTTTCACATTAATAGTTGCTCGGCAGGCAGGACATAATTTTGTGATGATGTCAGTTGCCTGTTGCACCGTACAGCATCCCTCCTATATATGGCAGGCAGGCAAGCAACCAGGCAGACAGGAAGGAACAATGTCCGACATTGCTATGGCTTCCTGTTCAACATCATATCTCATTCGTCAGCCTCTCCCTTCTCTTCATTCAGGATCACAATGTAACTGTAAAGATGTGCAACAAAGTGTCTTCCATTGTTCTGATTATCAGGTCTGCAACAGTGCCCTTCATGGCCGCAAAATGCTAAACAGATAATGCTCGAAACAGCTTTGTAAACTTGCTTACCTAGAATAAGAACAGCTTTAAACATGCTCTATGTACTGGCTCTTTCTCTTCATGATTTATCACAAGTATTATCATATGACCTCTGACATGACCGGTAAACTCTTCAGTGGAGCGAGAGAATTTATCTGAGAAGTATAGAAGTGTCGAATGATATTTATGTGGATCTCTTCATAAATAAAATATGAATTTAAATACTACATGGTAAATATTTGAGCAGAAAATGTGGTTCTATAAAAATAATCTAAAATACACTCATTTTGATTAGTGTTATTCGAATTGCTCAGCACTGTCAACCGAGAAAAACAAAGCCCAAGTAGTGCTTGGTTTCGAACTTCTCTTGTTTTAAAAGAAAACCAGTTTTATAATCTGAAGCAATTATTTATTTGTTTCACGTTGATGTCACCAGAGTCATACTATTACATAGTATTCTGTCGGTCACACGTGCATAACTGTTTGAAGCAACAATGCTTCCCGCCGCCAAATAATACCTCGAAGTCCCTTTGCTTCAGTCCTTTGCCGCGGATGGAGCTATGAGATGTCTCTCCCTGGGTATGCGTGGATTATGTTTTGAAAGGATGACACTAATTCTGATGATAATGTCTTTTAATAAAGCTTTAATCTTTTATTTAATCCTTTCACTATTTTCACTGAGACGTTGCCGAACTATGTACGTCTATTATATTACAACTCACCAGCCAATAAAACTGCTCACAATTACACACATAAAATAAGCTTTACGATGATAAGAGAGGTAGAACCGGAAGTAAAAAATATAATACCACAGCCTGAATTTGAACTATCAACCTTCCGCTTCACGCGCGGCGGCTCTAACCACTAAACCGGTATGACACTGAATTCTCCAACCGATTCGTATTTTTTCTGGTAGATCACAAAGGGAACCTTGCATCATAAATAAATACCCCAAGGGCGACTTACAATCGTAAACACTTTAAGTCCTGTGATTAAATAACCTTCAGATGGTTCGTTTTCACGCACTGCATGCTTCAACAAATTTAGGTCTGTTCTTTCGACAGAGAAGTGCAGAGCGACCGTTTGCTCTAACTGAAACAACACTAAAAAATCCGTTGAAACTATTCAACTTTTTAAATTCTCGAGGATACTCTCTTTTTGCGTTCGTTTACTCTATTCATTTTTTATTGCAAATTATTACTCTATTTTTAAATTCTTTCTTTAAATGATTAATTTATGTATCTATGATTCCATTATCACATATCAAATGTGACTTTATTTTTAACATTGGTAAATAACCTTTCTTCTGGAAAAAGACATTAATTATTAAACGGGCAACTGTTAAAAACAGTTATGAAATGGATATCTATTTTGTATTGTCGATCGTAATATGTAATAAGTTGCTTTTCAGCTGTTTATGGGATGCAGTTGGCGACACTGACTAAACCAGAGATCTAGTAATAATTTGTACAAAACAAAAGAACTATCAGATGAATTAGATAATTCCTATATGATAATTTAAGAGCTCTATGTATGAAATCGCCCTGGTGTGATTCTTTTGGTATGTTATCCAAATCGCAGTTATCTAATTACTAAGAAACTGCAGGCTCCCAAAATATTCATATGCTTTATCATATGTGGCACTAAGCTTCTTCGCTGCCATCCTTGTCTGATACTTCTGAGAACGTCTTACACTGGTCTTGCATATAAATATACAATGGCGTCTTTTTCTGGCTTGTTCAGTTCTCGTGACCATAAGCATTCAAGTGTTTCTTCTACAGGCATACGCAGTAATATTACTCTTAAATACAGTGCTATTTAATATTAGCTTCTTTTTACTTTCTATAGCACGTACATAGTATGTATATCAAGATTTCGCAGGAAATACACGTTTTGAGGTCAATGAATTAAAAAACGTGCCTCTCTGCATAGTGTAACTCAAACACCAAAAGTAGGTTAAATATCAACTTAATTGAAGTTCAATGTCTTCCAAGGATGTGGCTTGAAGATTTTCAAGAAAATTCTCCCACTTCCAACTACCCTTTACATGGAAAAATTGACATGAATTAGAAAAATAAATGTTTTAAGAAAGTTAGTACAAGAGTGGGTAGAGAAGTCATATGAGTGTAGGTATACGTCAGATTTTTAATAGTACGTTTCTTTCGTCATAGCTTTCCTGTTCTTGAGCTCTTTACTGCATAGTTTTGTGGCTAATTTGCATTTTTATTACTAAATGAGTGCTGAATAACAATTCTGGAGTTGCTTCATCTTGTCCTTCCATTTTTCTCTTTCGTAATCTTTAAAATCAACTAACTAAACCTGCAAATTAATTCCAGACAGTTAATTTACCTCTTCAAAGCAGGGGAACACTATTCAGCTTAACAAGTCGCATTTGTAACAAATGTGTTTAATTAATAAAAATAGTAGTAAAGACATTGATACAATGCAAACTACTTGAGCGAATAAAAAGTACTGAGTTGAATTAATGAGCTTGCTTGATGAGGTGCTCGTAGTTTTGTGAATTGAAAGTCCCGAAATATTTCCGAACTAATTAACTGGGCATTTACCAATAAGGCATTCTTCACGCCAATGACAGCATAAACCAACATACTGTAGCTTAAGGTATTTCACAACCACCCGGCAACGGCAACGGGAAGCTAGGCAGCTCTCAATATTTTGGTTCGCAACAAGCTGGCAAAGATAATGGCAAAATGCACTATCGATTAGCTAATCGATAGAAAGTACGATACAGCGCATTGGGAATTCATTTGTTTCTATCTGATCATTGATATTTTCATGGTTATTTCATAGCACGGCCACCTTGAGTAATTTATACAGTGAAAAGTCTAATACGGCAATATGACTCTAATATGCCGTGGCCGATAACAGGAACTGAAAGTTAAAACTTGACCAAGTCCTCTTCCCCGTTTCCGAGGCCCGGGAAAGCACTCCCATTGAATAGGTGTACGTTTCGGTTATATTATGTTACGGTTATGTGGTCGCAAACCCGCAAATTTGCGAACTACAAAAGCAAAAGTCTGGCCACATTACCACTGTTTCCAAATACTCTAAGCTCCAACACACATAGCACATACTAAAACTGGGATTACAGGCTTTAAAGTCACTAATAAAAAATGTATTAAGAACCAACGCTCAAAGCTCAAAGAGAGTACTTTATATTCACCATTTTATAGGTTAGCAGAGCCGAAAAGTTTCGAACGTGAGCCAAATGGAATTTACAGAGCTTCAAGCTTCACATACATGCCACAGTTACACATCAAAGAATGCTGGAAGACCTCGTACTGCCACCCAAATCCAAATAATTCAACCCTTTCCAAACGAACAACCTTCACAACTCCAGGTTTCTCTCCAGCGTGCCAAACTAGAAGGTCCAGGAGGAAACACATACATTCAGGTGACTTTCTGTACACTTTAATCACACTATTCTTAAAGAAACTTATTCTTCTACCTCACTTTAGTCCGGATAAGCAATTGTAAAACTGCTCTTATTTCACATTTCCTTGCAGTAGAGTGGTACTAGGGGAATGCAGTAGACAACGATCAAATCTTTCAAGAGATGGCTCTCTTTGATGTGTGGCGGCCAGCCGGCCGGCATCACAATATTTAACTAACATTAGAATTATTTAATACCAACAATGCAGGCTCATTGTAACTATTTATAACTTTTTTACCTTGCGCAATTGAAGAAATCTTATGCATACGATTGTACTATTTCCTCCACATTTTTGATAGGTGACTGCAAAAAGGCATGTGACAGGTATTGTTTTGTTCTTTCAGCTTATTAATTATAATTGGCAGTATTACTCCCATACTAGTGCTTGTTTAGAGGGATGTTACGCAACATGAATGTTGCGTTCTAATTAATCAACTAATTAATCCCGACATATTTTGCCCCGTCAGACACCTGTCAAATGGAGCACCACCATCTGAATTATGATAAAGGCAAACTTGCTTCTCATGATAGCTAAAACTGGCATTTATGGTTGAAATCAAAGGTAAGGGAATTACTTGTCACTAAAATACCCACTTACATTACTTGCAACTGTAGTTGAGAAATAGCAACCATTTTATATTTTTAGGCAGAGTTATGGATGTGTGTTTTGTTTACATCAGGTACCTTTATCAGGGTCACCGAGCGAGACTGCTTGGCCGTTACATTTGAGGCTTGCATTCGGGAGGTAGTGGGTTCAATTCCCGTGGCCGACTTCCTGGTATTTTCTGGGGTTTCCCCGGATCACCAGGCGAATGCTGGGAAGGATAATTACATTCCCTGAATTTCCTGTCCTTCCATTTCATTTCAGTCATCATTTCATTCATTCTTCATTCCTTAATTCCTTCAGGATCGCAAGTGTCAGCGAGGGTGTCAGGTTCAGCCTTGCAGGGATTATATGTGCTTTGTAAAGGAATGCCCTCCGTTGCTCGTTGTGTTGGAGACTTAGGTACAATAAGTACAGCTTCGGCACCGAACCCTTTGTATCTCCCACACGAGGATTTCCTAAAGATCGCTATGATGCAATAGCACGCTACGACACACTCATTCCCTCTGTTCGGGAATGGGCAAAATTTTGAAGCAAAGAGTAATCGATGGTATGACCCTCCAATAGATCATGGATTGTGAATAGTGATTCAGTTTAGAACAAATAAAATAAAAACATTAGCAAACTGATAATTTATAATGCTATTTTTATTTATTATTTTGCTCAAGCCCATTCATATTTATCAGCCATGTCATTAACTGTCTCCTAGGAGCCACCTTCTCTACTCAGCTGTGTACCTCCCTCCATACCAGTAGGCTACACGGTGCAATTGAAACTAGTAAACAGCATTAGACGGACGTTCAGAATGACTACGCACACGTTTCATCAAGAATGGGAAGATTATCGTTGTATTTTACATAATGAAAAACCATTTTTTTTAGTTTGTGATTATTCATTACACCATATATCTAATTTTAATATTAGATCACATTTTAACAAAAAATTAAAAAGAGAAATTAATATACAAAGAACTTTATATCAAATATGTTTATATATTTTCTTAAAACATACAATAATAATTGTTACTATTACTTATTATTTACTTCAGTACTCTTATATTGCGACAAATCCACAAACAATGGAAAACAGATTTTCTAAGTTCACATAAAATGGATAAACATGCGGTTTTTCACACATCCTATGATGTATAATGTAGCTGAAGCATCAGAATCTTTTCAATTGAAATTAATCGATGTGCACCACAATTAAGTGTTCTGGAAAAACAAGTTTAGATATTTTCCAGTCGCTCCCAGCTGAGGACTGTCCTCACATTGGTAACTGTGCTCTAAGAATACTATGTATGTTTGTGTCTGCATAGTTTGGTGAGCAATTATTTTTAAAACTTCTTGACGTGAAAATCAGATCCAAGTCAACATTATCAGATATGAATCTGATGTTCTACGGCTAAGTTCTTTGGCTGTGAACCCTGATTTAAATAAATTGGTTAAACACAGGCGTCGATCTAGAAGTAAGCGATTTAAAATATCTCCACAAATGGAGCTTATTTTTATTTATTCTAATACGTATAGTAAGTAGAGCAAGTATTCCACTCAAAAATTTGATGTCGACATTCCACCGGAAATAGGAGGCCCTCTGAATCCAAAAAAGCATTTTCAGAAAATGATTCGTGCGTGTATGTGTGTTGGTGTGCGTGTGGGTGGGTGTGGGTGGGTGTGAGTGTGTGTCGGTCTGTGGATAGCATAACTCAAAAGTGAAAATTCGGTTAAAAATCAAAGTTGGCGTTTAAGTTTAACATCTTTTAAGGATGCGACAAAAAATGTTCAAGAAAATTCCTCCACCTTAAATTGCCCTTTACACGGAAAATTTTGATATTCTTGAAAATGGATCTAACGATTTTGATTAAAATGCCTTACGTTTGAGATACTTTAACGACAAAATGAAATGCATATTTTGAATTTTCTTCCTATAGCCCATGTAACTATCTATTTACTCTGGATAGCCTTTGCATAACTGCAAACCTTAAGAAATAACCTAAATCTTACTGTACAAAAAATGTAGATCTTGCTAAAACACACAATTTATGTCCAAAAACATTTTTTGTAGAGTGAATCGTTTCGGAGATATTCCTCGTTGTTTATGTGAGTTTAGTAAAACAAACTTTCGTGAAATGAAAGACCATGATTCATTTTTTTTAAAGCTTAGCCGTGCAAAGAGAACGGAATCTCAAATCTTTAAAAGATTTGACTATCACTCAAGGCCTGCTTTGTTCCCATATTCCCGTTGCACCTACAAGGAAATAAGCAATAATTTGTACAAATGTTTATCTTAACTACATGAACAGATTGGAATAGTTACTACAAGAGTAGAGAAAGTCATGTGAGTACAACATATCAGATTTTTACTATTACTATGTATCGTGTATTTGTATGGGCAAACAACCATTTGCATTTGCTTGCATTTGAACTTACTGTGTCACTCCGTGATATCTTGTGCTTCCCTCCTTCTTTTTCCTTATTGACACGCCTGATATTTATTCTTTAAGGGTGAAACTTTGTATAAGAAACTGTAAGGGTATAACAAAGAGAGTGAATATTTATCATCCTCCTGTTCATCTTATGGAAAATGTTTTATATTTTGTGTTTCTGATAATGATTTCACTTTTTATTACAGGTAGGAGAAAGATACTGTCACGGCAGTAGGCAAAATGTCGTTTAGAAAGTTGCTGTTGCCGACTCGCCAAAGCCCTGCCGCTCTCCATCGGACCATCCAGGTGGGCATTTACTTCTAAATAGTACTATAGTTTTAGGTAATCCAATATCTATAATGTTTTATCCCAAGGCACATAAAGAACCTGAAGCTTACCTCTTTAGGTATGGACTGAATGTTGCGAACTTCTTGAGTGCGTTGTCATTTTCATCATTTCTTACATTACTTAATATACTAATGGATAAGGACGAAATATTTTATACAAGAGTAATAAGAAAGTCATTTAGAAAGCATAGATATGAACATAAGTTTCAAAATTAATATTATGAGTTTAAGATTCAAAGGAGTGCCTGGTAAAGCTCGCAGCTCTGGGGAAAAGAGCAGAATTGTGTTTATGAACACGCATTTAAATAGATGCTAACAAGAGGTGATTTTAGATTATTGACAAATCGAAAAGCTTTTTTAATATATGTGAACTTTGGTGCGACTATTGACTATGAGCTGCAATTTTTCGAAGTTCATTAACCGGACTGTGGTAGTAATAATGTTTCAGAGCACCCATTTTATTGTTTTTTAGACAGTCAGAAGCTAATCAAGGAAGGTTAACTTTGGTCGCTGGCATTTAGACAATGGGAATTGATTACTCTTGCTGGTGATAGAAATCGGCTTTGAAAGGTCGGCTATCAAAGTCACTTTATCGAATAAGGTTTCCCAATCTAATAAAGGCTTAAGATGACCTAAGGTCTAGGGAACGTAATGGTCATGCAACAAACTTTCTTTCTCTGTCAATCTACAAGCATGCTGATAATCCAGACACCGAATGCAAACCAAGGCTGAGATCAGCTACAATTTGTTGCAATCAATGGTTCACGATGGACAGCGGGGTAGCTCAGCGGTTTCATTCATGTGTTAAGGGTTCGTGGTTCGATTCCTGGAATTGGGATGGTGATCTTAATCCGGCCCTATCCAACATTTACGTATCCCTAAGGTCCAACATAATTTGTTTCTACGGTAAAAGCTGCAAGTTCTCTTGTTTCACCATAATCCTCATCATCATGCTACCATCACAGGTAATGGACACCGCCTGTAAGTGCCTCAGCCGTAAATTAATTCTACCACTGTTTCGCCAAATATTGTAAGGGACCATACTAGGTGCTTTGAAACACACAGTCGTTTACATATAACTACTGCAACTACCTCAAGAAGCTCGGACAATATTTGCATTTACAATGTATTCAATTAATAGCTGGGCTACAGATCACGTGCATTCTTAGTGTTCAATGAAGTGAACTCGGTGTTTTTTCCGTAGCGCACTATTGCGCATAACCACTCAAGGCTTGTTTATCAGCTCTGTTATACTGTAACAGTTCCTGCGCTTAGTTCGAGCTGTAAAGATTAGAATTGGTTCAGTATTAACATCCTTTGAAGATTTGAGTCCTGCCCTGTACGTTGTCCGACAAACGCACCATGGTATGTCTCTAACGGCACGTTACACAACGTGCAATACACATCTCTGCAATAAAAGAAGAAATCACATCGTATAAATTTGGGTGTCAGCAGCGCTTAAATAACATTCCAGACTATCTTTCCATCGATCCTTTTGGGAATAGTACCATGATTGGCCGCTTTCGGCGCTGTAAGACTTTTGGAATTACGACACCACTTGAGCTACCTTTAGTGTTCCAGACGTTGCTTGTAATTCATTTATTAACTGTTCTGTTAAGAACAGTTGTAAATTTGCTAGGTGGAAATGAAATTAAGCATCTCAAAGGTGAAAGTTTATCCAAGAATGCTGCATTGTGTTAATTACTTTAGAGTGTTATTATTGATAGTGTTCTGGTCTTCTTATTAGTCCACCTGAGCAAAGGCTCACCTAACTCTCAGGCGTTGTTACATGGATGGTATGAGAATAAAATTTGTCATATCCTCTCCTTGCTATTAAGAGGGCATGGCAGCCATCGGCTTACCTCGCTGCTTCAGCAATCCTCCTACTTAACGGGAAAATAAGAATGCAGAAAGCGGTATTCTTCGGAGCTAGAAGCTGTGAATTCTACGGTTAGTGACACAACGATATCAGTTATTCCTCACTTGGGGCGTTCGCTCTGTATTCGTATAATATTAATTACTTTTGTTACTAGCTTGGCAGCAAACTTCAGCGCAAGGCGAAAAGTTCGTAATACCATTAGAAATCAGTTTGGTCACAGGTTCGATTCTTATTTTCCGAAATATAAAATTAACACGCGTCTTTAATTCTCCATAGTTTTTAAACAGGAATGGAGAATCAGGATAAAGGCTTGTAGGACTTGTGTTAATGGGGATATCGAAATATTATATAGTGCTTGGAAATAAACAACATGGCAATGTTGCTAGGTTCAAACGGTTGCTTCACGTTGAAGTAATCCACAACTGCATTGTGTTCTGTTTAATATAACATTAATTGTTTTCTTCATCCTTAAAAATGTCAATCATATTGTAGCGTTACTAAGACGGAGAAAAAGATTATAACGCTATGCGAAATAAACATAACCATATAATTTGCTGTTCTAAAGGAGGAGCTTTACCAGGGATGTTTCCGTTAATTTATATAAATTCATATTTCACACAGATTATATAAACATGGTATTCATTTAATATACAAATGAACAAACAACAAACAACAAACAACAAAAAAGACGCGCTAAATTGGATTCGATCTAGATTTAGACTACCGATGTCGATTTGCAGTAACACGCTTTAGCGAGTTCAGGTAAACCAACCCGGAAACAGGTGTTAAGCTTACGTTTGTAAGCCTAGCACACAACACTGGAACGTTTATGTACATCTGATACACAATTTAATGGAGACACAATAAGAATAGATTTTCGACAGGTGTACAGAAGATGAATTTACAATATTTGCCCGTTAATGTAGAAGGATTGGTTAAATATTGCTTCTCAAAACTGCGAGTTGTTATGCCTTCCGAACAGGAAGGAAAGCGTGTGACAAATTTCATTCTCATACCTAATGACCTAGCTGTCGACGGTCCCTTAAACCCTACTTATCCACTCACTTCTCATACCATCTACGCAACAACGTGTAAACGATTTCAGCAGTAATGTCCTTGTACTCCAGTTCCAGCAGAGAAGCAATTATATACATATGGTTTATACGTTTAGGACAACTGATCGCTAGAAAGAAGAAGCGAAAAAGACGTGTTCTAACGGAGGAAAAAGTTGACGAAATTGGTGTATCTTTCGAGCACTCCCCAAAGAAGGCTCTAAGACGTTGCACAGCAAGTGGACGTTTCTAATTGTATTTTTATTTAGTGTACACTATAATTATTATTAAAGTTTAAAATGAAACCTTCTGGGGTACAATTTTTAGTAGAACTACTGAACAGATGTTTGGCACTTAACGGGTTTTTAAGTTATACCCTTCAATTATATTTTTCTGATATTCATTTAAAAAAACTACATGCATCATTTAAACACACGCCAGAGTACTTGACACCTCAGATAGCCTGTTTTGGAAGGTAGGAGTCCGGACTATATTGATGATGAGTTAAAAGCTTGGGATTCTGCACTGTAACCTGTGCTTGTTGACTGATGTGCGGTCAGTAATGGTGGAAAACTGCTTGTTTTCCAGACATATCCTTGAATGAATATCCAACGGTGCGCAATCCTGCACTGTGAGGAATTTAATAACAGCATGCTGCTTCAACCGCATGTCCCACACACTCGGGAGTGCAGCATTCTTCTGTATAGTAACAGTGTTCTTCTTCTTCTTCTTCTTCTAGGTTTACCACATATATGTAACCAACACTAGATTCCATTCAGCCCTTAATCACATGCTCTACGACTGGCATGAAACAAATCCCGAGCAACAAACACGACAATAATTTATGTAGGAATCAGAAATAACCTGTTGTAAGAGCTCTCCTCGGTTTTGTATAAAACCTAGTCCAAGTAGTGGCAAAGGAGGGTGAGAAATTATTTAACCGCGGAGCTGAAACGTGTCATAATTTGTCGAAAGATTTTTCTGAACCAGACACGGATTATAAATGTCATTGTACCATTAAATTATTGTTGAAAATTGCATATTATTTCAGTACACTTGTCAGTTCATAAAATTGCTTGATGCAGTTTCCATAATCATTATGATATACTATCACGATCCTGAAACTAATAGGGTAGAGTAACCTCCGATGTTATAAAAGTACCTTTTAGCAAAACTAAACCAGGTGCACAACCAAAGCTTCCCTTGGATGTATTAGGCATTTGAAACTATGGGTTATCTTGAAAGGAAATCAAAGAGATAATAGTAAATGAGTGAAAATTAAAACTTCACACAACTTAATCAAATGGAATCCAAAACTAACGTGTAATCTGGGTGGTCGGAGCTAGGCGAGTCTTTGTCTATCTGCTCCAGACGAAAACTTCCACGTTGAGGGATAAATGTGACCGAACAGTTATCAGAATGAACTGAATTTCAACGCTAAGCTTCTCCCGTCCCTCGTTTTTGGAAACAACAAAAAAATACAGCCACCCTAGCTTCAAACAAAACCAAAATACACTAAAGAACTTACGAAATAGCATTAGGTACACCATTTTATCATTGTACTTTTTAATTGATTGTCGTAAATATTATATCGTTAAATAAACACAGGATTATCGTCAGCGTTATATTATTAATTATTAATTATTATTGTTATTATTATTATTATTATTATTATGATTGTTGTTGTTGTTGTTGTTGTCGTCGTCATTATTATCATTATCAGTATTATCATTATTATAATGATTATCATTATCATCATTATTGTTCTTATTTGTATTATTATCATTATCTTGCTCAACTAACAAAAACATCAAAAACATAGCTCATTAGCTGGAATGATACCTCCAATGGTTTACCTTTCTCTAAGACCATAAAACTGGAAGGTCTCTTCCATCATGCCGGTTAGGGTCGGGGGTAGAAAAAATATTTTGCGTGCAGAAGCGCCGGACGTTTATTCATATTTGCCTCTTGAGTCTAGCATTCCCTGGATAGAAGCAGCCGAATTGTCTCCCACCTTCCCATAACAACAGACATAGAGGGGTGAGTATCTACGTCTCTTTTCAGCACATATCTGCCAGAGACAAGATAAACCACACAGGGTATGTGTAAAAGGGGAGATAGAAAGCTGATGCTTGGAGAGGATGGAAAAGAAACTGAAATCTCCTTGTTTCCATATGATGCAATCCTTTTGCTTCCGAGTGCTATCGTCGTTGTAATCCTAATCGCGCGTATGCATGGCATGATAGACTCACACCTCTTGGTGCGTTAAATAGGCAGTGAGTCGAGTTACTTGCATATCAGTTTCACGCATTGTTAACAGTGTCCAATAAGAAGCAACAAGAAACACGCCACGTCATGTCTACCTAGCCTGGCAGTTAAACAGTTCACGTACTGGGTAGCTTGGATGGACATCGTGCAGTGGATTGGGTGGCCTACTTGGCACGGGTTCTATATCTTAGGAAGTGGCTACAACATGTAGATCCTGACGAATATGCGGTGAATCTTGATAAGTAGGTGATTCACTCTCCTTATTATTATTCTGATGGAGCGAACGAAACTAAATGTTTTTAGTTTTTTGGAATGTTCAACGCAATCGCCCATCTGGAAATGAGATTTCCAGATTTATGACATCTAGCATAGGAAATACCTAGGTCGATGGATTGAAATGCATAGCTTGTTGTAAGAGTGCTTCCCAGCATACCGGCTTCCGATAAACTGGGTAACTTCCTGTCGCACATATCGTCGCGAGGAGGTTTGTTTGGCTCGATTAAGATAGGGCACTGCAATTTGTCGCATGGTTGCCTATTTAAAAGGGAACCTTGCGCCTCTATGTCCGCTGTGTGACAACCTTTTGTCAGTTCGCCACGTGTTGCTAGAGTGTTGCTCTCTAGCGCACCTTCGGGATTCTCTGCAGCTACCTGCCAGACTTGCAGAGGTCCTAGCGGACGACAAAACAGCGGTTGATAGAGTTTTTAATTTTTTAGCGGAGTGCAATATCAATTTGAGGATTTAATTTTTTTTAATTATCTGTTTCTGCTTTTGGACATATTTATCACCTTGTTTCATATCTGGCTATTGCCACTGCTTTTTGCCTTTGTAAACTTTTCTTGTTGCTAGTATTTTTATTTTTTGAGTGAAATTTATATCTGGCTATTGCCATGAATCTTTTAAGGGCGCTGATGACCTAGAAGTTGAGCGCCCTTAAACCAAATCAAATTCAAATTCAAACCAGCATACCGGGATCTTATTTCCATTGAGTGTTTTGTTTGGAACTGTTTGAGAGGTTGTGTTTACCAAGAAGTCTCTCCTGGCAGAAATTACATTCTCGTAGCAAGTAACACTATAGCGTATATAATATTACGCAGGATACCGGAAGGGCCAATGAGGAGATACAATTATGTGTACAGCTAAATGGATCTTATTTTGGACGTACCTTTAGTTTCCATTACATCCCTAGACAACTCTGTAGCGATTGGGGTGTAGGCCACCCAACCTACTGTTGTGTATTTGTTTGAGTCACCTGATACATTCAAGAGGCGTAGGCACAGAGAGCAATTTCTGGGGAGGGGAATTGAAGCAGGAGTAGCTGAAATTCATGATGCAGTCATATATTCATATTGAGTCATCATATGGATCGCTGAACCGAATATATTGACTAAACGAAGTATTTTTTGGTTCAGCGTGGCGAAAAACTAACCGGGCCAAAATGCTCCCGAGACAGGAGTCATATCCTGTCAGGTACGTTAACCATTAAACCAGCGGTATATCCACTCACTTCCCGGTCTGTAACCATCTAATATGTACTAGCTATCTGGATTAACTACCCGTTAGACATGCACCCTGGTAGAACACCGTTGGTCACGCGGTGCTTATATGGTTGTTTGCGGCTTTTAATTTCATTTGTTCCTTCAGTCCCTCATTTAGCTACTTTTATCTTAAATATACCTGCCTTTTATTAACATTATCTTACAAGTTAGATCAAAGAAGGTGTAGCATGAATACATTATAATTTGTACTAAACTACATAGAAAGATATATGTTCAGGTGTATAACTTGTAATTTGAAATGTACTGTAAATAATAACAACAACAATAATAGTAATAATAATAAGCATGTGATGTTACCTATAATACATGTTATTGTCACCTAGGTTGCTTTCATCCGCTTCTAAGTGATCAGTTTCTATCATACAAGTTGTCATGCAAGGGTAAGATATGATCATCGCAAAGTAGATAATCCACTTTTTCTAAACCTTGGTGTTTTATAAATCACCCCTTTTACTCTGTTCATGATGAAGTAGTAACAACTCATTGCAATGGCAATATAACAGTAACAAGAAAACACAAATGTCAGTAATATGAAACGAGGGTAGGTCTGGTTGACCTGTGCGACTCGTGACTGGTGATTAGTCATTCTTGCAGCTAAAGAACTAAACAGGTACGATTGTCGCTGAAAGAAAACAGTAGATTAAAGTGTAATGTTAGATGTCCTAGTCAGGCATTTACGTGGGCGCGTTGGTTCGAAAACAATAACATTTGAATAACCTTAGGGTCTCTCAGGTATCTAGCGACAGCGGAGGGCTAAATTTGTAACGATGAGGAGGAAGTCGCATAACCAGAACTACCAACCGACGATGGAATGACAATTTTCCCCCACAAAAAAACAGTATTTACCTATGTTTTAATTTACCTAGAAATGTATATTGTCTTGTTTATTAACACGTATGATGCGACATATTATGTTGTAAGTATATGAGTTACAGCAAACAAAAATAGTATTAATTATTAAAGAAAATGACATGAAAATAAAATAAATGAATAAAGAAACTATATAGTAACATGTATAAAATAAAAAATAAATTTGAAAAAAGAAAAATGATCAACCCTCCCCATATAAATAAACATAAAGGACCATTTGGCTGAAGAGGACGAAATAGGCCCTGAGGTAGCCGTAGGTAAGAACCAGAATCCCCTTAAAAATGAGACTACACTGCTTCGATATTGCAATTTTAGATATCTGGAGGGAGGGCACAAGCCCTCCCCCTCCCTCCTTGTCTACCCCAGTGAACATTTCTCAAACTTGCTACGGGCTCTCACATTGATCATCCTCGGTTTCAGGGTGAACTCACGGTGTTTATACGAGACTAGAATGTCGTACAGATCCACATCACAAAGCCCTCACGTTTACGTCCGGAAATCGAAACGGGCAACGGTCTCAGTCCACAGCAACCTTAAGCCCTAAGGTTATATTTTTGTGTGTTTATAAGTTATCTTCTGAAGTCACTACTTCCGCAATAAAGGGCTATAAGGCTAAACAACGGCAGAAAAATGAACTTAATACAACTGCGTTACTTTGTTTTCGTTATTAGCTTTCGCTGGACTTTATGACTTTCATAGGTACATAGATGATACCTTGGAGAGGTGACTTCTCACACACAGATTTACAGCAGATCGTTTGCAGCTAACACTCCAGAGGAGGTAGAAATAGAGTGCAGGGCTGCAGGGAATTATAGGCTACGGCAACACAAGAATTCCAAGCTTGAAGACCATCCTCACCACTGGAGCTGGTCCAAAGAGGGCTATGAACTCTCTTCGACCAAAAACCCTCCAGTATTCTTTTTTGGAGTAAGCATCCGCGCCACCTGCCCGGCACTGCCTTACGCCACGGAACTAGAAACACACCTGAAACATAAGAACAAAACACAATGAAAGGAAAAAGAGCGGCAATGTGGTTTCTTATTGAATGGTAGATGAGTATTTACCCACTAGCCAAGGAAGGCCACGAAAATTCCAAGGTAAGAATGAAAGGTCCAGAGACCTGCAAAATGCAAGCCTAACACGTAATCGCACTCATCTCCGTCAGTTATACTTCTCATGGGGTAACACTATGCATTTATATAACCATTATAAAAAGTATGTTATCAAAATTACAAGCAGGAAAGAAACAGAAGCATACCGGAACTCAGTATTTATAAAATAATGTGCTTCAATTACCATTTTTCTGTAACACATCGTTCTTTCCACATTTCTATAGGCTACAATTTTCAACTAGAATATTGTAATTTTCCCTCAAAGCGTTAGCACTCATCCAGTTATTGCTAAAGAAAATATTTGCTTAGTATGGTTATTGATACATAGAGCTAGGACAAATATAGTTTTGCTTACAATGTGTGCGCACTGAGAGTTCGTGTGGAGAAGGGGGTAAAACATGTAACGTGAAACTGTACACAACAGCCAGGGGTGCAAAAACAAATCGTTTTAAAAAACTCTGATGTGTTGTACTCCCGTGACTTTCTCTACTCTTGTCCTAACCATTCTTACCAACACTTATTCCTATATCTTCTTAGTGTTAGCTGAGATAAACATTTGCAGAAATTATCTTATTGCTTATTTACTTGTATGTGGAAGAGGAATATGGGAATACAGTATGTAGGCTTTGAGCGATGGTCAAATCTTTTAAACCTTTGAGATTTGCACGGTTAAGATATAAAAAATGAATAACTATCTTCCATTTGAAGAAAATTGAGGTATTCCAAAACTTACACAAATAATGAGTATCTACGAAATGGTTCACTCCACAAAAAATTATTTGGACATAAATTGTGTTTTAGCAAGATCTCCATTTTCTGTGTGGTAAGATTTGGTATATTTCTTAACGGTTTACCAGCTATCCAAAAGTCATAAAGAGTAAACAGGACTATATGGGCTATAGCCAGAAAATTCAAAATATACATTTCATTTGTAATGAACGTATCTTGAACTTATGACATTTTAATCAAAACCGTTAGTCATTTTAAAGAAAATAAAATCTTCCAAAAATTGTCCATAAAAAGGATAGCTTAGGGTGGAGAAATTTTCTTCGAAATCTTCGTGTCGCATCCTTAAGAGGTATTTAACCTCAAATACCAAGTTTGGCTTTTAACCGACTTTTCTAGGGAATTGTCATTTATGCGAACTTCGCGGGGCATTGTTGTGCTGGCTACGGTAGTGATTGGCTAGTTGTAGGCAAGGTTTTATTACAACTGTCGTGTGTGTGTGAAAGTTTATCTAAGACCGGTATCCATGCTTTATGTACACAAAGTATTTCATCCATTGCGATTAAAGTTGTCTTTGTGTTTGTAGATTTCTATTGCTTCTCTTTGTAGTCGGGTATAGTAGTCTGGACAATCTTGTATTAATTAGTACAACATTTAATATTTAAGGAAACCGATCTGTGAATTTATCAATACCCAAAGTACATAACCCAGTTTTTAAATTTTTTTACCAGTTTTCATGCCTGTAAAAGTAAGTTAGGTGTTGACAATGTTAGGTTTTATTACTGTGTAGCAATATTTCGCATTTACATTCCCTATTTAGCCAGAAAATACGTCTGCTTGTAAATATTTTCTAAAGCAATTGATTTTTAAAAAATAATTTTCATTCAGTTGTGAGTTTGGCTTTTTCAAAAACGATAGTCTTATCAAACGTGGACGACCTTGCTGGGATAGTGCATTACACATAAAATAATAACTGCATCACAAGTTTTAGTTAGCATATTCTGAGGAAAATCTTTTTGAAATTTCACGCCAATAACTTAATTAATTCGTAAGGAGAATTTTAAATTCTGAAAAATGCATCAATATTACAACCGAGAGAACGGTCTAAAAACATATTACTGGTCAAAAATACCTGCTGAATTTTTCACACAAGAGTGGGCAATTTTAACTTTAAAGTCATAACTTACGAGTACAAGCAGATAAACTAATATGTATATCATACTTAGCAAAAACATTTATAGAAATTTGGGGAAAATATGAGAAATACCAGAAAGCGTTAAACACCGTATTTCATAACGACTAGTACGGCCATTCTTTGCTCGAAGATGGAAACACAAAAGTATTATTTTTGTTTCCAGGAAGCGGTTTTTATACATCATATCATGCATTCAAAATAGAAACTTAACAAACCAATTTTGTTAGTGTTATTTGTATAAATTTCATACAAGAGCTTTGAAAACTTCTATAGATATTATGGACCTATTACTTTCCGAAATATCCCTAGCAAATTATATTATATTGAGTCTACTATTTTTACCACAAGGTAAACACCAGTAACATTTCAGCTTCAGCAACACCACGTTCGAAGGTTGAATGAATGAATGAATGAATGAATGAATGAATGAATGAATGAATGAATGAATGAATGAATGAATGAATGAATGAATGAATGAATGAATGAATGAATGAATGAATGAATGAATGAATGAATGAATGAATGAATGAAAATAGCCTGTGATGTCCCATTGGGGGCAAAGACCTCATACAAGTAGGGGTAGCTGCTTTAAAACACTCGCGTGGGGAGCTAGTTCGCGTAAGAGGGTATCGTACATAATACACTAAACATTGGATTGCACACGGTCACTTAATTGTTGTTCTAGTTCTTTCCACTTCTGTCTGTTTCTGGCTATGGTGGTGCACAGTCTTCTTACTTGTTTTCAGAACAAGTCCGACCATTTGAGGCAAATATACAGCTTTAAAATTATTTTGTTGTTTAACGACGCTGTCAATTTCTAACATAACATCCGTAGGCCAGCGTCTAACCAACTGAGCCACCCAGACCGTCTAAATATGTAGAAATGCGGTTCCATGAGTCAAATATCTTGTAGTTATCCCACACTTCTGAAATGGAATGCGATGTGTAGAATATTTGTGTTGCTATCAATATTTCTTAAAGCTGGATTTGTGTTGGCAGCGTTACCAAACAAGCAAGTAATTTAATAAAATATTAGCGCTTGTATATCTTTATATTTAAAAACACACACGTTTATCAGGGTATATGAGCTTAAAAGTCTGAATAGCATGCAATTATTCAAATAATGACACGATTTAATTAAGTTTCACTTGAGAAGGATTAATTTGGATGTAAAATATTATTATTATTATTATTATTATTATTATTATTATTATTATTATTATTATTATTATTATTATTATTATTATTATTATTATTATTATTATTATTATTATTATTATTATTATTATTATTATTATTATCATTATCATTATCATTATTATCATTATTATCATTATTATCATTATTATCATCATTATCATCATTATCATCATTATCATCATTATCATCATTATCATCATCATCATCATCATCATTATCATCATTATCATTATCATCATTATCATCATTATCATCATTATCATCATTATCATCATTATCATCATTATCATCATTATCATCATTATCATCATTATCATCATTATCATCATTATCATCATTATCATCATCATTATTATTATTATTATTATTATTATTATTATTATTATTATTATTATGATCATCATCATTATCATTATTATTATCATCATTATTACTATCATACGATTTTCTAAACTATTTATTCTTGAATCCTCTTTCCTCTGATATCTTAACGCCTACATTCGTTAACCGTGAAAAGCAACATCATAACGTAAGAAAAACTGAATTTGTTATTTTACAAGTATAGTAGGCACAGCTTATTGAGGTACCTAAAAAACTATCTTGACCTTTTTGTTTGGTGACATTCCATCCGTTAGGTTGCATTAGTACCGCCAACTCCTCGTAGCATATAACCATGGTAAGGCTACGGCCATAGTTGGTGTTATTGTGTCTGTTATGTTGCCACAGAAGCCCTTGTTTATGAACGCGCTGCAGAAAGATCAGCCGATAGATTTTAAAACAAGATTCTGTTTAGACACCGTACTAATTAATTAATCTGTGGACGTACTGCTCGTGTTTTCGTGATTTTGTCTTGAATTGTTTTAGAGCAGTATATGCAGATATACAGACTGTTACTGTTATTTTTGTGTTCACTACACAGTAGTGTATTAAATATATATTGTGATATTTAGCGCTTGGAAGAGATTTTACGCAAAAGTATTATTGCAGAACAAAATTTCCGAAGGTGGGCACGTTCTTCGCTGTGTGGTAACGATGTTCAAGCATTATCATTGTTTCAAAGCGTGATAATTTAAGCCTGCAATATTTGAGGTTAGAAATGCCGTTATTATGTACGTTGGCAGGTCTGCTTTTGGGGATACTTTCGTCTGCTGTTTAGTGTAATATCGGCCATGTTGAACTCTGGGAACTGCTGATAAACTGTGTCCACTATAACTAAGTGTTGTCAGGGAAAGAAATGATGTATGTTTATTCTTTGTTAATGGATTATCGAGAAAGGTTACCCTCGGAGAATTTTAGTTTAGTTTATCGAAATGATTATTTAGGTTATACATGCAATCAATTAGCGTCTTACAGCACGTCTATGATATCTCAAATATAAGAGAACTGTTCTCACTTGACGTAAATGAAGCAATGGTATATTGTTGACTTGCAAACAATTAAAACGAATGGGTGTATTAGATAGGAATTATATAATACAAGAGCGATGACTGACGATCTTTATTTGGAAATCTAAAGAAAGTATTCTTAAAGAGGATTAAAATAAGTCAAACTAAATAAAGCAATATTTAGGGCCCTGATGTTTAATTATTGCCGCAAACTGTAATTTAACATTATACCAACAGTTAAAATCTTGCTTTTTATCCTCTTGCTGGTAGTAGCTTGATATTATTTTCCTAAATTGCTTTTGTTTTCAACATGTTTAAAGTATAAAGACAAACTTCCTTAAGAAGCAAGGCATAAACGTGGTTTATGAGGAAGCTAAGCATCAACCCAGTGCAAGTATGTCATCGTTACCCAAATAAATGTGACAGGACTTGAAGGCAACGAAATAGGGAACTCCACGTGGGATAAATAAACACAATAAAGTTGTCTCATCACAAGTTACGAGCGGTTGTGTAAGTTGTGGAGAAGCAAAGAGAGTTTACCACAGATTGTGAAAGGGAAAAGCGAGTTCACGTTGCTCCCGGCGCCTATTGGATACAGAAACTGCATTCTGACTCGAAAATGTGAGTTGCCGTGCTTACTGTGGAAACTGAGGGCTGAATGGGTTCAAATACAGATAGCTACGCAGTTAAACCTACTATTTAGCTCTTATGACGTTTCTGAACCTCCCAAAAAGAAATCAGACCTTTCAAGCATCTTCATTTACCGTCGAAATGAAATGCAACTTTTACGACACAGCAATTTCTCACAATGAGAAAATAATCATTAAGTACATTGTCTATGTAATCCTTGTACTGAACCAGACTACTATCGTAGGTCTTCACAATATGAATGCAGCCTTGAACATCACATACACCTAGTAACAGTAATGTTCAAGAATGCTTTGTGATGTCTGATATGCCACAAAAGGTCTGTGAAGACCTCTTCACTCTGAATTAAATTTATGTAACTGTTTTACCATAAGAGACGGACAAACATTTCATAAACGGAAAATGTAGTTCTCCTGAAATCATCAGGATATTCCTTGTTATTGATATGAATTTTCAAACAATTTAAACCTTTTCAGTGCTAGATCGCTATTTTTTTCCCCTTCATAATCAATAAGGTTTTCTAAGAATTGCTTGTAGTAGAAGAGTGAACAGAGAAAGTCCCTGATGTTTTTCCTTGTCCTCTCACATTCCTGTTTATATTTATAGAGAATGTCTTATGCTCCAATAAAAACCGATGAAGCTGCATATTTGTTCCTGAATTGTTTTTCTCAGCCTCTTACAGCTTCCCAGAAATACGAATATACCATTTATCGAAAATGAAGAGTAATACACAAGCTACATAGTTAGACAATTTATGCCTTTCAATGTTTGAAAAAATAAAAATAAAATTTTCCCCAAATAAATGCTAGTTTGCGGTCGGCCTTGAAAATATTCCCTGACATCTTTAACCGTTCTCTGGTTCATGTATGAAATGCGCGCACACATACACAAAAACACACATAGCAGTTGATAACTTTTTTTACTCAGTGTACTATGTCAAGACTTATTACTTCTTAAATAACATTTAGATTTAATACAATTCTTGCTTATAAAAGACCGAGAAAGTAAACCTATCCCCAGAGCAATATTAAAGAGACCGTTAAGAATATTTTAAGAATGACTCATACAGAGGATGAGTTCTAGACTTGAAATCGAGTTGAGTTTAGCTAATAAATTCTTAATTGATAAGTCTTCTATTTTACCCCTCGCATTATCCGGCGGGGGTTACTTTGTGCCCACTTTCTGTAACTTTTTTTAAATTTTCTCTTTCAATTTTTTGATTAAAGGCTTGCAGTTAATAGTTATTGTCAGTCACTGCTTCTGCTATTGAATTGCGCATTTGTTTTAAATTTTTCATTGATGGTCTTTCTGAGAAACAATGGACTGTCAAGGTGGTCATAAGGTACAGCTCCGTCGGTATAATGTGATTCATGTAAAAAGTAAGTAGTTAAACAATGTTAAATATTACCTTTATAAACATGAAAAGATATAATACCCAATTTTAAGGTAAATTTGTTTTAAAATTTGCTGAGATATTTTGTTGCCAGTGATCACCTCCTTGGTAGAATAAGCTCTGTGATAAGGATTGGCACAATATCTAATGTAATTTATGTAAAAAAGAAAAAGTAATAGTTAAATATTATATTTATAATCACGGGAAGATATAATACCCCATTTTAAAATTGTGTATTAAAATTGCTCTAAGACTTTGTTGCTAGTGATGGTCACAAAGTATTTGGTAATCTAAGTTAGGAAATAGGGCTTGATAATGCTAGGATGAATGCTTCTCTAAAATCGGATGCACAATACTTGTTGAAGGCTAAGCTATGTATTAGCTATTCAGTTTGAATATAAATAGCTATTATGAATATTGCACAAGTTGAAATCCATTACATCAACAAGTGCGTACAGAATTTCCACACTTCAATATGCATTAATGCATATAAATTATGCACACATACTTTGACACAAATATATAGTACGTAATAATCAATTCCAGATTTAACATAACCAAGTTGAGTAGTAGTTTGTTTCCAATATGAAATAATAAATCTTGCAGCCATATACAGTAAATAAATTCACTTAATGTGAACCAATTTAGCTTCACTGTTAAAGCATCCAATTAACTCTGAACATAACAGGTAAATTATTATCACAAGGGGGAGAGAAACTTAGCGAGACGGCTCAGGGGTAATATCTGTAGTTCATATGAGGGAAGTGGTGGCTTCAAATCCCATGTAACGGCCAATTAAAGTGAATATTTTCAAGTATTTTCTCAGTTGCTGGAATATTCAAATTGCATATTTGAATATGATAACCCCAAAGTTACATTTATGAGTGAAACATATTGTGCCTTCTGATCACGATGTAACTATGGCTATCTGTTCAGTCGTCCACGATTTCAAAGCTCTTTGTCAGTAGTAAATAGATAAATGATACAGAATTATGTAGCAAGGTAATCTAACAAATTACATATACATATGCTACAGTAAGGCGACTGCACAACTGAAACAAGAGTCCACCATGATATTGTCTACTGCTGCTAAAATGTAGACTAACAATTCCATAATTTGAAAAGTCAATTGTTCGATAACTGCCACAGCAAAAATAATGCAACTAATTGTCACATTGATGTCGCAGCTCGAATTGATATGTTTTAATGTATTAAAAATATGTGCATATTGACATTCTCGCCCCAAAGGCCAGAGTTTTGACAAGAAAAAATTATTTACAAACTAGCACTATTCATTAATACCTTAAATATATCGGTATTCAAAAAGTACTAAACGAGAGTACTTACAAAAATGTGCAGTCTTACCTTTACAGGTATTTTTAAAGTAACTGCGACCGATTTTCTCTTCGCTATATGCAATCTTGGTTGTAAGTCTCTCTGGCGATACTTGCAGCCCATTGTGTGGCAATATTTATGACCGCCTCAGACAGCTGATTGTTGAGTGAAAGACAGACCTAAGTCGTTAAACCTTTTCCCCATAACTTAGGGAGCGTGTGGAAGAAAAAACCAATACATGTATATTTTTTGTTCTTTACGTATTTTCATTACAAAAATTGCAGCTTAATCCGCCACATCAATGTGACGATGGTCCCCATGTAAGATGATAATCTCTCAGAAAATTACCGAGCAGATGATACAAGAACACGGCAACGAAACTAATATAATGTGTCTAACACATATCGAATTACAAGTACCAACGAATTTATATATCATCGCCTCTCGCAAAAACCATGGAACGGCGGAAATAAAAGTCTGCTCTTTCAGTAAACACAATTTGCTCAGACTATTTACAAATGAATATCGGAAAGATTTCCAGCTTTTTTTCACATATATAACCCGTTGCGGTTAGCTGCATATTGATGTTGGACTATAAAGTGTGGTTAAGCGTTAATGGCTTTCTCTAACAACGTCGGCTTTCAATATGTCATTACGTTTTATCTAGCCTCCTACGGGAATAGCAATGCTTAAATTCTGTCGTGTTTATGTTGGCAATAGTGAGGTACTTTCCTATATCTCCATCACGTGATGTTCATATTTAGTTCACCTGTACTAAGTTGTATGCACGCAAGAATGTAAAAACAAGTGCGAATGTACTTTGCGACTATAAACCAGGTAGTAACCAAAGTTTTGACACAGTTAACGCAAGTTATTTTTAGACTGCATCAAATAATAAAGTAAGTCTTCATCGACATCGTTCATCTTGAAATAAGTTACACCTAATCATTACTGGTAACCATAAATAGTAACTGCGAGCGCGATAACCATGAAAACTCATTATAGCAGACAACAAAATTTAATGGTGACTGACAGTTGATTATTACTATTCTATTTCCTGTTGTACATACGAATTGTGTAGGACAAATTATGTTCATATCTTCGGCTTTAGAGCGTGATTTCACAGCATGTTTAACTACATAACACCGCAAGGCGTAGAAAGCCTATGATTGGATTTTGTGTTGAGCCACCTGCCATTAAATGTTGCCATAGTGATAATGTGCGTACACCTAACCATTAACATGCTGTGGACTGTTATAACCAAATCATTCAGTTTTAGCACCACAACCAAAGGAACGGGTGTTCGGTTAACTATACAGCATATGAGTGACTTACGCTGATCTTGCATACGTCACAGCAACGCACTGTCGCGATTGGATGGCAAACCGTGGACACGCACCACAATGCGCCCATATGGACTCAACAAACAAGGATGTCAACTCTTAAACACACACAAAAAAGATCTGTAAATGAATGCTTTAGTTATCACTTCTAACCCTTATCCAAAACTAGCTAACCTCAGTGTCATCGGGTACCTCTGTCGTTTGGAAAGAAAAACACATAAGAAGATCACATATGAACAATCCAAACTATTCTGGTTTTGGTCTAAACATTTTTTTTTTCGTTTACATACACGAATTTCTCTTTGCACGTGAGATTCGTGTTAACGATACCAGAATCAAATCACCGGTTTAGTCATTTAGCCTGTCTTTCACAAGTACCTGCCTCAAAGCACTGGGTGTGCAATGGTCCGAAATTGTAAATATATGTTTACATGTCCTAAAAGACTCTATATATTTTAAATAATCACATATTCAATGTGTTAACTGTTATCTTCTTGTTATAATCATTTAATGTTTCTTTAGATATTTTGAATCTTAATTTTAATAATTTTTTTCCTTAAAATTTGACTTTGTCATATATCTTTGTATTCTGGATCTTTATGGTCACCTGAAATGTCAGGCAGTTGTCAAAATTTTTGTTTGTGAAAGATATATATATCACCAAAACAAAATTAAGTAGACTTGCTATTTTATTACTTTTTGGTTTTTAAACCCAAAGATCACTACGTTGATTCTTATTGATGTAATCATTTTATTTCGCAAAAAAGTTCACTACTGCCTTTAATTTCCTTCACAAGAGAAGAGGAAACAAGTAATCTACTTTGAATATATAAAAGACATAGTTTTTCGTTGCATACCATCATTGAAATGATTCATAACATTCAGTTTTGAAGTCAATATTTGCACGCACTTGACTGTAGTATTTTAATCAAGAAAAGACTTGTGACATAAAGGAAAACGAGAGGGCGTTCACAAATGTCTTTGCTGCATCGTATCAGCATAAAAACGTTTTTATTCACTGTTGGTTCTGTAGAGTAATCCCTGAAATGAGGTAGGATCTTTGTGGCTTACTCGTAATGTTTGCACCTCATATTAACTGCGATGGGTGCTTTAACAGAACTCTGATGCACTTAAAGAGGATAGAACAAAAGTGGTAGATAATATGACAATTATTTTAAGAGAGTTGAAAAATCATCAAATTGGTGACCTTTAGGTTTATACACCTAAATGTTCCCCAAACCTTCAGTCATCGTTGACATTAAAGTTTTTTTTATATTTTGTCATTTTTAAAGGTCTTGCACAGGCTTTAAATGTCATGTGCGCTACATTTAAACCTCCTTTTTTCACTTTTCGGCACTATTTAAACCAAATATGGGCCAAATAGGGCCCAGGAAACCAAATTCAGCACAAAGTAGTGGTTAAGCCATCAATCTGAGGACAGAGACTATAAATAAAAGAGGGAAGGCATGACAAACAGGTAATCTAACTCATAATCATAATGTATGTATGCAGAAAAATTGTTTTTTCTCTACTTAAAATGTTTTTATACACTATCTGCTATGTGCTATGCTCCCAGAATTTTTCCAGCATGTGCTTCATTAATGTGACTTTAACTTCAACCTTTGGTTTCAAAATGTGAACACTTTTTTATCTTTAAAAAAGTAAGTACACAAAAAAGGTTAAAATATATTTTTAATGCCCATCAAAGCAAAGAAATTAATTACTTTAAAAGCATTTGTTTTTCTTCTTGCCATAAATTGATAATATTTATTGGGAAATGTAAGTTTATAAAATAATAAAACTGTGGTGATATTTTAGTTTTGGATGTGCATTAAAAGTTTTGAATATAATACAATTAACTACGGCTAGTTAGCCAAGTGAAGTAATATGTTTGCGTATTCCCTATTGACTTTGTCCTTGTTGATAGCGGTCACACGCCTTTTCACACAGCCTAAATTCACAGTCCATATTTGGTTCGTGGTAGTTCCTGTTCTTACATATCAGGTAGTGGAATCCGTGGACTGCCAACCTGGTGATAACGTGCCTCATTTCAATATTTTCCTTCGTCCATGCGCGATCCCTCATGGCTCCTGTGCAGTAGAATTCTGGTTGTATTTCTTCTGCTTTCTTCTTCAGTGTTGCTAGGAGATTTTGTGAAGCGCTGGTGTTTGGTAAGAGGATGTTGTCTTGAGTTCCTCTATAAGGTATGTTTCCCTCGTCAACAGGTATACAAGTCTTGACTGTGCTGTTTCTAACACTCCTAGTGCTTTTTTATCTATCTCAGTTTACTTTTTTTTTTTTTTTCCGTACATTGCAATTATAGCTTGCGTAGCCTTTCCGTGGTGTGTTTCGTGAAACATTTGGCGCTCATTTGCACAGTGAGCCCTAGATACTTGAATTCAGATACTATTTTTAATTTCCTTTCCCTTATGTATTATCTCCGCTATTACGGAGGTTCTTCCTCCGCTTCTGAAAATCATTTTTTTTTTTTTTTTTTTTTTTTTGCTTTTGATATGTTAATATCCAGGTTGTTGCTGGAGCACTATTTTTCTACTTCGTTTATTGTTGTCTGCAGTTTTGTTATATCTTTGGAACCAGTTACAATGTCGTCCACGTACGCGCACGAGACTATACCCTATTTTGGGCAATTCTAGGGATTTCTTCGCTCAGTATGTTAAGATACTTTTGCAACGTGAATAACTAATTCCCTCAAAACTATGACAAAGATTTTTCTGGACCTTTGTCTGGTAGTTTATAACTTAAACATCCTTAAGTGCAAAGTATTGTTTTTATACTAATAAAAATATATAAAATTCAGATTTGAGTCCCAGGGTCCTTTACAGATAGTAATTTTATAATAGTTATGTTACCTACTGCAACTATATATCGTTGTTATTTTTGTGTGAAAATACTTTTTACATTTAGTCATTATCTTTAATAGTCTTGTGCTTTATCATTAAACTTTATTCAGTCTCTGCCCTTTAAATGTTAATGAAGGATGGGAAAATAATACTATAATTGGAGTGAGAATGCAAATGTATAATGTATTTGTATAGACTATTTCATATATAGAGGGTTTAATTATGATATACAAATTATCACCTGGTCATTTTTGTTCAAATTATCACAATAACATTCTTTTGTTTAGTCAGTGCGCCAGCTGTATCCCATAAATCGCTGGAAAACAATTACAATAGATCAACAATCAAAATAGCACTTCATTTCTATTTGACACATATCTGTGCTTTTAAGAACTGTTTCTTTAATGATAGATACATTTTTCCAGAAGAACTGTTATTTGTTAATGTTAAAAATAAATAAGATTTATTTGAGATCATAAATTAGTTCTCTGTTAAAACAAGAGAAGATCAAACTATATGTAATTCTTGGGTTTCGTTTTTCTCAGTTGGCAGTGCCGAGTAAGTCGAACTACACTAATCAAAATGAATATATTTTAGGTTACCTTTATATACTTATAGAGGTCTTATTATATTACTTGTGATGGTTCTAAAATCCAGCTAATCTCTCCACACTTTACATGCAATGATATGCTCCTTTCGAACTACTTGAAAATTATCTGGTAATACACGAAGAGTGTTTCTAAATAGCACAGTTCAGAAACGAAAAGCTAGGAAAACAAATGGAAATAGATGCTCAACTTGTGTAGTTTAAAGCTGGATTACAAATATTAAACTTCCGAAATTCATGTTGTCAAGAGCCCAGTGATATAATTACAAACTCGTTTAATATTAAATTGGTAGTGCGGATTTATATTACCTATTCATACTATTAATTGCGTGGCTTAACAGTTTGCATAGAAATAATAAAAAGTGCATGCAAAATTCTCAGTGTTAAAAAGTAAGATTCTGTGAACGTAGACCTGCTGAGTATTGTTTCTTTCAAGTACGTTTCTATTACCACAGTTGAAGTGGAACGCTTTTTTTTCGAAAACTATTAGCTAAGAGACAACATTTCTTATCTGAAGAAATATGTTGTTATGTGCAACAAGTAATAAACAACATTAAAATGGGTAACTGTAGTATTTTCTTACTCAATAATGTTGCTTCTTCAAAATAGTAATACCTATGTACAGTATATAATATATCTGAAGTGCCTATTTGGCTGCATTTCTCTACCTCTTCTTCACCTGTATACTCGATTTCCAGTCAATATATTCATACCAACATAATTGACACTATTGTCTTAAATAAATGTACAGAAAAAATATAGACTTTTTATTGTTCCATTCTTTAACATCAATGGTCGCTTCGACGGTTTTTTTTTTTTTTTTTTTTTTTTTTTTTTTTTTTTTTTTTTTTTTTTTTTTGGAACATGTTGCCTGTATGTAATGGTGTCAACTTATATACAGATGGGGCCTTTAGGTATTCTATTCATTAGATATCACACACACACGTGCGCACACACACGCATGCACGCACACGCGCGCGCGCATACACACACATACAGGTACTTTACCGACTGAGCCACGGATCCAATCCCATATACGTTTGTGTTCTGTAAAATTACTAGCGATTGCCAATTATCTCCTATATGAATCGTATCTTCTTGCGAAACACTATAGTTCAACTATGGAGCTTGTTAGATCTTTGCTTTCTCTGCCACGGACATAGTTGGTAAAGGTATTGTGCATTCCACGACAAAAATCTAAACTGAAATTTCACTGGAAATACAGGTCTAGAGTAAAAGTTTTAAAAGAATTCTAACAAAAAGTCCATGTGTGTATATGTGTGCGCGCGTAAGTGTGTGTATGTGTGTGTGTGTGTGTTTGTAAATAGCATAACTTAAACGAATAGGCTGTCTGTAAACCCGAAGTAATTATATAGTTCAGTATATTCCAAAGATGAGTCAGGAACATGTTCAAGAAGATGCCCTCACTCCAACCTACCTTATATATGAAACATTTTCTGGAAATTTTCTAAAGAATAACTCTGGAAATTTTTACTAAAACTCCATAGGTTTAAGGTACTTACGTGGTAAATAAAATGAATATCTTCAATTTTCGGGAACACCCTGCAAAATCACTCTCATTTAATATAATTTTATATAACTATTAACCAAATAAATGGACAAAACGTACTATAGCTAAGAGATGTAAAACTATTTAAAGCAATTGCACTATTTATTATAAATTTTAGTTGAGGCGCTATTTAATTGCTTCTAGCAATGTTATAGAAACAGTAAATAAACATTTGACTATCAATTCCATTTCCTCATCCCTTATGTAATGGAGACGTGTAATGGAAGTATTTATGTAAAGGCTTATCCCCATTAACGTCTCTAATTTCTGAGAACGCGCAGGACGATGGATTTTATCCGGCAGCTGTATCCAGTAACGGATTAAAAACAGAAAAAAGAAGTGATACACAAAAGAATGTGAAACCTCGGCGAAATGTTTGAGTTTCTTAACTTTCCCTGACAGTGTTTCAAATTGTGGGAATGCTCCATAGCCTGTACGTGCCCATTTGCAGTACCCAATCAGCAATTCTTTTAGCTAATCGCAGTGGTAGAAATTTAATGACACCGCTTTCAATGTATATTGCATTAACCCTTAGCATATACAACATAATAGAACTCCTTGTGATTGAAGGAACGGAAGGGGGACACCTCGACCCACCACAGCATGACAGCGATCTATTGAGGGCTACCCTGTCAGAAGACATCAGCGAAGTACAGAGACGCTCAGAAGTCCCTTACAGTTAGAGAGAATGCCACCGAAGCATTTCTCTCAGCCAGAGAATGGACAAGAAGGCCTATCCTCTGCCAAACCTGAAAGATGACAAGGGAGTGAAATGAGAAAACAAATGAAACCGTGGAGTAGACAATCCATCCCAACTTGTGGAACAATTCGGAGAATATTAGAAGAAAACACTATAGGTAATAGACACGCAACTAAAATGATGATGATGATTTTTATACTTATTTACTGCATGTTCCATTGAAAGATACATGCATAGTGGGGATGGGGATGGGGATGGGGATGGGGATGGTGATGGGGATGGGGATGGGGATGGTGATGGGGATGGTGATGGGGATGGTGATGGGGATGGTGATGGGGATGGTGATGATGGTGATGGTGATGGTGATGGTGGTGGTGGTGCATGGTGCATGATGCATGCTGCACGGTGCACGGTGCACGGTGCACGGTGCACGGTGGATGGTGGATGGTGGATGGTGGATGGTGGATGGTGCATGGCGCATGGTGCATGGTGCATGGTGCATGGAGTGATCCTCAGGGGAACAAACTTAGGGAGGTAAAGCCCCTCCCAGTGACCTGGAGGACTTCCCCGTGCACTTCTCGTCGCGAGGAAGTGATTTTAGCAAGATTGCGTATCGGGCACTGCCGTTTTAGTCATAGTCACCTTTTATTTTCAGATGCTCCACCGCTGTCTATTCACTGTAATGACCCTTTGACGGTGCGGCATGTTTACTTGAGTGCCAGTTTTTAGCTCAGCTACGTATGTCGTTGAGTCTGCCAGCCACCCTTTCTGAGGTGCTGAAGGACACTGTCAGTGCGGTACACCGATTGCTCACCTTCATTCGGCTCAACGGTATGGTCGGCCGTATTTGAACAAATTTTCTCGTTTCTCTTTGTTCGGTCGTTTCCTCATGGATGCGATTGGCATTTGTCTTCGTCAGCCTTTGCGTTTTATCTTACATTTTATAGTTACTAGCACTCTTTTGGTGACTAGTTAATTGTTGAATCATTTTAACTTTTTAGCATGCAGGTGTGGGGCTTGCACTATTTTTGTTCTCTTGTTTCGTTAGGACGCTAATAACCTACTACTCCTACTACACATGGTATTGCACGAAAGGAGTGGCAGTCAACATATTATGGCGACGAAATACAGTTGTGAGATGGTGCACTAACTACCTGATTCGATAGTTTCTTAAGTTTCTTATATAAACTCAGTTTGCAAGTTTCTAAGTTTATGCTTATTTCAATGTATATTTTTAAGTTGTCTTGATTCGCTCTGAAGGGTGCCAATATAACGTTTCATTACGTTTTACTTACGCTAATTTTAGTTCTGTTCGTTCTACTGCGAGGTAAACTGCTGCATATCTCAAGGATTATAATTATAAGGCGTATTACTGATGATAGATCCTCTCGTACTTGTTTTACGAGGGCCGCCCTAGAAGTACCTGACCTGACGCATAGAGAGCAGTTGTTATTTCAAATAAATGACTGTAGTAGAAAGTACCAACCTTATAAAGCCTAAGTTTTAAGTACGGCTATGCTACTTTGTTTAATGCTGTCGTCCAAATGAGATGACCACGCCAGAAATTGTAAACAAAATCCACAAAATTATATTATATGACCGTAAATGGAAAGTGTGCGAGCTAGCAGATATTACAGGCATTTCAGAAAGTGGTGTACATTGCATACTAACTGAAAATTTGGACATAAGAAACCTGTGCGCAAGATGGGTACCGCGTTTGCTCATATAAAGTTGAGTTTTACGTCGATTTATAACCGTGGATAAAACATCACTTCACACCTGAGACGAAGGAACAGTTGTAGCAGTAGATTGAAAGAGTAGAATCAACTCCAAAGAACGTGAAGCCAGTTGCATCTGCAGATTGAGTATTGAGTATTATTTCCAAAAAGATAAAGCAATCAATGGCGAAATTGTTTCAACATTTGAGCGATGAAATCTAGCAAAAACGGCCGCATTTAGCGAAAAAGAAGGTTTTGTTTCATCAAGGCAATGCACTTGTTGACCTATCCATTATCGCCATAGCCAAAATCCTTTAGTTAAATTTCGAATTGCTTCTTCATACAGTCTATTTACCAAATTTAGCCCCCTCTGATTATTTTCTTTTTCCAAACTGAAGAAATCGCTTGGTGCTAAAATATTTGCCAACAATGAAGAGGTGGAGTCTGCAGTTAATAGCTATTTTGTAGAGCTCGACGGTTCTCATTATAAACAATGTATCGTAGCTATTGAGCACCCTGGGAAAAGTATCTCGAGCTGAAAGGAGACTATGTAGAGAAATAAAAAACTGTTTCCATAATTTTATGCTTTCTTTGTCAGGTCGGGTACCTCTGAGGTAGCCTTTGTACATAACATTTCCTCATTGGGTAAAACATTTCGCTATTTATCGTTTAAGTAGGATATTAGGTCATTCTGTTGCATTTACCTTCAGCAATCAAATATTCCTCCTATTAATTGCTCTTCCAGAACTAGGCTGTAGTTATGGAACATATTACCTCACTTTGATCTCAAGATGCATCATACCATGATTTGCGGAACCACCACAAGATGAGAAGATGGTGTTTGTGGTTCCGCAAATTAGATTATATTGAGTTGCATTAGGGTGATGTAATGCAACAGTGATGAGCTCTGTGGATACCCACGTCCTGAAATACCACACGTACAGCCATTGTGCTAAATTTTTTATCTTTCTCAGTCCCAGCATTCTTTAGATAATAAAACAGGAACAAAAAATGCGAAGCGTATTGTAGTAGACGTAAAGCGGAAGGGACTATCTCTTGGGGCACATGACTGAATTTACACCGCCAGGAGCAACTTTCTGACTCGGGACCATTGTGGCCTATTTTCAAGCAACACAATATGTTGGTAGCGTACAGGGGCACATCTATAGTAACATTGCGAATGCATGCTAAGAGTTATCACTGACAAAGAATATATTAGAAATAATAAATGACTCTGTAACTTAAAAGAATACTAAACATATTAAGATTGCGTGATTTAGATGCATACGTTCTTAATTATTTTTTCATAATTGCACAAAAGTTTAAGGAAGTTTATCAATAATTATTTTTACACCTCAAGCAATAAACTCATTAAACCAAGTTAAGTCAATAAAATAATTAGGTTGCTGTTTTACCTACTCAAAAATGTATCCAGCTATCTTCAATAGTTCCTGAGAAAAATGTGTCTTTTAGAGAAAATTGTTCCAAGTTGCTAACGAGTAGTGTAGTGGAGTGGCGAGTACTGGACTATTTCTAAGGAGGTACCCATAGGGCGGAGTCCATTATCTTAGTTCGTAAGGTGACTGTGAGGTTATCGGTGCAATGAGAGGACCCCCAACTTTTACCTTGAACTCTGAACCACGTTGCAGCACTTTCACGTGATACTTCACATGAGCTAGTCTGAGGTGAAGGCTTCGATTGGGCACCTCAGAATCGGGAATCGAGCCACGGATCCTCAGTACGAGAGCCGTGAAGGTATGAACTGAGCTGTTCAAAGTGGAAGAAATAGCCCCACACACACTTACAAAGCAAGGAGCACATTACTAGAACATACAGAAGCTATCATTTTAGAAGTTGTGCCAATTTGTATATTTAAGTAGCCTCCAAAAGATGAGATAAAATGTACTACCTCTGTACTCCAAAAATGATTAATTATTATTTTTGGTTTGAAGCGATGCATAAATGAGAGCACAAAATAGCAGCTTTTAATAATGTTTTTAAAATATGGTATCTGTACTTACAATGATTACTTATATGTAATCATTATATTAATAATGATATAAACATACTAGACAGTAACGTGTGAGGCCCACATTTTGGTGGTCTCGGGTTCGATTCCGTTGACTTCCCACTCTTTCATAGTTTTTCGTGATGACTGCTGAAGCACTTTCTCAGAAACCATGATTACCTTTCCATCGGTTCCCTTTTCATCCATTAGATGTAGGTACTATTAGATTTTGGCGGTGACATGTGACTTCCACGTGACTGGAGGTGTGTACTTACCATGTTGCAATATGCGCGTGCTTTGCCGCTCGCAACAATATATTGTTTGATTGTTTAATAAGTGCAGAATGAAAGAAGGTGACTTACGGACGAATTACATTGAAACCGAAATTATGTCAATATATATTTGATAATAGAAAGAAACAAAAGGAGATTCTAGTCAACAGTTAAGGGGAAGACGTAATAAAGCTGAATAGATTAAAGTCTCAAGAATGGAGGCCTAGGCAGATTTAAATGAGTGATAAGGTTACAATTGTTGTTTGTACGAAGTCATAGTGATTCCGCGGGCTGATTCCTATCTTACCATGACGTGCTCTAAAGTTGGCTAATGGAAATCGCTTCCTTCGTGTTGCTCACGCAAAACAAATCCAACGCAACACACACTCGTCTTGAATCGAGCCGAGTGTACACGTGCAATTTCTGAGTTGTACGTAAGCTAGCGCGTATACATAATTCGGCGGTTGCTAAAGGGTGAGAAAGTGTTATAACGTTGTAGTTAAAGTTACAAAGTTACATTCTATTTAAATATCGTCGGCAGTTCTCTACAAATCTGGAAATTTGCAAATAAAGTGAAATGTTGGTTAATTCTTCGTTTAGTTCCATTCCTACCATAACCCACGCATGCCCTGCAGATTAGGACCTCTTGCTGGAGCTAGTCCGGACACCAAACACGAGATCTTATAGGTCTTAAAGGAGACGTCTTCGACGGAGAGGAACGTTTGCGTCAACATACAACATGCGTCTGGAAGGATTGTAGTTTTATTTCATACACTTTATAATAGTTACCGCTGCATATTTCAGTGTTTTGTTGTATTTTTAACAGTTTTAGTGGTCTTAATTACGGTGCGTTTAATTTAAAAATGGCTTATAGTCCTGGTAAAGCTAAAAAGCGTATATTGGGTACAAGAATATCCCTAAAAGGCCAGGCTTGGGAGATGGTATCTGCCGTAAGAGAATGCTTTGAAAAGAAAAGGAAAATGGCGGACAGCGAGTGAAAAAGCGACAACGCTTCGACAGAGCGGCAGGTAGGCAGCTGTAATATCAAGTGCCAGGTTATTTCTCCCAGGGTATAGTAAGCGATTATAAAATAAACATACATAATTTGATTATATAATTCGGAATGTTACGAAGTAAATGTTTTATTCTATTCTACATAAAACACGAAAAAACAGCATTCAAATGTTTATTCGTACAAACAAGTTCTTACAAAAGAAAAAAAAGAAAGAAAAACACAGCAACCTTTTTTTAACATGTCCAATACATGAGGCAGTCGTATTTTAAAACGGTGTAAATTTGCTGTGATCAATGTGTTGAAAACGGAAAAATTGTTTTAAAATTTGTTGATTTTAATGAGCTCTGCACCTTTATTACAGAGGTTTTGTTTTATCTCTTACGGTTTCCTAGTTTCACCGAATTATTCATAATGCAGCCAGATAAACGGAATTTTAAAATTCAGGAAAATTCAAGTGAGATCATATTACTCGTGTCAATATCTCAAATATGTGATTTTAAAGAAATTTTACTTTGGAAAAATCTAGAGTACCAAAAATTGTAGCATAGTTTAAAATGACATTTTTCCTGAAAAATGTATCATTCTTTCAAAGATCCTGAGCTAAGTACCAAGTTGGGTATTTATTTTTACTTTACATTTTTTATTTTATGTCTTTACAATAAATAGTTACACGCATGCACACGAGGGCATTCTTTTCTCTCAACATGCTTTTGTGGGGATTGTGTGCCTTAAATTGATCCGCTTGAAATCAGCATCGAATTTTTTTGGATGCAATACAATACTTCCTCTATATATGATAAGCCGCTGCTAGAGGAAGTAAATTGTTATTTTAGAAGAATAACGTGTTTAACGCCTCGTTAAAGTTAACTTTCTCATTCTAATTTTTTTAAAATTGCGCATTTTTGTGGGTTTCAAATGTTATGAGACTTATGTAAACTTATGTAAATTTAAAGAGTAGGCTTTATGGCATGTAATTAATTACTTTTACCAAAGATATGATTTTAACGAAGTGCAAAATAAAAACTATCGAAATATCTCGTTTTTTACAAAATGTTACTATAGCCAAGGGTTATAAGCATATTTTTCTCATTTTTGAATTCACTTTACTTGCACTTAAAGAATAGAGATTAATTACTTGCTCAAAAGAAAGGGTTCCAATGGGGTGAACAATACAAGACTCGGAATATCTCATTAACATTTTGATAAGTGTTATAACAAACGTTTATAAGCCTATGTTTCTCACAAGTTTTGAACAGTGGTTAGGGCGAGAAGTGATCCCGAGTTTGAATGCCGCTCCCGTCTGCAGCTGTTTGTGTCTATAACAGATATTACTGTACTCGTATGTCCCTATTTCTAGGAAGCTTTTTGTTAATCTAGACGAATACGTTTCTAGAATAGTCGTTTTGGGGTAACAGCGCTGGTTATCTCATTCAACACCAAGGTATTGAAGATGTAGGTTAACGACCAATGTTGTGATGGTACAAATAGATGATGAAATTGGTAGTGCAACTCTTTCTGCTGCTACAGGCAAGAAACATTGCAGTTCTCTGCGCGATCATACTCGCTGCTTGTCACGAATCTATAATATAGATCACGTTTCAGTAAACCGCTATGTTGGACATATCTATCAGCATTTTATTTTTTATAACAATATCTTAAACATATGACATTTTAATAAAAATCGTTATAGTCATTTTTAAGAAAATCAAAATTTTCGAACTTTCCATATAAAGGGTAGTTTAGCGTAGAGGAATTTTCTTCAAAATCTTCGTGTCGCATCCTCGAAAGACATTAAACTTAAATACCAACTTTGGTTTTTAACCGACTTTTCGTTTTTGAGTTATGCTGTCCACAGACAGACAGACACACACACACACACACGCACACACACACACACACACACACACACACACACACACACACACACACACACACACACACACACATACACACACAGACGGACATTTTTCTAAAATTGCTTTATTTGGATTCAAGGGGTCTCAAAACATACTTCCGGTGAAATCTTGACAACGAATTTTTGGGTGGAGTACAATGCTTTCCTCTGCTGCACGTATTAGAGAAAGTAAAAACGCATATATTAGGTTCATCTGACTTTGTCAACCAGTTATTCTTTGTCTTATATCTCTTCTACAAACCAGTCACAGAAAAATTATTTTTCTGCCTACATTATCTTAAATCAATAACGATTTTCATAAATGATTTTATCATTCGTGTACATTCGTTGTAGTTACTAAGGAGACACAGGAGACTAAAATGAGACAGGAGGTGGTCCTTGGCATGACATCGTCACAACAAATTAATAGTGACTTATCATTAGTAGGGTGGCGCCGTGACCGAGCGGTTAGCACGCTCGCCTACCACCTACGCGGCCCGGGTTCGATCCCAGGGACCCGCATGTGGAATTCGTGGTGGACGAAGCGGCGTCAGGGCGGGTTTTCTCCGGGTGCTCCGATTTCCCCCGCCATCTCAATTCCACCGATGCTCCATCTTCATTCCATGTGTCATCAGTGTCACCGCCTGCGGTGCCGTAGTAGTAAAAGCGGGCGTTAAACACTACAACAACAACTCTCCGGGTGCTCCGGTTTCCCCCGCCATTTCATTCCACCGGTGCTGCATCTTCATTTCATGTATCATCAGTGTCACCGCCTGCGATGCCGTAGTAGTAAAAGCGGGCATTAAACACTACAACAACACAACATTATCATTAGTAAAAATGCATGATTAAAATATAAAATGCAAACCAATAGCTACAAATGGCTAAGAAATAGTTAATGGCACAAACACTTTACATAAATTGCGTGCTTTAACATCATCACTATTTCCGGTGGAAGAAGGTTTTACATATATCTTATGATAGCAGTTATACAAAATCGTATAACATTCCTTAACAACAAGGAGTTCTTCACAGACTATTCGCAAAAACATGATTTACTCCTTATGTAAATATCTCAATTATCTTAATTATCTTATCTTAATCTGAATTATCTTAATTATCTAATGAAACTCGTTGCAGTCATTTTAGAGATAACATAGATAAAAGAAAATTGTTTCATCCAAAAGATAATTAGCTGGGGAATTTGTTTGGTATGTAACCGATTTTTCTTTCTTGAGTTATCCTGTTTGTAAAATATGCACATATACATGCATTTACGCCCGCAAACGTTTCTCTAAAATACATTTTTAATCATTATTTCCAAACGTGTATATCCTATGAAATACCCATATCGAATTGTATGTGCAACGAGTAAATGGGTTCAAAAGTAAAATATATTTTGATGCAAAAGTATGTGACTGTGTAGTTTACTTTAAGATCAAGATTAAACAATAATTATTCTTTAAATTTCTAGCAGGTCCTTTGCATTCGTGCAACTAAGAAAGAATACCGAACAGAAACAGTATTCAAGAATTGCAACAGTGGAAGAACTTTATTATTTCTCTTTTAACTTTCTCTGCTACGTATGGTAAGTAGAGGAAGTATTGTATTCCATCCAAAAATTCTGTGTCAAGATTTCACCAGAAATATATGTTTTGAGATCTCTGGATCCAAAACAGAAAAAAAAAATTACAAAAAGGTTCATCTGTGTGTGTGTCTCTCTCTCTCTCTCTCTGTGTTTGTGTGTGTGTGTGTGTGTGTGTGTGTGAGAGAGAGAGAGAGAGAGAGAGAGAGAGAGAGAGAGAACAGAGTAACTCAAAAACGAAAAGTTCGTTAAATACCATATTTGGTATTTAGGATCACCATCTTCCAAGATTGCACGAAGAAGATTTTCAAGAAACTATCCTAAGCAAACTACTTCATATGGAACATTCTTCAAAAAGCTTAATTATGTCAAAAATGGCTAACTAGTTTGGTTAAGATAATTTTAAGACAAGTTTAAGACATATGGAACTTAAAACAGTTTTATGATAAATACAATTTACATATTGAATTTTTGGGGAATACCCTCTAAAGCCTCCTTTATTAGAGGTGGATAACCAGCGTTCGGGCGTTAGGTCTTGGCCAGGATGGGCTGTTGGGCCAATGGATTGCGTTTATTTCTTTGAACTTGTCAATAGCTTTTAAAAATGTTGTCCTATTTTCCTTTTGGTCGTGCAAAGAGATTGAAATGCAAAGGTCACCACATAGCGACTACAAAGAAATATATAATAAAACCATCTCTGCAAGCGTTTATGTCGATTAATATTAATCAGATAGAAGAATAAGTTTTGGAGGAACAGTTTGTTGAAGAGTAGGTCAAGAAATTCATATGAATGATATGAGTCTGAACGAACAGATACATTCTGGTCTGGTTCACAATTTTCAGCATTTTAAGCCTTTAGTTGGGATTTAATTTTTAAATTTTTTTAACATTTTCTATAAGTTTATAAGTTGTCCTATAATTTAGGTTGCTTCTTTTATTTTCAGATTTACTGTGCCCCCATATTCACATATAGGTATACATATATTACATGTACACAAACGCCCAGGCCTGAGACTTGTACCAATTCTTTGTGGAACGGTCATTTGACTTTACACGTTATTTAAATTATCACGCTTGGCAAGTCAGTGCCTTCTTCAGTATTAGATCTTGATTGTAATGTCTGCATCAGTCATTCAACAGTTCCAGATGAGTTACTTCAGAACCTTTGCAAACTTAACTTCATTAGCAAAATTAACGTTGTTCATTACATAAAATCATTAGTGCAGTAAATGAGCTCGTTGTCAGAGAGTAAACAAATGAAAATGCCGACGTTTTTGTCTCCAAGTTTCTTCTCATGATGTGACCTTTGTCTCCATGTATCCTCATTTGCACTGTGTTGCACGTTCGCCCACGTTCTCTATTGGATTTAAATCAGAGGCTCTCAGCATCCACCACTAGCATATCTAGCGATTCGGACCTCGTGCTGCGTTACATCTACGTGAAAGGCAGGACTTCCTACGTGCAAACAATAACGATTTACCTTCTAGAACAGCTGCCTCATAGAAATTAACCATAATGGTATCCGTTAAGTATACATGCATACATACAATACGGGCACAAACATAATACGTACTTCTAATCAATCGCCTAGTGTTGAGGTTTTGAAATTACAGACCATCTTAGGTAGTAATTCAAGAAATTGTTCAGTGCTAGCACTGATCTGAATAAGCTCACAATCTTGAGTTATATTACAATAATTTCATAGTTAAAACAATGCAATAATAATAATAATAATAATAATAATAATAATAATAATAATAATAATAATAATAATAATAATAATAATAATAATAATAATAATAATAATAATAATAATAATAATAATAATAATAATAATAATAATAATAATAATAATAATAATAATAATAATAATAATAATAATAATAATAATAATAATAATAAATCATGCTAATCTTAATCATAATCATAATAATCATAGTTTGAGAAAAGTATTGGAAAGCTCACTCAAATAACAAGTTCACAGTACAAAAACGATTTTTGGATATAAGTTATGTGTATTTTACCTTTGTAAAGTAAAATTTGGTCTCTCTCTTGTGACTTGCCAGTTATTTAAAAGTCATCAACAGTAAACCGTACTACATAAGCTATAGCCACAAATTCAAAATGTCCCGTTCATTTTTCATAAATCTATTTTAAACACGGCATTTTAGTCAAAATAGCTAATGCCATTTTCGAGAAAATTAAATTTTGGAAATATTCTCCATGTAAAGGGAAGTTTAGGATGGAGGAATTTTCTTCAAAATCTTCAAGTCACATTCTTGAAAGACATTAAACTTAAATACCAACTTTGGTTTTTAACCAACTTTTCGTTTTTGGGTTATGCTGCACATAGACTGACAGACACATAGACTGACACACACATACTCTCACTCACACGGACTTTATTCTAAAATGCTTTTTCTTTGGTTTCAGGGGGCTCAAAACATGTATTTCTGGTTTAATCTCGATATCGAATTTTGGGATGGAATACAATACTTTCTTTGCTTACTATACGTAGTAGAGAAAGTAAAATGACCGACATAAATCTGCTGATAAGAAGATGGTTGGCACTAAAACGGGCCGCATTGCTGCTACAACCTGCAGAAGACAAAAGCACCTTGGTACACAAATGTCTGTGGTTCCCAAATGTTTCAAAAGGTTTGTGAGCGCCAAAAAGGGAAAATAATTTTACATCATGACAACGCATCGTCCCATACAGCAAAACTAACAACTGAGATTGGAATACACTTAGGCAAGATTGGGTAACTGGTGCTCACTGAGTTGCGCTGATAATTGTATATTTAGCAGATAAAAAAATGAAGCTCGTTCAAGCTATTCTGCGAGTTACGCAGGTGTGCCCTAGAGGTCAGCACCATGTACCCTTCCTTATATAGCCCTGACCTAGAGGGAATTTGTTTCCAAAAATTAAAGATAAAATGCGAAGAATCACTTCGTCATCAGAGGAAGCAGTGAAGCCTGGTTCGGTAGTGCCTTAGGAACAGTGAAATCATTGCTTTACGGACTGGTATCATCAAATCCAAAAATTTATTGTTGTTAAAGTGAAACATTTAGAAGAATAACAAAATAGTTTACTGTGTTTAGAACCAATCCTTGTTTGATTTTCTAACAGTTTTAACTCTTGTCCTCGTGTGAATGCGAGCTTCAAACTTCAGAGAGGACGGACATTCTAGGCCACGCTGTAGAATAAGGTGCTCCTGTCGAAGAGTGGGTGAAATGGGATATATAAACTCCCACATGGTCGAACAAGCACAATTCGTGAACAGAACAATTTCCCTTGCTACGCTTGGCATTGCTGATTGGAATGGGGTTTGTTGCATTGTAGTCTTGTTGTTATACTGTATAAATGGAACATCAGGCAAATTGCTGAGGCGGAAAACCAATTTATATCATATCGTCCATTCACACAAACGTAAGCCGATACATTTTCACGTTTGTAATTGAGGCAACGTTACAAAAAAAAAGTTATTTTGTGAGTATTTATAAAAAGATTGCGTTACACACAGTGTATGGTTTTAAGTAACCATAAACATTCGCACAAATGGTTTCATTTAACTACATATTTTGTTCATTGCACGGGGATAAGCTTATAAGGGTCATAGTATTGTAACAAAATGACAATTTGACAAATCCCATTCCTGGCACCAGAGTGACAAATGCCAAGTGCAGTTGTTTTTTAAGCCACTTTATTTTCCCTTTTAAAACAGAGGCACAAAACAGTTGTTATATCTTAAAGATCTACAGTTCTTCGTGACCTCAGAACTCACAGCCGTTCTGTCCTCTCGTAACCTTCAAAACACACTTTTCGGTTTGCCAGTTCTCTCTGTACAACAGCTGAATTCGACACGCGCTATAACTGCTTCACACAACAACTCGACGCGACGATTCAATGTCCCAAAGCTGTTTCTGACGACTCATGCCCACATTTTTCTCAACGACGATTGTGCACACACACACGCACACGCACACGCGCACGCGCACACGCACACTCTTAACAGCTTTATCGTTCAACACTCATGGCTCCATCACAAAAACTGACTTCTCTCAGCACCTCTCTTACCTATATAGGCTAGAATGCCGTAGCACGGATTTTTCTTAAAAAGTTCACGTCTTCTCGAACTCCTTGTGCATAAGCTAGCAATCTAAAGTCTCTAGAACAGTTTGCAAAGCTTTGTTGATAAGTGGTGTGAGGTAGCCTGATATTGGCTCCTTTTTATGGTGCACAGCCACCCAGTGGAGTGAGATATCTGACCTTGGCTCCCTCTGTTGAGCTGCGGCGGTTGTCGTCACAGTATATTCGTTCACCCTATTACTATTTTTCCCATCTTATACAGTACGCTACTATATTGATCATGACTGCCACTGGACGCTTTGATTGAGTGTTCCTTTAGGATAATACTTCATGAGCCTATTCCCTCTCATGCTCACTAAAATTGTCTCCTAAGGTATTTTCTGCATAACATTCAACTTTTGAGGAGTACTTCTTGTTGTAAAGGTTTAGGTGTTATACCTGCTGCGGTCTCGCTTGTCAATTCATCTCTTACGAGGTCTACCCAGGTTATTTATTATTTTTATTGGTAATGGATTCTCTGTCATTCCAACAGCAAAACCTCTCCATGTCATATTTTCTTCTCTCTTATTAAGTGATAATTTTCAGGTCTGTTCTTATTGCTTAATCTCTTATTTTATGAATTTAAGTACCAACCCATCCGGTGTTTCCCCTCACCTCATCTTACCTCCCGGGATGCCCCTTTGGCACAGTAAGCCTACTTCAGTGCCGAATCCCCTCCGCATCTCTCCTATTCCTATTCCGTTATACAAAGGAATTTTAAGTAAAATTCCAACATAAGGCATTATTTCGGGAGGCGTTTTTATCGAATAATAATCGCAAACAACTGAGGAATTTTTAAGCGATTTCTTACAGAGGCTATCCATATTTGAGAAGACCCCACAGGATAGGCATTAGAAGAGGAGGGAGGGAGAGAGGGATGGAGGGAGAGAAGGAGGGAGGGAGAAAGGGAGAGAGAGTCCATGGAAACATTTGAATTATAGCTGAAACGGTGACACTATGTGGGTACCCTTAATTGTCACAGCTTGCCTCAGGCGTGGAGGACCCGCATTCGATCCCCGGTAACATGGGGATTTTTTCTCCACTGGGAGGTCTGGCACAGGGTGCACTCAACCTCGTTAGGGGAACCAATTGAGGAGATACTTGATGAAGAAGTAGCGACCTCTGGTCGAGACGGCCGCATAACTGGCCGGGAGGGCTCGGGCTACTGACTACGTCCCACCCTCCAGTACTGCATCCCACCAATGACGCGTGTAGTGGGCAGAGGGGGAGGGACGCAGTGGCTGGGTGGCAAGCCTTGGCCCTTCATGAGCTGTTGCGCTGGGGTTTAGTTTAGTTAATTGTCACAGACAAGATAGAAAGTATGAAAACTATGTGGAAACGGGAGAAAATTGCCTACATCAATAGTGGAGAATGTAAGTTTCCAGTTGAAGATGGTGTGGCGTTACAAACATTCGGTTCTATAGGTGCTGCCAACATGACCACATACAAATTAAATTATGTTGTTGTTTAACGATGCTGTCAATTGCCAGGATCACATCAGCGTCACGGGTGCAGCGAAATTTTGTCCCACAGTTCTTTTACATACCAGTAAATCTACTGATATGGAGCTGTCTTTTTAAGCACGCTTAAAAAAACATCCGCCTGGGCTGGATTTGAACCCATGAGCTTGGGTTCAGTAAGCCAGCGTCTAACCAACTGAGCCACTTTTCTGAGCTTTGAAGAAATGCCTACTATAGTTTGAAAACGTGGATGAGACTGTCAAGTAGTGGGTATGGGATATTCTGACTACCTATTCAAAGACGATATCGAGATGACTTTCTCTTCTCTTGTGCAAACTATTCTTATTAAGGTTCGTATTTTACAGATCGCCTTAATCGATCTGCACGAATGTTTCCGAAACGAGAGGGCTTCCAGCATCTCTCAGAAAGTTCATTTACATTACATGTTTATTTATTGCCTTTCTCTATCACGTACAAAGAATTCTGGTAATATCGCATTCCATCCAAAAACCTGATACCGAGATTTCTCTGGAAATGTGTGTTTTGAGGTCCTTGAAACCAGAAAACGTAGCATTTTCAAGAATGGAAAATGGCGATTTTCAAGAATACTGCCTCTCTGCCCTTTACATACAACATTTTTCGAAGATGATTTTGATGAAAATACCACATGTTTAAAACTTTTTAATTCAAAGGGAAATTGTATTGTTTGAAAATATCCTCGGAAGTCATCATTCTGAATGATTTTGTATAACTGATAAACCGCAAGAGATAGACCAAAGTCTTATTACATAACAACATTTAGATATTGTTAAACACATACAATTTATATCAAATACTATTTTTTGTTAAGAGAATAATTTACGAGATATTTCTTATTTGTTTGAATTTACTAACACATTTTTCTCAAATAGCAAGTCGTCATTCGTCCTTTTGATTATTTGTTTGTTTGTAAATTCTGGACATGCAAAGAGAATGGAATGTCAAAGCTATCCCATATCCTAAAATGTCTTGACTATCGCTTAAGCCCACTGTATTCTGCTATTCGCGTTGCAGCTATAAGGAAATATGCATTAATAACCCTGTATCGCAATTAATTTGAAGTAAACACAAGAATAAACGTTCTAATTTATTATTATGATTATCATTATTATCATCATTATTATCATTGTCATTATCATTATTATTATTATTATTATTATTATTATTATTATTATTATTATTATTATTATTATTATTATTATTATTATTATTATTATTATTATTATTATTATTATTATTATTATTATTATTATTATTATTATTACTACTATTATTATTACTACTATTAATATTACTATTATTATTACTATTATTATTATTACCTATTATTATTATTTAATTGATTTTTTATGTGTAACACTTCTTCCAATAACCCTTCTCCATTCTCTCTACTCTTACAGTGCTGCTCTTCCAAATTCAATCTCTTCATTGTCTTAAAACATCTTTCTAAGTTATTGGTGGTCGTCCTCTCTTTCGATTTTTTGGTGGTACCCACTTCAAAACATTTTTCGTATTCTATCTTCAGCATTCTTCCTACATCTCCATGCCACCTCAACGTAATCTCACCCAAAATTATTGATTTTACTCCTATAAAATTCCTAACGAGTTGTTTCTTATTCTATCTCTTCTCCAAATTCTCGCTGCTCGCCTCCAGAAACCTATTTTTGTTGCCAGTAATTTAATTTATGTGCTATGTGTAAGTTGTCATATATCAGCACCATACTTTTGACAGTGCTATTATAACTATGCCTTTTTGTTTTGTTGGTAATATGTTTGTCTCATAGAATTCATTTAGTGTTGAAATTGCACATCTCCCTTTATTATTTCTGTTTAATCTCTTCATCATATTTTCCATTGTTGTTTATTTTAACCCCTAAATATTATAATTCATTGCAACATTTAATTTTACTTCCTCCTTTCCTCTTATGTGTCTCCAATCACCAAATATTTGAATTTAGATATGTTGACCTTTAGAATACGCCTTTTAAGAATATTTTGTACAATAGTGAGTAGAGAAGGTCATGTCAGTGCACACACAAGACTTTTTAAGGCCGAAATTGTACAATGGTACAATGAGAATGATACATGCAATAAGAATGTACGTCGTTACCAAATTGCGGTCAATATGGCTTCGTGATGTGATATGAAACTTTTAAAGTGAAGCATTCGCTGTTCCATTTAAATGCGTTTAGGCTGCTATTTAATTATCCAACAATGGAAACGAGACTTCAACAGTTAGAAATCAAAAGCGGTACTCCTAACCTCAATTTCGCACTTGTATTTATCGATTTCTATGTTGGTATGGGAATGGGAGCCAGAGGGATATGAGCAAGCGAAAGACTAAGGCTAAGACTAAGGCTAAGACTAAAGCTTGGGCTTTTCCCAGTGAATCTGAGAACGCAAATTGGATTAGTATGTCGATAAAAACATGAAAAATAGCCCATTCGAATAGCATTCGGTTAGAAGTGAACCATGTTTCCCCTCATCTTAATGCAGGTTAGCCAATATTGAAGTTTCATAGGATTAAAAAAATATCGTTATGTTTCGCGATATTGAATTAAATGTCATTGGCCACTATAATGAATCTCAGCCTGACAGAGCATGCAGTAACAGGATTCATCCCGATTTTGTTTTCCAACCTAGCAGGATAGAGCTCTAGCGGTTGTTAAGACTTACTTCACTTCCTTCTCAAGTGAAGAAAGTTACTGGAAATAATCATGCAGTAGGCTTTGATTGGGAACGGGAGCAAAAAAATATGAAGCCTCACTAATATTCCTGTTGGCGTTTCGTGACCTTAGAGAGCTTCTCGTTGATTACGTTTACATATGTTTTAACCTTCTTTTCCGTTCTGCTTCCCATTCCTGGACAATTATGTTCATATGCTGCGCTAGAAACGAGTTGCACCTTTCGTTCTTTCAATTGGCAGTTTTTTAAATTTCCGGCTCAGGCACCCTATGTTAATCGCCATTAGAATACATAATTCCAGTGACTAGTGAATTCATAACTTTTCTTCATAAGTACCTGGAACGCTTTGGCTGGTAAGGCGTTACCTTCCTGATTTAATTTCTGAACTCTTCTCACCTTGATTTTCCATAATAACACTAGACTGCGAATTTAAACTGTTTTTTTGTTGCCCAAAGTAAATAATGTCATTCTGTATAATGCTGAATCCGAATTTTCAATCCTTTTCCTTCTACTACGTAAAGTGTTCTTGCGAAATCACTATGTATGTATTGTAGAATTAAACGAATTTGACCACAAACTTTCCGATCATACTTTATTTTAAATCAAAACAATATATAATATGTAGAACTTATTGAAATTGTGTGTATGGTTATCCATAGATGTAACTAGATGTAACATTTTTTTGTTCTGTTTTAGCGTATTTACTTTTTGTTTTATCTTATTTACTTTACTTTTGGAATGCATCACACGCATTTTATACCCGTTGCTTCTTATTTGAGAAAATCCTCCTGTTCCTTTTCCTTTTATGCTTGTCTTCAGGTATTTTAAACATCCGACAGTAGTCAGCAAGAATACTTTGCCCAAGCGCCCCTGATGCCTCCTTTCGAACTCCTGAATATCTTTGTGAAATTGTTCGCCCTTCTCTTCAATCAAAAACGCTAGATTTTTGGGGACATAATCCAGATGAGAGAAAGGGAAATTAATTTTCACCCGTACCACAACTAGGTTCCTTATATGTCTCGAGCATGTTAGCCACAACTTTTCGGTAACTGGGATCCTTGTTACCAAGAAATTTTAAAACAACTTCACAGAAAGACATCCATGCTGCTTTCTCCTTTTCATCCATAGTATCTTTGAATGCTGCATCAGACATCAATTTTCGTCTCCTCTCTCCAAACCATGGGTATTCCAAAACATATTTTCAGATAAAACACAGACTAAAGAAATGTGTGAGGAACTAGTATGTGCTCACAAACAGTGCATCTATCACCAAAAAGTAACCAATATTTACCTATCTCTCACAAATAAACATACATTATTGGCAAGTTAGCACGTTATCTCACTACATATTCCTTACGCCGTCGTAGTCCTTATCAGATAAACATCCGGTGGATTCAGATTTTACTATGAACAAGCTCAAAAGTATTTCAAATACATTTCGCTTTCGAATCCTGATATAATAAAACTACACATTTTAAAGTATTGCCGAATAAACAACGATGCTGTAAGTTCCTACAAAAATAAGAAAATGATGCTATAAAGAAAAAATAAGAAATAAAGTGAAAAAATGGCACGTGATAGGAACTTTATGACTTTGAATTTGATTTCAGCATACTAAAAATACCCCAAAACATTCAAACTTCGGAGGCAGGAATTTCATCGCAGGCTAGTGTAATTACCAATTATCTGCGCTCTTGATTTCTTCTTCTTCTTCTTCTTCTTCTTCTTCTGCATCTTCTTCACTTCATGGATTAGGCTACTGCTTATTCCGTCTTCACATTATTTCCTTCCATCTCCTTCTCAGCCTCAACTACATCTCTCTTTCCTTTAGGTGCATATTGGAAAGCGATTTTTGGCAGTCTGGTGTCCTCCATTCTCCCAACATATTCAAACCACCTCGTTCTGTAAGTACCCATTCTTGAGCCACAGTTCCCACTTCTAATTCCTTTCTTTTTTCTTTATTTCTATTGTGCATCTTTCGATTTCCTCAGACATCTCATTTTACAACTTTGCATTCTACTAATTGTTCTTTGTGTGGTACTCAGCTTTCACATGCATAAAGTAACGTAGCAATTGTCATAGTATTATAAGATTTCTCTTGTTACTCTTGATTTTGTGTTTTAGGTAAACTACTGCCAATGTTCTTTATGAATTGGGGTTCACGTGTCCATTGGAAACATGACAAAAACAAAGCATAGTCCTGTGTTACGAGAAGTGTTCGAATGAAAAGACAGGAAATGACACTGAGGGTGTAATTGAAGACCTTGTTCAAAAGTAATCACTGGAGCCCTAAGGACAACTATCCCACTGTTTCATGAAATAAATTAAATTAAATTATTTTGTTCTTTAACGACGCTGTCAAATGCCAGGGTCATATCAGTGTGCCGGAATTTTGTCCCTCAGTTCTTTTACGTACCAGTAAATTCTACTGCACACTTAAAAACTATCGGTGTGGACGGATTTGAATCCGCGACCATGGCATCAGTAGACCAGCGTCTAACCGAGCCACCCAGACTGACTCCACAAGACAAAGGATTCCCTATTCCTGTGTCTGTGACAAGAGCCAGTCCATCACACTCTCCCTCAGTTCGCTCTGCTTCTGTTTTTAAGCCAAACAGATGGAAGTCACAGTGTGACGTGTCTGGGCTTCAGAGCTCAAGCTGCTCCCACTTAAACTTGAGCACGCCACCTTCTGTGATCCTGACCATGGACACGTGTGGATACGAGTTATCGTGGAGCAGAATTTACCACCTTCCAGCTATGATTATTGGCCGGTTTAACTCCTTCCACAGTCAGAAATTTGGTAATACCTCACTGCTCCTCAATTGTCAAGTTTTGTAATGTGAACGCCATAATGCCCTAACACACTGTTGAGTCAATTGGACGGAATACGCAGCCACCTACTTCTCTTCTGCGTCAGCCACAGGCTCTCGTGCATGCGAACAGCAACGCCACCTACATTCGCGTCCCTAAATGTGTAACTGTTGTTGCAAAGCGGCATAATTCAAATTATAAACGGTTTTGTTGTTACACTATTCCGTACCTTCTTATTTGAACACCACTCGCACTTACACATAAAGTCCTTATGTTCAGTTGTTCGCTTATAAATCAATTTGCAATAGTTGTTAAGTTTGGGCACACTCAAATGTAGACATACTACCGCTGTGTTCTTCGGAATTTTTGCATGGAAATACTGAATAAACAATATTATATTTTTCTATAGCACTAACGATATTCCGTCAGCATCCATGTATGCCAGTCGCCCTTTATTTTACCTGGGCTCATTCATTCGGTTCACTTAGTAATGCCCCAGTAAGATTTCCAACCTAATTACCTAAACAAAAAATAGCAACAGTTTAAGAAAATAACCAGTTAAGATAAACCACCAATGTGGAAACCCAGTTTTGTCGAAAATAAAACGGAAGTAAAAGTGCATTTCAGGAGATCAAAAATCCGCTGTAAATCGTTGCACAATCAACATAGGCCTAATAATTATAATAAAATTGTGTAAATTCTTATTAACTCAAGAAAGGAGAGTTTTAAGCACAGAAACCGTTTTTCGTGAGCACTAATATTTAAAGCTGTTGTTAAAATAAAATATGCTCAAAACGGTATACAGCTTTGTAACATTACATAGAGGCTCTTCTGAGATTTGTCATTTTCAAGATGAGAAACTGGTGCTGTGTTGAGAAATGCTGTTTTTTATATCTAACTAATGGATATACGAGATTAGTATTGCGAATGTAAAACAACATTCTCTTATGGTTCTAATTGCCAGCAGTGCAGAAATTACCAGTTTTTAGAATGAGCAATTAAATTTTTCACATCTGATACCCTTTTAAAATAGAAACCTGCTGACCACGGCCTACAAACCGGAAACTACATTCTATTGGACATTTTCAGAAGTATGAAGTAACTCCTATACACAGCTTATGTATATTGCAAAATGCAAATAGATATTGGATCTCTCAATCAGATTATTGTAGTAAAATAGCTTTTAAATTCAACTGTTATTCCCTTAATGCATCAGTTGATAGCCTAGTTGTTAATTAAGCAGACAAACGCTGCATTAAAAACTATTACTGCAATCATACATAGTCAAAGCACTCAGTCAAATGTGATGCACATATGCACAATTATACATATAAAAGCAAAAAAGGGAATGTGGAACACATTAATCATAGAAGCGGATATAGCCCCTCTTCCCAACATTTTGAAGCGATTTTCCACGTCCTTGCCTTCAATACCAATTTATAAGTAACTTGCCATAATTTCCGTTTTAGTGTCTTCGTGTATTTATAGCTGCTGCTTCAAGCTTCAATGCAGTCGCTTCAGATCAGGGAAGTCTGTCATTTTTACTTTCTCTACTATGCATAATAAAGTAGAGGAAGTATTGCATTCCACCCAAAAATTTGACGTCGAGGTTTCACCTGAAATATAGGTTTTGAGGCCCCCTAAATCCAAAAACGTATTTTTAGAAAAACGTCCGTGTGTGTGTGTGTGTGTGTGTGTGTGTGTGTGTCTGCGTCTGTGTCTGTCTGTGTCTGTGTCTGTGTGTGTCTGTCTGTCAATCTGTGGACTCAAAAACTAAAATGCTGTTAAAAACCACAGTTGGTATTTAAGTTTAATGTCTTTCAAGAATGTAACACGAAGATTTTAAAGAAAATTACTCCACCCTAAACTACCATTTACATGGAAAATGTTCCCTAAATTTTGATTTTCTTGAAAATGGCTCTAACGATTTTGATTAAGATACCGTATGTTTAAGATATTTGTATGGCAAATAAAACGTGTATCTTGAATTTTCTGGCTATAGCCCATGTAGTTCTATTTACTCTGGATGACTTTTGCATAACTGGTAAACCGTAAGAGATAGACCAAGTCTTATTACACAAAAATGTAGATCTTGCTAAAACACACAATTTATATTTAAATGCATTTTCTGTAGAGTGAACCAGTTGGTCTGGGTGGCTCAGTTGGTTAGACGCTGGCCTACTGATCCCAAGGTCGCGGGTTCAAACCTGGCTCAGGCCGATGGTTTTTAAGTATGCTTAAAAACGACAGCTCCATGTCAGTAGATTTACTGGCATGTAAAAGAACTTCTGCGGGACAAAATTCCGGCACACCGGCGACGCTGATGTGATCCTGGCAATTGACAGCGTCGTTAAACAAGAAAATAATTAATGTAGAGTGAACCATTTCGGAGGCACTCCTTGTTATTTGCGTGAGTTTTGGAGAACTTGTGCTTCTGTCATTTTTATATGTTAACCATACTACGATTTGACTATCGCTCAGTCTAGTGTATTCCCATATTCTCCTTGTATCTAAAAAAATATAAACAATAAGATAATGTCTATAAATGTTTATCTCAACTAACACGAAGAAGATATAGGAATAAGAGTTTACAAGAATGTTTAGAATGTTTAGTACAACAGTAGAGAAAGTCATACTAGTGCAACACATCAGATTTTTCCTACTCCTGTTTGAGAGAAGTAGTAACATCCACTTGCAATGGCAAAGCAATATTACACAACGAGGAAAAACATATGACAGTGATATGTAATGAGAGTGGGCGTGGAGAGTTTGGTTGACCTCTGCGACACGTAACTGTGGATTAGTCATTCTTGGAGCTAAAGGAATAAACAGATAAGGTTATCGCTCCACCAATCAGTCAAGTGACGTGTAATATTACATGTCCTAATCGAGCGATTTCATAGGTGAGTCCGTTCGAAAACTAGAACGTTTAAATAAAAGTAGGGATCTCTCAGGCCCTTAGTGACCAACGGAGGATTAAATACATTCAGTAGTGTTATATTTTCACCACTTTGAAGTGGTATTCCGCAATTATGCTTCGTAACATTAATTTTTTCAGTCATATTAACTTCCAAACTGTTTTGGCGCCATTTCCTTTTAGCGACCCATTTATGCGGGTAGTATGAATTACTTCTGTAAGAAGTTTTAAAAACTGCATGTTTTTATAATTTAACTGCCGTTGATTTTCAATATTTTATGATTCATAAATAAGCATAGTAAGCTTTCAGAGCCCAGTTGTGGCACATATCAAGAAACTATTTAAAGAGCGGAAGCATCACACAATATGTAGTGAAGACGACGCGCTTGTTTACACTTGTTACAGTAATATAATCATGTTCCTATGCCGCTTCCAACGACGATGTAAATTAGATCAAAAGACATTACCTCCTCCTGCGTAGTATATATTTGATTACAACGTCTATTTTAGCTAGTAAAGGTAGTGGCCTCGCTTGGGAAAACTAGCCCTAGCCTCAATTAGGGAAGCTTTCGGTGTGTAACTGATATTATTATAATACCACAAGACGTCTAAGAGATGGGATGGTCTAGAGTTACCATATCACCCGTTTTTACCGGAGACCACCCGTTTTTCAGGCCCCCCGCCCCTCCCCCCCCCCCCCCCCCCGTTCAGTTTTCGAATATTTTGCGAAACCACCCATTTTTTAGTTAGCAGTAAAAATATATTATTTGTTTATCACTTAAATTCATTTTGAAAATGAATTCACACGCCACACCTTAAGCAATTACTTTGTATGTCCTCTAGCGGGTCTTTGCTGAACTCTGGTTAAAGTTTACTGCACGTGTACTCCGCATCATTCTCTCTTCTTTCTTTGTGTTCTGTGGTGAAGACGCCGTGACTGTAAACAAGAGAAGCTTCACCATAAAGTTTTTGTTTCCACTGAACGAAACCTACATATTCTTGTTATAGCCTGGACTGAGTAGTTTTGCTGATATATCATGTACAGATCAGGACGCCAAAAGTGCAAATTAAGGCAGAAAACCATTTTGTGCCTTTAAAAGTAAAGGAAATTATTTGTAAATGTGATGATGGAAATTTAGCTGAAGTCTTTGAAAGTGACATGTATACTTTTTATACTGTTAGTTATAATTTAATGACCCAATACAGTGGTATGTCTGTGTTTCAATGAATAACTGGATAAAGAACCAGAGTGGCAAGTGGTGAAAAAAACTGTTATTTTTAAGAAGTGTTAAAATAGTTATTGATGACTCTGTACTCTTTGATGAAATAAGTGCTTTAAGAACTTACCACAAAATAAACTCTGCAACATTGGTAGGGAAGTGTTGCCGAGAAATGGTACGAATACATGAGTAATAATGTTGAGTGTATAGAACTGTTGAAAGTAGTACAGTACTATTTTGCCATACCTGCACATAATGCAGCTGTGGAGAGAATATTTTCTCTGCTAAATTTTCAGTGGACAGATGAGCGAAATAAGCTCGCTGCTGAAAATGTAAAGCTAATGTTGATCATAATGTACAACATGAAAAATGTAACTTGTGCTCAATGTTATGATAGGAGTATCTGTAAAAAGGAATTCCTGAAAAAGGTCGAAGGGAATGAAAAGTATGTAAAATAAATGACAACTGAATTCCCCCAGTTTTTTGGCATCATGATATGGTAACCCTAGGGTGGTCAGACCTTCAAATGATATTTATCTGGATTGTTTCATACATTAAATATGAATTTAAATACTAATTCGCAAATATTTGACCAAAAAATATTAAATTCTATAAAAATAACCTAAATAGGTCATTTCCAGTAGCCTAGTTCGTGTACTGCCAATTCAGGAAAAAGAAACCCAAGAATTATGTCGATCTTCTCTTGTTGCTATAACAGAAATCCAGTTAATAATTAGAAATAAATCTCACTTTAACTCCAACATTAACAGATAACCCTTCTTCTGGAAATATTCCTACTTTATTTATTAAAAATCAGTTGTTAAAATCATATATCATATATCATATTTAAATAGAGCGCTCTTTGATTGCTAAGGAATTGCAATGTGCAATAAATTGTTTTTCAGAAGTTTATGGGATACAATTGGCAACACTGACTAAACAAAAGAATCAACAAGTGATCATTTGTACGCAACAAAAGAATGACCAGATCATAATTCATATATGATAATTTAACGCCTCTATGTATGAAAAGCTACAGATATTTTTAAGGTTGTCGTCTAAACTACCCTTAATTGTGCTCCAGAGTCAACCAAATCTGAAATATGTTGACTGTTTTGTTCAAACTAATATTAATAATCTCAACTCAGTGCTTACAGAGGTTGGCATATGTATAGGGATGGACGAAGGACAGAAAGGATACTGATAAGTGCTTAGATCCTTTTTTGAAACATTCTTTGTTAACTTTAAAGTGAAAATGGCCAGATCTATTTAAACTAACCTGTGAAGTGGTTTAGATGTTCAGCAAAACTCCTTTCCATTGTTCTCATTTCGACTACGCTGTATTGTTCTGGGTTTGTCAGACTTTACAAATACCAGTTCGCTTTCGTTGAACGTACGCAATATCCACCACATTTGTTTCCACACAGCTTGTGTCTACAGTTTTCATTCCGATTTTGGAAGTTTCTGCTTTGCATATGTAATGGAGGAAGTCACCCATGTAATCATCTGTTGAACCTCATCCGGTTTATTTTCGTTCTTTATTCATAACTGAATCACAGATGTATAATTCCGGCGAGATTTCTCGCATTTCATATTGTAGGCTCGAACCCCAACAGTAGGCATTGTTGCGAAAATGTCATAAACATCTGTTCTTGTTAGTAAGTGTCAAACGTTAACTAGCAGTTTGAAAATGCATGCAAATGAAAAGAAGTGAAAGATTCGAATAACAACACAATTGATTGGTAAATTAACTGTTCAATAAATCGTATACCATTGCCTAATACTATGGTTTATTAGTTGATTTTTTCCGTGTTCTCCCTAGAAGGAAACTAAACCTCTCACGTATGGTACAGCTATAGCCCCACTCCTCGGCTCAACCTAGAGTTGTAACACTACCGTAGTCTACCGCTGACTCTCATAAGTATGTGCAGACTGTGGTAGTTTTCCTAGTTGAACTGGTCAGTGATGAACTACCCTCATTACCTGTACATTAGCTGTGTTGCATACCCTCGGGCATTACCTCGGACATTCTTTATGTTTTGTGATCATGTTTTAATAGATTCCTTTAGAAACCGAAGCGTGGTACTTTGAACCTCCTCAAAACTGGGAGAGGGTATTCAAAGGCCGCTTAAGTTACGGGAATTAGTATCTTCAAATTCCTTTGGATGCTTCTCTAACTATATTTAAGTTCATATCGAAGACACTGGTAGATCACAAGTAGTATTGTTTTGAACCAAAAGGTACAATGTTTACTGCAGACAAGTCACCAAAGTCATGATCATTATGTTTGAACGTATTATTAAATTTCTTAAGTCTTTTTATTTTGAATTATGTTTCTTTCACTATCAGTGTTAACAACACCACCGTTAATTCTACCAGTTTCTACGTCATTCACTGCTGTCGAAAATTACTAAACCATAGTTTTGGTAGAAGGCAACTCTAGTCGTAACCATTGAGAGCTTCAATGACAGTGCCGCACAAGAGCAGCATGCTTCCCAGGGTACCAACTCTTGCTGATTAAAACCTGCAAAATGTGGCTGTCAAAACAGGCCAGAAATACTTAAATTTGAAGAAGCATGTGTGCGGAAAAGGTTTCACATTAATGAGATGGCAGAGATTTCCCAATAATTATTATTGTCTGCCTTTTTCGCAACAAAATACTCACGAATAGTAAGGCTGTGCTAGATAACCAGTATAAGAAGCAGAGAGAGAGAGAGAGAGAGAGAGAAGACCAGGAGAAGAAAAAACATGGGGATTCAGCACTCGCTGACCATACAAATTTCATGTGGCATGTCACATATAAATATTCATCCTCACAAATTTGAACTCTCAGCTTGTGTAAAATGTCAATAGAAATCGTTTACTTTGGAAACTCACTATACTCAATTCTCTTGCAAACACCAAAATTTGAAAACTTGGGAGTGAAAGTTAGGTTCACATGTCTTCTTGTTCTTTCTTTCCTTTTTCTTTCTGTTTTCTTTTTTTAATTTCGATGAATCTCATAAAAGTGTGAATTTCCTTTAAAAAAATCTAGAAAATCTAGTAAATCTGGGCCTTGTCCTGTACATTTCATTTAATATGCTAATATTTCAAAGAGATAAATGCAGGGTAATCTCAAAAACAAGTCAACCAATTTTGGTAATTCTATCACCACTGAAATGGGACATAAATTACTAAAATGTATGTTAAAAAGCATTTTCAAAGCCATCCACATTTTAATACGAACACATTGGGATTATTTAATAGCATAGCAGCGTTGGAGGGCTTGATATTCAGTTGAGAATACCATAAAATAGAAAATAGTTGTTGTTACAAACAGTATAAACGGTTGCTGCCTTCCGCAGACCATGAAAAAATTCGGTCACACTTTGTTGCAAGGAATATACATAGATGGCCAATTAAAATTATTTATTTCGCCATCTATGTATATTCCTTGCAACAAAATGTAACCAAATTTTTTCATGGTCATACCAATGGTCTGCGGAAGGCAGATGCAACACTTCAACAAGCAGAAGACGGGGCTCAAAAAGGGAGAGTCAATCTTGTTTTATTTGTTTTTTTTTCCCTTTTAATTGCCATTTATCAAATTCTGTAGATGTGTAGGTGGTGAAACAGTCTCAAAACTTCTAAATAATCGTTATTCTAGTTCACAGAACTTCAGAAATCACAAAGTTTCTCGTGTAAGAAAAGTTTTGATCTATTTCCTTTGTATTTATGCCGTAGTGATTCCCGTAAAGATTTGTTATGACCATAGCATTGTTGTTTAATGTACCAGATGTTCTGTAATCTAGCAACTCTGTTTAGGTACTCAGAAGCAAGTTAGATGGTGATCAATGAGCACTGTATTGACAGTGTAGTCTATGTAGTTTCAAAGTTAAAATGGGTAAAAACAGTGAGCTTTCAACAAAAAGGCGTGCTCCTATAGTTTATGCAAAAATAGCAAAATAAGAAAGTGTTTCCCTGGAAAGGTCCGTTTTACTGTAGAGAGATATTTTCATACTGACAGTAACTAATAGTAAGCAAGGGAAGGCCTAGGGTGACCTCGAAACAGTAGCAATGCTGTAGTGGAAATCAACCACTTAAGGAATGAACCTGTGAGTGTCTCGATAATGAAAAGAGAATGCTTCTGGATGCAGGCTTGAAAGGACGTATTGTTGCTAAGAAATCATTAATGAAGGCCCCCCAATAGCAAGAAGAGACTGTAGTAGACAAAAAAAGTGCGAAGTGGACTGTTGTTGATCAGTGGCACAATGTCTTGTTTATGGACGAATCACAATTTAAACTCTTTGGCACAAAACGTCGCGGTTTTGACAGATGCATAATAGGAGAACGCGATATCTCAGTGCGTATCTCCTACAGTGAAGCACAGAGGCGGTGTGGGTTGTTTTGTAGGCAGTAAAACAAGTGAAATGTTAATAATAGAGGGGATAATTAAAAAATAGTAGTACCACAACATTCACGCAAACATTCTGGAAGGGTTTACACTAGAACAATATAATTTTGGAAACATTCATATTTGCTATGCAGAAAGTATATGGAACAACTAGAAAAGAGGGAGAACCGAAGAACATGGCATGGCCTTCTCAAAGCCCTGATTGCAATTCCATCGAATTTGTTGGGGATCACTTGGACTGAGAGGTCAGAAAGAGACCTATGAGTAATTCAAAGGAAATATGGAGCCATTTGAAAACGACATGGAAGAAAATTTCTGAAGAAACACTAAGAGACTTAATAGCAAGGATGCTCAGAGTGTGCGAAACAGTGATCAAGGTTACTTTGAACAAAATAAAATCTAGAATATAGAGATTCTTTCTGCTTTGTATTATTGAAATGATATCCATAAAAGAGTTTTCGTTTAAATTTTGTCAATAAATCCTTATATTGAGGACTGTTCATTAACTTTTGAGAGGAAGTATTCACTTCAGCAGCTATAGTATGAATGAATACACAGCATGTTTAACCACACAACACCGAAGCACTTGGCAGCCGGTGATTGGGTATTGTGTTAAACAGCTCTTCCTGCCAACCTCTATTACATTTTGTGCCATGTGTATGGTAAGGAGATTTGTGTTACGTGAAAGTTGTATACTCTGTGTGTGTGTGTGTGTGTGTGCGTGCGTGTGTGTGAGTGAGTGAATGCAGGCGTGAGGGCGTTTTCTGGTTGTCTATGAGCAGCAAATGAAAAATGTAAAGTCGGTTAAATAGATACCAAACTTGGTACTCACGTTCAATGTTTTCCAAATATGTGACAAAATACAACAAATCACCCATTCCAATTACCGCTTACATTGACAATATTTCGAAATTTCGTATTCCTTTAAAAATTGTTCTAGCGATTTTGATTAAGTTTCCACATATTTAAGATATTTTCCTGAAACATGAAACGAACGATTCTTGAATTTTCTGGGATTGGCCTCTGAATTCCTCTTCATTCTGCGTGACTTTGGTATAATTGTAAGTCCTAAGTGACATACAAAATCTTACTATATGAAGACGTAGATCTCGGTATTGGTTTGAATTTTCAAATGCTGACATTTTCTCAAATTGTCATGTAAAGAAAACAAAATTTAAAAGCAATCACAAGGTGCCCAGCTCTTATAAGATCTGACTCAAGTTTAAGCCTAGTCATCTATTCCCAATGTACCTACAAGGAAAAACGTAAGAAACCAAATTTTTGGAAATTTCTATTTCATTAGTATGAAGTAGATATAAGAATAAGCGTTTGTATACTGCTCACCAAATTAAACGGCCCCAGTTTCAGTGAAAGGGGGCATATTATCTTGCCGTTAAGTTTTATCATACTGTTGAAGTAAGTGCAGTAAAGACTCAAAACATATAAAATACAATGTTGCTATGTAACTGTTTGAATCAATCTTTCACATACTTCAGCAGTAAGATAAACCTCTCCAACAAGATAAGATGCCCCTCTTCCTCTAGAGCCATGATCGTGTAAACTTGGCGAGCAATATAACTAAGAATAATTTGTACAAGAGTGTAGAAAAATAGGAGTGCAAGATATCAGATGTTTTAAGTTTTTCTAATATGTATAACGAGTAGAGAAGGTTTTGAGGCTCCTGGACACCAAAGAAATTTAAAAAAGGGTATGTGTACGCATGTGTCTGTCTGTGTGCTTGTCTGTGTGTGTGAGTAGCATAACTCAACAGATGGGAAATCGGCGAACCACCGAACTTGAGTTTAAGTTAAGCATCTTATAATATAACACGAAGAGTGAGTTAGAGAGGGAGTGACGGAGAGAGTGAGGAAGTAAGGGAGGGAGGGGGAGTAAGGGAGTGGGAGAGGGACGGAGGGAGGGAGGAATGTTTCAGGATCCATCGACAACGCGAACATTTTCAAGAAAATCCTCCCATCCCAAAATTCTACATGGATTATTTCCCAAAGTGTATATACAGGTAATACTAATATAATAAATGCCCCTTGCTGCGTAGAGAGCGGGTAGAAGTATTTCAAGAATCATTGGAAACTAACGACCAAATATTGCAAATTTAACTTCAAAAAATGTAGCGCTTAGGTTAAATAGTGCACCAGAAGTAAGAACGACCCAATCTTGGATGTTTTGCTTAAAAATGTAAACTTAATCAGCGACTCCTAATTCTGTGCTTTCACTGAAGTTGGCCATTTATTTTTATGAAAAATAATCCTACAAGGAAATATGTAATAAAACTACATTTACGGATGTTTATATCGATTAATATGAAACAGGCTTAAAAGTAGGTTTTGTAAGAATAATGAATTGAAGAATAGCTTAAGAAGATCATGTAAATGTAACACATCCACCTCCTTTTTATTCTGGGAGCAAAGATTGAGCATTTCCATTGTAATGTAATACTTGATCTGTCTTAGTAATTAAGCAGCTGAGATGTGTTTCACTGTGTAATGCCCCAAATGTGTATCCTAGCAAATCTAACTGGAGTATGTGTTTCCAGAGATATCAGTTGCATTTAGTGGCATCAGAACACATACAATTACACACTCATGTGTCCATTAAACTGTTGTTTGTAGATCCAAAGCCTTAGGTAGCAGCTGTCCTTGCACAAGCATCAGTTGAAATAGCAACCATAAACTGTCTCCTCCCTTCCTATGTCATTTGAAGCCACATTTACTCGGTCCAGGAAGCATGTCATCCTGTGTTACTAGTCCTATATATCATAAAACTGGGACCAGATGTGGCCGGCTAACTTTATAGTGCTCCAACACACAATTACGTGCAATCCAAACTAGTCTACTCTTTTTATTTATAGTTATTATGATTCCGACAACTTCTCTTGCGAGTGTAAAAACCCGCGGTTCAAATGAAGCAATGGTTTAATGACCAGGATAATCGAAATGATTGTATATATCCTTTATAAAGTTACAACCTTCAGTTGGTGCCTCATTCTACTGAAACTACCTGACTTCATTTGTTTCTATATCAGAAATACTGACCAGATATAACAAACACGTAGAACAGCTAATGAGACAGAGAATCCCACAGATAACTTAGCTATGGGAAATAACACGAAAAGAAAAGAAAAGATTTTGCATTTTTGGAGGTAGATTTAGTGCTTAGATTACTGGAAGCAAAATAAGGAATAAATAACGAATCAAAGTACAATTAATATTAATTTTAATATTGTGATAAAAACGACAAAAGTTCAGTTCAATTACTTTTTATCACTTTATTTTCTTCCAAAATATTTGCACAAATACACAGTTGTCTTCTCGTTAAGTCTACAGTCTTCCGAGATATTACAACTCACAACTGTTTTCTTCTCGTAACCTTGACTGTCTTTTCACAGTCTTTCTTCTCTTTTTAGGTATCAAACACCAACTCTGATGATACAATCACTCAACGCTCATAACTGTTTCTCTATCTTAATTCGCGAGGTACCACAGACGCAGCTGACACACACACACACACACACACACACACACACACAACACACACATAACACACAGACACACACACACCCTCCAACTAAGAACTGCCTGACTCCTGTCTGTCAATCACTCACTGATGCATTGACCGACTCAGTCTATAAACGTAACTCTTCTAACGCTTTGTCTCGTCTCCTTATGAGGATGGCGTGACAGGAACTTTCTCGAACTTCTACAAACACGCCAGCTGCCGGACACTGCTCTGGAAAACCCTTTGTGTTGCTGTTAGTCACGTGTTTGCTAACGTCACTCGCGTGTGGAAGCTTGACCTTGAGCGCCAGTAGAGTGGGGCACCCAGACCCCGACCGTTGTCTGTTGTGTTGCTACTGCCGTGAGCCGGCGTCAGAACATCAAAGTCAAACAAAGAAATTAATAACAGGACTACGAATTGACTTTATTTAGTATTTCAGAAGTATTCTTTTGAGGTTGTAGATTGAGCTAACTGTATAGGTGAAGAAAAGAAGGTATCTGTCTTTGTTTATGTAACAAGTATGGCACGGACGTTGGCTTAAGGATTTCCAACAAAGAGTAAACAGCATGGCGCTACGTGATGCCTACCAAGCTTTTTGGATGAGCAAGAAGAAAATGAATCACGACTTTCCATTTGAGAATGTTGCGTTTGAAAATGCAAACCAATGACAAGGATTATCTCGGAAATTTTTAACTCTGCAACATAATTATGATAATATTCCACGTACATACATTTTGTACTTGAACGATATCTACATTATTTGTAGATATACTAAAAGTTTGTCGTATCTCCTACATCTCCCAAATGTATGAGAGTCATTCAGAATGAAAAAGACTTCAGGGGAAATTCAATTTTTTACTTTATTGTCTTAAAAATATTTTAAACATGTTGCCTTTTAATCAAAATTGCCAGTAATTTTTGAAAATCAAATTTTCGAAACACTTTCCATGTGAAGGTTAGTTTGGACTGGAAAATTTTCTTAAACTCATGTAGCATCTTTGGACAAAGATGAACTTAAGTATCAAGGCTGTCACTTAATTGACTTTCTAGTTTTGAATTATGCCCTTCATAGATACACATATAAACACATGGGTCGGTTTCTAAAATAATGTTTATGATTATGGAATACATGTAGTTTGCTATAGTTATGGAGAAAGCAAAAATAAAATTATTTTAGAACTACAATCCTGATCTCTCATTAAGCAAAAATTATTCTAGGAATTGCAATGATGTCTGTATTCAAGATGTAAATTACAGGGCATATCGGATGTGAACATTCCTGTTCTGTTTATTTTGACTGGAATATATAGGTAGGTCTGTAGGTGCTTTTTATTTCCTTCAATAGGGTAACGCTTTTAGAGCAGTAGAAGGGATGTTTAGTCTGTTAAAAAGGGTGTAACTATACCATTCAATTCATGTGAACTTCAGGTGGAGTTAACCTCATCTTGAAAAATAAATTATAGTTTAAAACACTACTTAAACTTTTTATTTACAGCCAGAAGAACGCATATTTTATAGTGAGGAGTTGGAAAAGAAGTGGGTATATTGCAGTCTGACAAAGAGAGAGAGAGAGAAAATTTAAAGTGTACCAAGGAATATTACGAAAACCTAATGATTTGAAAGGCATTTAGTCAAAATTGTGAATTTGAATGCGCTCTGCACTTCATGACCAGTATTACTATGCAAACCTTTTATGGTATTCAAGTATTATAACATCAATTAGAATGAAAAGGCCTTAACCTAACATATTTTTAAATTTAAGATATATATTTTGTTTATCAAATAGCACCTTGCTTGTCTATTTTATTTAAAACTTGTAAGAAATGAAATACAAAAATGTAGCATATGTGTAAACTCTTGGTTAGGTCAGGAGAATCTGCGTCTTCTATTGTTAAATTACGGCGCGCTCACGCATAAAACACACACAAACACTCCACCTAGACTTCCTAACCCTCCTACCTAGTGATACATGAAATGAAATGACATTTCGGAGGGAAATTTGGGAAGAAAACGTTCCTGGCCTGTTTAGGATTATCTCCCAGCTATGTGGTAGTTGAGAGCATTAAGGGAACCCGGCAAAAAGCCTCCCGAGGTCTGTCCTCGGGACTTGAACAACAGATAGACCTGTGGTTCACGAGTCCGTGCCTTTACAACTACAACTACCGTGTCAGTGTAAAAATGGATGATATGAAGCATAAGGAATTGGTCTATCTCAAAGCACTAGTTTTTGTTGAATGTGTCATTCAAAGAAACGCGTCTGTGAATTTTTTCAGCAAGATGGTGTACCGTCACATTGGAACGGGAATCTTCGTTGCAAATTCGGTATGGAAATTTAGCATATCATTTACACATTTGATTTGTTGGTAAGTTATAAAGGATTTATTATTTACTTTTTTGATTTGCTAGGCAGCTTTTATTCAGTATCATTGGTGGTGCAAAACGTTATTCTAGAATGGATTCACAAGCTATAGAAAAATAAAATAAAGGGCAATTATTATGTCACCATAGTTTTCTCTCATAAATTCCCAAATGGATTTTATAATGTCTAGCTTTCAAGTAATTCTATGGCATAAAGGTTTGAAGACAATGCTGGGTAACACAAATAAAGCTACAAAATAGTATTAGTGAATATTGCCGTATTCTATTATTTTTAAAAAAATACCGGTTAATGCTTCTTAAGTATACTTACATCTTGGAAGTGAATACTTCAATTTCAATGAAACATTCAAACGTTCTGGAAAATAATACGTAGAGTAAAGCATAATATAACCTAAAATATAAAGACTGGCTTTTCGTCTTTTAATCACTGGCGCACTAATTACATTTCTTTTGCATTAATTACAAATTAATATTAGTCGTTTGTACAAATAACTTTATTTATCATTATTTCAGCTGTTTATAAATCACAAATAGATCTCTCCTACCAAAGTGTGATGTAAGCTTCAAATAAAATATGATTTTAAGGAATATATGCCTACGGAGAAGAGAAGGTAAATAATACAAATTTACATTTGTTTATGTTTTTGTGTTTAAAAGTTTCCTGACATTTTCACTTAAACTAGGCCTCCGCGTTTTGCCAATAGTTGGTTAAAAATTCACTTGCGGCACTGATCGTGTTAGGAATTGTGCAGTTTACCTGTAGGCTTAAGCCTTTTGGCAGAGGTCACAAAACGTCACAACTGCATGATGCAATACAGATACTCCCCGCAACCCACAAAGTGAAGACGGAGGTGGGCGCAGTCAACGAGACGGCAGAGGTGGCTCGTGATCGGCACTATCATAATACATACTACTCAATAGTATTCGTAACAAATAAATAATAGAGAACGAAGATTTAAATATTGTTAGTATATTACTAATACATAATATACATACTAATACATATAGTTTGTCTGTTTTTGTTTTGTTTGTTTTTCTTTCACTATGCCATAGTAAGTACTCTAAATTTGAGGTTGCTGCACACGTAGTGGTAGTGTTAATTGTGCATGAAAGCTGCGATCAGTTAAGCGTGGTTTTCTTCTCGATTGCAATGTATTCAATTTATAATTAAAAGAAACTGATCATAGGTTCATGTAACTTCACTAGTCATATTGGGGGTTTTGACTTGAGAAACCACTAATGGTGTTATTATGTAGTACCTTTATATTGATTTTTATCATCTTAAACATTAAGCACACTCCATTCATTTACACATTCAGACTGTGGGTTGAAGGAACTAATTTTGTTAATACTCTTAACAACAATATCCATTATTGCCTATTTCGCATTGACTTTGTTATACACAATACCCTCTGATGGATAATAGAATGGAAAAAGCATACGTTTTCAGGCATTTGTAATATTTTAAATAATTGCTTTGATTTGCTTACCCGACCCTTCATCTCCCCAGTCATTGTTGAAGCACCATCATTGCCGCTGATATCAGCTATTCAAGTCTCGGCCTTTTTCTACTGTATATTTCAATGCTTCTTCGAAAGTTCTTGTCCAGTTGTTTGCTCCTTAAGGGTTATAAAATTCAAAAGCAATTCGCGTACAGGAAGATATTTGTTTACACCACAGTTGAAGATTACTCACTGAGCCTTGTCGTTCATGTATGTTGTCTCGTCCAGTGTTAGAGAGTAATATACAGAGTCGTTAACTTCATGTTGAATATCGCTTTAAATTACTTCTGCAATTTTTATCACTCTAGCCTTGGCGGTGATAGGAGATAAACATTTATTTTGAGAAATCAAGTCTGCTTGTTGCAGACATATTACATTAGTGACATCACATAAGACTTTATGAACTCCGCATCTATAAAATATTTCATTGCTTCTCCTATTTTCCAAGTTATATGACTTACATGATAGCTTGCAAGCAACTGATTTTAAATCATGGTCGGGGTTTGTATTCATGTCTATACAATTATTGCTACAGAGAGCTTCCTGTAAATAACGTAGCGGTGTTATCTGTGCCATAAAATGAATTCACAATAATGGATTCCATGTATTCATATACATCTACAGTTTTATAGGAAATCAAATTATGATTATTAATAAGCTTAGTAGGTGAGCTACTCAGTTAACTTGGTTCCTCCTTAATTTAGCCTAATTTTTACATCCGTACATGAAGTGCCTAATATGAATTACCATTAATTTACACACCAAGTTGCTAGTAAATTTTCCCGATTTTGTAGCATGGCCTTTGTGACATTTCACATAATATTCCTGCACATTACTGCTGTTGACATCCATTAATACTTTCAGGCACAATAAATATTGTCTATTCTGTTTTTACTACAGAACTCTTATTCAGTCCTAAATACAGTTTTCCTGTTTTTGAAGGCGTTACTTTCAGTATAATACGCAGTACTCGGACAACGGACTGGGTCAACGCTGATATTGCTGCCAAGGCTGGGATGAGAGGGATAATGTGTCGTGGAAGTTCAATCGCTGCCTCACGAGAACAAAATTTGCGAGGTCTGCCTTATGCAATAGAAATGACTACCAATACCTTACACATTTAATTTCTCTAATAACTCTGGTAATATTGCATAACATGGGGATGCAAGCTTCCAAGCTTAAAAAAGAATTGAACTTGATTCTGAATACCAGAAATAAAGTTTAGGTAAATCATTAGATTGGCACGGAAGAGAATTTTAAAACCTCTCTTCAAATTATTTGCTTTACCTTATATCATTAACCTTCTCCAAGTATACTTTATATTTGCCTCACCGCTTGTCCAAATGTGTACCATGCACATCATGTCCTAAACTTTTGTAAACCGAATGTCCTCGTATGACTTGTATTAGCTATAACACAAAGGGCTTTGCAATTACTCCAGAAACTCCAATTTCATTAATATTCTAGGATTTCACCTTAGAAAAATATGAATAAAGGAATAAGGAAAGCAGGCATGTTGTGACGAGAATTTGAGTTGCTGCTTATTCCAAAGGGAGAAGCAGCCCCTCTGCTTAGGAAACGAGAAGAAGATGAGAATTCCCCCGGGCTGTCTGCGAAGCAAAACTCTAGAGATGATGAAGGGCGGGAGACTTTGTAGAATGGCTGGTGGATGGATTTTGTTTATTATGTCTCTTCGTATTTTCACTGTTGAATAAACAGTGGTAGACATTTTGTAATATAAGTTGACACTGTTTGTTGTGAAAAAATGAGTTCATAACGAGCTTTTATGTAACTACGTAATATTAGAGAAGGTTTTTAACAAAATGTTGCCTTACCTCAGTGCAAATAATTCGCTTTTCTCTTGCATCCGCGTCGAATAGAAGAATGTTTCGCTTTGCTCTGAAAGCATAGCATTGTTTTGGATATGATGTTCGTAACCCATATAAATGTTCCATGCTATTGCATCGGATTATTCGGAATTTTGTTTGCGCTCTTCTCCTTAAGTTATTTTTTTACTAGATATTAATCTGTCAAGTGAAGTTGGTAGGTAAAGTCACTTTCACTTTTGGAGTTTCACTGCTCGAGATCAACTAGTTGTACTCACGCAATTGTGTGAATCAGATCATTTATCTAACCGATTTTTCTGTACTCTTCTTCCTCGTAATTACGAGCAACGACGAAGTGAAAAAAGGTTTTATTTATTATTACTACTCCCCTTGTATATCAAAGTGCAACTGGGTGCAAGTACCTCAAGGCGGGGCCACTCAAGTGTGTCTACAACTTGGAATTTTCCACTAGCTTGCTCTTCTTTGGGAGGAAATCAATATGCCAAATAGGCCAATTTCTCCTAAAAAGGCTAGGTGGTGTTGCCTAGGCAGAACAAAGAATTTGGCTAACAATGATAGGATTGAAAGTAGCTAGGATGGTGACAAGTCCATTTACCATCGGTTCCAATATACTACTATTCTTCTGTAAAAGGAAGTGCTAATATGTTCGATTGGAGTTTTTTTTTTCTAATATCTTCAGTATTATGTTAGGTATGTGATAATATAGTACCATAACTGAAGAGAGGGAGACCTCTGTGCCTAGGTGGATGTGTGCTGTTTAGGCTTGCTCTGACTCAGCTACATAGCGAGCGAGAATGAAAGCTATATTCTCTGTCTCTCAAATGTTTGTAAAGTTTACCTCCTAAAGATGCTAAGCTAGCCTTGATATTCCATGCCCTTTGCAGAAGAGACTGATGAACGATCACTTTGGATTTCAAACTTGAAGGGGTGTGCATAGTTGTAAACGTATTATTGTACCAATTTTCTTTAATGTTATCTTTATGACGGTACCTATTATAATTGGTGGACATTACTACCAGGAACATAAAGTGTTTATATTTATAGTTATATAAAGCTCAATGCAAATGAAGTTTTCATACGTAATACACAGAAAATTCAGGAAAGGCTCATGTTTTATTTGCATTGCCTGCATTACAAACACAAGGTAGATTAAGAGACATTGCATCCAAAAATTGGATATCGAGATTACCCGAAAGCACATGATTTTAAATCTCTGAGCATTCCCCAAATAAAGATATAGAAACCGGACCATTTCAACACCGTGGAGATCGCTGCCTTCCTCAGAAACATCTGCACAATGCACGGTTAAAGTATTACTCTTAATGCACATATTGGAAATACCCCCCGATATGTCCTATGGCAAAACACGCCTTGTAATCACTTTTAAACATTAAAAAAAACGGACCACTTATTTATGATTTTGAAATATATCTGTTGGTCATATGGGTTTTCATAAAGGAAGGTCTGATATGTTGCAGTCACCTGGCCTGCTCTTCTCCTCGTGTACAAATTATTCTTACTAAATATTCCTCTCTTGTTAATCGAGATAAACCATCGTAACACAATTATGCATTTCGTTACAGGTGTTAATAGGTTCATTAACCAAAGCATTAGCGACGACAAATTTTTAAAATTATATTAAGCGTTGTACTCACATGATTTTCTCTGTTCATTATTATAGCATACGTTTGTTCTTGTACTTCATTAATGTTAACCAAGATAGAAATTTCTAAACATTGCTTTATTCCATATCTACTTGTGGTTCAATGGGAAGAGGAGAATACAATAAGCAGGCTTAGGCAGTAGTCAAATATTTCAAGAGCTGGTCCTATGATGGTTTTGAAATTCTGTTCTCTTTGTATGGGCGGCGCCGTGGCCAAGCGATTAGACCGTTCGCCTAACACCTAGGCGGCCCAGGTTTGATCCCAAGGACCCGCATTGTGAACGAAGCAGCGTTTGAGTTGGTTTCTTCCGGATTCTTCGGTTTCCCTCGCCACTCATTCCACCAGTTACTTCATCATCACCTTTCCAGTCATCCATTTTGCCCGCATTTCATATCATACTCTTCCTCACTGTCACACCTGGTGCTTGGCTGACCACCACTTCCAAGTCTTCACTCTGTCCGATCTATAGGTTCCTGTACTCCCGACAGGCGTCTTACACAGGTTTGTAAGTCCTAGGGGGTGTGAGTCCTACATAAGGGAAGGATAATGGGGTAGAGAAAAAGAAGATTTATTTGTATAAATAGAAGAAAAAATGTGACGTATTGTACTGCCATGATTCTCTCTGTTCTTGTAGCAACTGTTCTTAAAAACGCCTGCCTATTCTTCTACCTACTTCACATTAATCAGATAGGCATTGGCACAAATTGTCTTATTGCATATTTACTTGTAGTTACAAAGAAAATAGGGGAATTCAATAAGCTTTAACTGACAAATCTATCACGTGCTGGCTTTTAAATGTCATTTTCTTAGCTTAGATAAGAGATTTAAAAATAAAGAAACAAGACTTACTTTTGGAGAAAAGCATAAGTATTTCAAAATGCTAACCATAACAAAGAATATTTCAAAAACAATTAGATTCTTAAAAAATGTATTTGACATAGATTGTATGCTTCAACGAGATCTACATTTTCTGTTCAGTAAGATTTTCTCTAACTCTTATGGTTCACTGGTTATGCAAAATTCATCCAGAATGAACAGAATTTCAGAGGCAATTCTCACAGAAGTCAAGATAAAGATTTCATTGGTCACAAAAATATCTTAAAACACAACTATCCTAGTAAACCCATAGGAGCCTTTTTTGAGAAAATAAAAAAGGGGTTTTATTCATGTTAAGGATAATTTGGGGTGGCAGGATTTTGCTGAAAATATTTGCATCACATCGAAGTTTGATGTTTTACCGTTTCGACGTCTTTTAGTTATGCTGTTCACAGAACACAGACCTTTTTCAAGTTTTTTATTGAAGGAGCCCGAAAGCGTGTATTTGCAGTAAAATATCGCTATCAGATTTTTGTGCGGAAATCAATAACTCTTCCGTTTTTGTAATTGAAAAATATTAGCTTTATTCTAAACAATTACCGTTTAAAATATACTCTACATGGTCTACTTTGTAGCATTGTAAAGCTGTTCGTACATATTTTAACAATAATTTATACACAGTTTGAGTTAATTACAAATTATTCAATGGAACTGTGTTTTTCCCGTCGTTATCTTTTTGAAACATCATATTCCGCTAACAAGTAGCATCAGCACACAAAATAACGTTTGTGCACCACGAAGTGTGAGATCTGATTTCAAATGACGTGTTAGCTTTGTAAATTAACTAGTATGCATATGCTGAACACCAAGCAGGCATTGATTTAGGATATGCGTGTACCCCAACCAACCGCTTAGCAGAGGCTCATAATTAACAGGGTAATTAGTGAAATTAAGCGCGTCATTTTGCCGCTCTCTAGCTCCGGGCAAACGTGACGTTGCTGACAAACTTTCCTCTCCTCCAGTGAACAGGAGTTTCAACAGGCGTCTGTCTCATGGCACGTGTTCAGCTTTCAAATATCACCACATTCACTGTAAACAGATTATTTCCTGCTCTCTTCCCGCACTCGTCGAAATAGCGAACCTCGTTATTTTTGCTGTTTTTAAAAGGGGGGAAGGGGTAATGAGAATTCAATGTTTTGCCCGCATTAAACCATGGTCTTAAGTTTTATACGGGCATTTAACGTGTTTCAAGCAATGGCTTGGCAGAGTTACATGTGTTTTAGTGTACTCTTTATAAAACAAATTTATTACAAGTTTAGAAACACTTCACTTTTTATTACTTTCTCTACTGCGTGTAATAAATTAGAGGAAGTATTGTATGCTATCCAACAATTCGATGTCGAGATTTCACCGGAAATCTACGTTAACCAAATCAAAAAAAAAAGCATGTTTAGAAAAAGGTGTGTGTGTGTGTGTGTGTGTGTGTGTGTGTGTGTGTGTGTGTGTGTGTGTGTGTGTGTGTGTGTGTGTGTGTGTGTGTGTGACAGAGAGAGAGAGTCTGTGGACAGCATAATTTAAAAACGAAAAGCCGGTTAAAACGAAATTTGGTTAAGTTTAATGTCTTTCAAGGATGCGACACTAAGATTTTTAAGAAACCTTCTTCACCCTAAACTATCCTTTACATGGACATTGTTTTGAAAATTTTTATTTTCTTGATTAAAATGCTACATATTTGAGATATTTGTATGACAAATGAAATGTATATATTGAATTTTCTGCTTATAGCCCGTGTAGTCGTACTTAGTCTGAACGACTTTTGTATAACCGGTAAACCGTAAGAGATAGACCGAATCTTACTATACAACAATGTATCTTGTTAAGTACACAATTTATGTCTATTTGGTTTTTTTTTTTTTTTTTTTTTTTTTTTTTTTTTTTTTTTTTTTTTTTTTTGTGGTAGAGTGAACCATTTGGGAGATCTTCGTTGTTATATGTATAAGTTTTGAAGAACTTACACTTCTATGAAATGGAACATCGTTTGATAAGCTAATTGTGCAAAGAGAACGGAATTTGAAAGCTTTAAAAGATTTGAGTATCGCTCAAAGCCTACTGTATTGCCATATTCTCCTTGTACCTACAGAAAAATAAAGAGGATCATTTCTGCAAATTTTTATCCCAACTAACATAAAAAAGATATAAGAATAAAAGTTTGTAAGAACGGTTAGTACAAGAGTAGAGAAAGTCATGTGAGTGCAACACATCAGATTTTCTATGTAACGTCTCGACTCAAATGGAGCAAAACAAGTTTATATAAAGTATATTAAGCTGTAGCTTTAATAAGTGAAACTATTTATTACAGTATACCAGTGACACATGTTTGAAACTTCCACAGTCCTTCAATTATCCAACATTGTTTACAGCTCGTTGGCAGCGGTGTGAAGTCATAGTACCTTTGTAGCAGCTGCTATTCTGTACATGTTTTTGATGATTCGTCCTAATGCCACCAGAGCAGCCCGGAATCAAATGATCTGACCGGTTTCAAAAATGTATTATAGCAATATTCTCTGACTGAACACTACAAATACTGTATACTCAGATATAACAATTCATAAAGTTTTTTTTTTAATGGCTTACAAGATTGTTTGACTCTAAAATGTTTTGAATGTCCAACATGTATACTCACGAGCCGCTACTGTATATTTTATTACTTAGATATTAACCACTTAGTGTTGTCAGTTCCTGCCTTTGGGCCAAAAGTGGCCAATACCTAAACAGCAGTAATTGCAGAGGTATTTTTAGACGTGGCGAATGACCTTGCCAGCATCATGCAAATTGATGATAGGGGTAACACCTCGGTTTCATAAAAAAGAGATTGTTGATAATGCAAGCGAGCGCTGTACTTAAACATACATTCTTAGGATGTTTACTTCACGGAAGTCCGAGAAAAAATAGAAGTATCCGGTTAGTACTGCTTCTACTTCTTCTATGGTCCTATAAATACGAAAGTGAACTTTACCATAAACCACAGTGTTATTCAATGTATGTCTATCTCGGTCTCCCCTTCCTACCACGGGGGTTATGTTAAACACAAATGGCCTATAATAGCCTACATGTGATTTTGAGTTCCAACGGCTGGGGGTCTCTCATCTGACTCTAACCCTAAACCTAATCTAGACTCGCTCCCTTCAGGGACTAACGCACCTTATAAAAAATAAAATTTAAAAATCTGATGTATGGTCTCATATAACTTTCTCTACTCTCCTACTAACCATTGTTACAAACTCTTATTCCTCTATTTTCTTCGTGTTAGTTGAGATAAACATTTACAGAAATTATGTTATTGTTCATTTCCTTGTAGGTTCAAGAGAAATATGGGTATACAGTAGGTTTTGAGTGATAGTCAAATCTTTTAAAACTTTCAAATTTCGTTCTCTTTGTGCGGTTAACATATAAAAAACATGAATAACGATGCTCCAAGTTTATATTTTCCAAAACTGATACAAATAACAAGTAATATATCCGCAATGGTCCACAAAAAGTTTATTTAGACATAAATTGTGTGTTAGCAACAGCTACAAGTTTTGTCTAGTAAAATTTGGTCTATCTCTTACGGCTTACCAGTTATGCAAAGGTCATCTAGAGTAAACAGAACTACATAGGCTATAATAAGAAAATTCAAAATGTACATTTCATTTGTCATAAAAATATCTTAAGCATATGGTAATATAATCAAAATCATTAAAGCCATTTTCGAGAAAATCAAAATTTTCGGTAATTTTTCCATATAAAGGCTGGTTTACGGTGGAGGAATTTTTTTGAAAATCGTCGCATCCTTAAAAGATTTTAAACTTAAATACCAACTGTGCATTTTAACGAATTGTTCGGTTTTACGTTATGTTGAGACATGCACGCACGCACGCTGGCCTTTTACTAATTTTATTTTTTATTCAGGGTGCCTCAAAACATATTTTCGGTGAAATCTCGACATCGAATTTTTGGGTGGAATACAATACCTCCTCTACTTACTATGCAAAGTAAAATGAATGTTAACAGAGCAAAGAAAAGAATTCGACAATTTTATGAAAATTAATTACGCCTTCATGGATGGCAAGTTGTGTTAAATTTAAAAAAAGAAAATAGTTTTGGACCATAGCAAGCTCCATGGCCTTTATGAGGAACTGGACAAGAAATAAATAGCCATTTCAAAATCACATCCTTCTTAACGAATCATTGATTATGTTTAAACTTTGAGCTTACATGGCCTTCTGAAACTGAACTTTAAATATAAACGCCATTTCAAAATCCATGGCCGTCTTCAGGAACTGAATGAACCATCTGGTTCGTGTGTTCTATTCATGCTCCTTTGGCAAGTGTGTTTAATGGCTGGTATCCACGTTGGACTCAATTGAAGTCCCCAATCTCTATTGTAGTTCCCTGGGTGTAATTTAATTTGAATGGGCTCTTTGACAACCCTGTCATGGAAGTTTTCCATACATTCTAGAACTGAGATGTTATTAAAGTTAATTTTGTGCGCAGCTTCTCAATACAGTGCCGACCTATCTGGTTGTGGAAGTTTGATGTTGCGCTGATTATGAGAAATATGTGTGTTCCTTTTGACAATTAGATGTGCCTGGTATATAATTTTGTAATCCAGAAATGAATGTATTCAAAACATCTATGAACGTTTTATGAACTTGTAGAAAATCTGCTTGAAATGCAGATGCTTTTGGCAGCAGCGCTCTTTCCGATGTAGTTAGATGAAAAAGGCTGTGGAATGTATACCGCATTAGGAGTATACGGAATATATTAATCTTACTACTGACGTTTAATTACCAAGACATATTTCATGCACTTTCAGCACCAAAAGCACCAAAACCGAGATATGTTTGTTTAGTTTTCAATGGAGCAATAAAATAAAATGGATATTTTAAATTAAATTTAAAATGGATATTTTATAAACTTAATATAAAATCAAGCAGCTACAGATGTAACGATGAGATACAAATATGTTGAGGTAGTTATCGAAGTACTCGCGAAAAACATAGGGAAAACAAATGCAGCATTGTTAAAGTCAAATTTAAGGAGATACTGAACACAAAATATAATTTTACTCAAACTTTTAACAAAGAAGTCTTAACAACTAAACCATTTTACTTTCTGAAAGTGCGATCTAGCTTGAAAGATTCAACGTTCCATCTAATGCAGTAATGTGTAAAAGTTATCATACTTATAAATATGTTTTACATTTAAATTCACAATAAATTAGAGACATATTAAAATACTGCAGGGAGCAGGGAGAGGTACCACAGTGTATCGCAGGTATGGGGAAGGGGGCTGACAGGAATGCAATCGAGTATTTATTATCCCCACTTTCCTCATACCAAATACGTTTCAAATACTGGATAGAAACATGATACAATAATTTTGTAATTACGTGATTTTGATTACGTTCCCTACATTTTCTTTTGACATAGCAAACATAAAGCTTTATTTTTACTAGGAACACAAAAGGACTTATGTTTCCCATTTGGCTTTGAAGTAGTTTTTACCTTGTTATGTGACATAATTCCATCACTGCCTTCATTTGAGGACTAGTCGGTTCTCTGAGGTAAACAGATAACAGTGCGGACGTGGTCCAGTAGCTAGCTTGTTGTAGGAGAGTGGGCAGGGTTAAAACTATGATGTAGAAGTGACACAGTGTGTCACAGTTCCCCATCTATAGTCTATCGTATATCCAGCCCTGTTGCTTCGTCGTAACCTCAGAGTAAGTTATGATGGGTAAAGAAATAAAAAGGATATTGTGAGGAAATGAGGAGCTTAAAAATCAAATGAAGATGACAAAAATGCACAACATATTTTGAAATATGCGACTTTAACAACTATTTCGAACGTTTTCGCTATTTGTATATATATATTCTTAAAAATGACTTAAAGGACTTTTACTTAAAAAATACCAATATTTAACACATTTGAATAACTAATAAACGGTGAATTTTGAATTTTCTGTGAACAGACTGCGGAACTTTCTTCATTGTGAATTATTATTTTTATATAGTTTTATATAATTGAACAGAAGCACAGAAGAAAGGTAGATTTCCTGAAAATGCACAGTTTATTGCAATGAATATTTTCTCTTGCAGTACTCATCTCTGAGGTGTTCGTTGCTAATGTTTTGAATTTATCAACATTCAAGTTCCTATTCGCAATTCTTTTGTTTGTCACAATGTTATGGAATGTCATGAAATTTCAAAGCCTTCAAATAGTGACTAACTTTCTAAAGATCTGACTATCACTTCAGTTTTCTGTATTATGTTGTTGCTATAGCGAAATATGGAATGAAACTGTTTATGCAAACGTTTAGCTATATTAACAGGAAGCCTTTTAAAGAATAATTTTTACACAAGGCATCAAAATGAACCTTAGTGGGTGAAGAGAGCTATGATACTTTGACATATATGATATTCTATTTTTAGTTCCAAGGGATCAAGACGTTTTCTCAGATCAAAGAATTATAAATTGCATTACTGAAAAAAACATGTATTACGATGTTTTTACAACATCGTCTCCAATTACATGACTGGTGATAGATTTAGAATCGCATTTCATTCCTTAATAGCAGCTGTAATTAAGCATGTTCAAGTATCACGCTTCTCTGCAAAAACCAGGGATTTATAATTGAAAACATCCAAAACAAAAGCACACCACAGCGCTGCCCAAACAGTAGACGCGAGGAAAATAGTAAACCAATGCTATCTCAAACTCTGACTAAATTTTACGATCCCGCGAACTATTTATATGACTGTTCAAACTTAATTTACAGATACATGCATCGACTCTTTAGCTGGAAGTATGAAAGTCGTGTGTAAACAAGATTTTAATTAAAAACTGAAAAGAGACGCGAAGCTAGCATTAGAATAATTATAGGATAGCAGTGCGTACTCGGTGAATAGTGTGTTTATCAAATGAACTGCAGAATTGAATCTAATTTTCCTGACAAGCTCTGTTTTCTACAGCACGCTAGCAATGAATCAGCTAAACTTATCATTTCCTTCTTCGAATAGATGGTCATGTATCCCAATTAGAAGCGACGCGAACTCTAACAAGGATAGAGAAAGAGGAATGAGAGAAGAGTGAGAGAAAAAAGGGCAATTTCCTCCGTCAGCCTCTACTCTGTGATTCTGCCTACTCTGTTCGTCCAACAGAGTATTTATGTTTGGGTAAAATAGTGTCAATGAGAAAGCATAAGAGCTGTTAACTTTAACAAAGAACTCGCAGTGGTGCATTGCTTCACGTTTCCAAATAGATATTTGTGATAGCATCCAACACCATAGGCATCTTACTCTTAGCCATTTAAAGACTTTCCCAGGCCTCTTTTTTATCTTTTCCTTCTTTTCCTTCTTCTTCTTCTTCTTCTTCTTCTTCTTCTTCTTCTTCTTCTTCTTCTTCTTCTTCTTCTTCTTCTTATTATTATTATTATTATTATTATTATTATTATTATTATTATTATTATTATTATTATTATTATTATTATTATTATTATTATTATTATTATTATTATTATTATTATGATTATTATTATTATTATTATTATTATTATTATTATTATTATTATTATTATTATGATTATTATTATTATTATTATTATTATTATTATTATTATTATTATTATTATTATTATTATTATTATTATTATTATTATTATTATTATTATTATTATTATTATTATTTTATAATTTTAGCGTAGTCATTATTTTCTTAAATTGGCTCTTATTTAGTCATTTCTGAAAGCTGACGAAGCACTGAATTGGATCCACACTATTATATGAGGATTTCACCGGAGTGTTTTTAGATCCTCTGTTTAGAAAAGGTCCATGTTTCGACGTAATTGGCTGAAAGAGAAAGAAGCAGTGAGTGCATTCAGTTTGTCATGCAGACCTACTATCATGATTGGTAGCCACACGTTATAGCCTAGTGTAAGACAAGCCTTTGAAGGGGTTAAAATTGAAGGGGAAAGTTTGATAATCACTCAAGTTAGCGAAATGTATAATGTGAGAAGATTTTTAGGGAATGCAAACTAAAGCTTGAATAGTATTCATTAAATATATAGCACGATAGAACTTTATACGAAAAGTAAAGGGGACAATATCATCACAGCAACATCGATGGTTGTTGCTGCATCTAAGTAAAACTAAATGAAACAGTAAATGATAAATGAATAAATAAGTAAATAAACAAAGTACATATTTTCCTTCAATCTCAAACTAAGAATGTTAATGTACCTTTATTGATAATCATTAGAATACAACAGGAATATAGACAAAAACATAACACAATTTTGTCATATTAACGTAAACCATTTCTTAAATATATTTCTACTTCCTAAACATGATTATAATAAAAGTAATTTATTTAATAATAGAGCTGTTTATTTATACTAATGTACCACATAAATCATAAATCACTATATACAACCATATATATTATATTTCTGCAATTCTCTTTCATATGGTTGTTTCCATTTGGTTTCAATTAGCAATTGCAAGTAGCTATAGTGTGGCAAGTTTTTGCGTGTGTGTGTGAGTGTGTGTGAGTGTGTGTGAGTGTGTGTGTGTGTGTGTGTGTGTGTGTGTGTCTGTGTGCGACAGAGAGAGAGAGAGATTATAAATGTGTATTACTGGATGGTTTTCAGAAAAAGCAAAGCCATCTACCTCCCCTCTTTTCCTCCTTATGACTGGTTATCAAGCCAGCAGGCTCTATGATAGGTAACGTGAACAACACTCCTCAAAGGGCCCCAGGAAACGATACAAAACCCGCCGAAGATTATCTTTGGCATTCTTTGTACAACTCATTTGTGATATAATTGCAAATGTGTGTCTACGAGATGCGTCTGGGTTGTGGCCTTAATTTTGAAAATTGAACATTCCTAAAAGGTGCCGTTTTACTGAAACTACAGAAGCTACATGACTTTTATCATTCCAAGTATCAATTATACTATAAGTAATGGTCAGAATGAAACCTTAAAACAACGCACAGCATTCGGACATGCATGTCATATGTGAGAGGGCGAACTACAATGTACGATACTTCCATTAATACCATACCCGCAACTTCGGGAGGCATTCTACTAACCGTCACAGGTAGCGTTGTATAGCAGGGAGGATATGTGTGTATGATTACCTTTTCGCAGTGGCGCTGTGATTCATGGGCACAGTTCTAGACTATTCACATATGAATATGTAACGTCGAGCAATGGCAAAAACTAACAGAAGTAAAATAATAAGTGTAATAACAATGTGATAATAACAATAACAGGATACAAAAATAACATTCATAAGAAACGAGTGCCCTTATGCTTATAATTTACAATCTGCATTTCAAATGTCAGGCAATAGCACTGTTTACAGGAGTGAGTTTATTCCCTGGGAAATGAAGATCCTGTAGGTAAAATGAGACCTTTTCGGTTGTTTGTACTGTTATCTATTATCACTAGCTCAACTGCCTCTCACCGCACGTCTCGCTGAGAGACGCAATACGCCACTGGCCTCTTTTAAGCCAGAGAGGAGTTCTGGAGAAGTTCTGCAAATGTTTTAACGCACAAAAGGCTATATACATACGGTGGGGCCGGTGGTTTGGTTGGTTGGCTTGGTTTAAGGGTGCTCAACTTCGAGGTCATCAGTGCCCTTAAAAGATTCATGGTAATAGCCAGATATAAATTTCACTAATAAATAAAAATACCAGCAACAAGGAAAATATACTCAAAGAAGTAAACAGTGGCAATAGCCAGATATGAAACAAGGTGATAAATATGTTAAAAAGCATAAAAAGAGATCTAAAATTTTAAATCCTCAAATTGATACTACACTCCGCTAAAAACTTAAAAATTCTATCATCCGCTGGTTTGTCGTCCGCTAAGACCTCTGCAAGTCTGGCAGCAGCTGCAGAGAATCTCGAAGGTACGCTAGAGAGCAACACTCTAGCAGCACGTGGCGAACTGACAGAAGGTTGTCACACAGCGGACATAGAGGGGCAGGGTACCTTTTAAATAAGTAACCATGCGAAAAATTGCAGTGCCCTATTCTTAATCGAGCCAAACTAACCTCCTCGCGGCGAGATATGCGACAGGAAGTTACCCAGTTTATCGGAAGGGGGCCGGCTCCAGTGGGACACGTGATATATAGGAAGAAACGTGAGACCTGCCCAATATGGCTGCCGCGCTAACCCTTGCTGTACTTGAACGCAAGAGACTGACACCCCCTCCCCAACCCCCACTCGCGTTCCCTCCTAAGAGGGGAGAACGCATCAGCTGAGTAAGCGAGAATGACCGCCAGCAGTGAGGCAATTTGAAAGTCAAACAAATGAATTTATAAGGCGCAATCGTATAATATAGATGTTTACAAAAAGAAATGAAATACACTAAATATTAACATTTTTCAAATACATTAGTCATTTTGGATCATACATACATTTGGTATTCAAATTATGGATAGGTACGCTATTACGCTGAGTACGCTTTAAAAACACGCAATTAAAATTAAGGGAGAAGGTTTTGCAGAATTAAAACTGAATATGTAATTCAAAAGATGTGAAAAAGAGCAATTTTTTCCATAACCTCTTTAAACGCCTGCCAAAGAGAAAGTGAGAGAGAAGAGTGGAAGCAAGGGAGAGAGAAAGCGAAATGTTCTTTATCTTTTACACAGCGATGTCCAACGTTTGCGAATGAGGGGAAGTTGGGTTTACCTCCTTCCACTATAAGCGGACTTTGCCACTCTTTAACCATTGCATTGTATTCGTAGTGACCGGTTGGTTACATGTACGTTGCGTTTGATTTACGAAAGCAGTTTCAAATGTTATGTGCTAAACATCTGTCCATTAGATACTTCTTTAATACTGCTTACATATAAGAAGTCTGTCAATATTTGACGACGAAGTTGAAATGCATAGTCTTAGAGGATATACCAAATGATCGTCGCGTAATCTATTGCGATACAGACTTTTAATATAATTCAGTTTGGAGAAACTCTGCAAACATGTGTATATTGTGACTTTGGTGGGTTGAAAAGTAAAGACGACAGATGTAGTCTAAATAAAGATACACTTTTATTTCCGTAAATAGTAACTTTTTACACTCGTTGCAACAGCAAGAAAGTCTTTTCCCATTCACCAACAGCACGGCTCCGAACTAGTAACATAACAACTGTCCCTTCTCCGTCGGCACGACTCCTCAACGCTTCACATACGTCTGACCGTCCCTTTTCTGTCGCACTTTACCGCTATTTAAATCTCCCAGGCACTATTCTGGAAAGTTCAGTTATTGCGGTGAAATACAAAGCAGAAGATTCCCGAAGTATCTATCCTTTTCTCTCTTTCGGCAAGCGCCCCAACGATGCGGCCATTCTCTGTCTCTTTCCTTCGGCTCCTTTGCGGTAGTGCCGACAATAATGCGATGGGTGACACTGCTGTTGTCGGCAATTAGATGCGGCGGGCGCGGTGACAATATCTATACCCACTCTTACACTCATCATTCTTACAAATGCTTACTTCTCCATCTGAAATGAATGAATGAATTAATGAAGGAATGAATGAATGAATGAATGAATGAATGAATGAATGATGTCCCATTGAGGGCAAAGGCCTCCTACAAGTAGGGGTAGCTGCTTTTAAACACTCACGCGATGAGCTAGTCCGCATAAGAGGGTACCGTACATAATACACAAAACATTGGATTGCACACGGTCACTTAATTGTTGTTCTAGTTCGTTCCACTCCTGTCTGTTTCTGGCTATGGTGGTCCAATGTCTTCCTACTTGTTTTCTGAACAAGTCTGACCATTTGCGTCTTCGTCTTTCTGGGAGTCTTGCCGATGTAAGGGTCCCATGTGGTAGCTCGTGCTGTCCATCTGTTATCTTGCAGCCTCATCACGTGGCCGCCCCATTTCCATTTGCTCTTCTTAGCTTGTTGTGCTATGTCTATTGTTGTCAACATATTGTGTATCAATAAAATTCTTCGTTTTATTTCTTTTTTCATTTTGTCGTTAAAGGAAATTATTTGGCTGAGGTGTATGTATTGAGATCCGTTCTGAGGCGGTATTTTCTGCCTAAGCCCTCTGGAATGGTTATACCCCCTGCCCCTTTATATTTACTCCGTTACAGTTCCTTCAAGATATATTGGGGTTTCTGATCCATTTGTCATTAGTTGCGTTTTAGATTTGTTCATTGTGAGTCCTGCCATCTCACTTTGTGTGTTAAGCTCCTGAAGCATTGATTGCAGTTCCCTTGCAGTTTTGGCGAAGAGGACTATGTCGTCAGCGAACCTCAAATTTGTTAGTCTCTTGCCGTTGAGGCATACTCCGTCTTTCTTATTCCAGTTTAGTTTTCTAAATATGTCCTCTAGTATGCAGGTAAATAGTTTTGGGGACATGGGATCCCCTTGTCTAACTCCTCTTTCCACGTGGAGAGGTTGGCCTGTCTTTTCGGTTTTAACTCTAGCGAAGCTGTTCTTTATAATGTTTCTTAGTAATTGAATGTATTTTGTCCTACTCCTTAGTACTTGAAGTATGTTTGGGTGTTCGATTGTGTCGAATACTTTGCTGTAATCAACAAAACCAAGGTATATTTCGAGGTGACGATCTTCCGATTTTTCTATTATCTGATTAATTGTTTGAATATGGTTCACTGTGCTAAATCCTTTGCGGAATCTTGCTTGTTCTGAGGGTTGGTTCTCATCTAGTGTTTTTGTTAATCGTCTAGTTAGTATTTTCTTGAACAGTTTATATAGGTTAGACATCAGGCTTATGGGTCTATAATTGTTCATGCCATCTTTCGTACCTTCTTTGTACAAAAGTACAATCGTGCTTGTTTTCCACTGATCGGGAATGTCTTCGGGTTGTATTGTTTTCTTGAACACTTCTGTGATGATTGGTGTTAGGAGATCTTGGGTTTCTATTAATTGCTCATTGTATATGTTTTCTTCTCCAGGTTACTTTCCATTTTTCAATTCAGTGATGGTTGTTCTAATCTCGCTGTGAATTATAGCGGGTATGGTCTCAGCGGTGTTTGGGACTGGATCGACAGGGTTATGGTCTGTGGCTTTGTTTGGTAGAGAACTTGCGTATATTGCTTTGTAGAATTCCTTTGCTGATTTGATTATATCCTCTCTTTTGTTTAGAGGTTCTCCCGCCTGATTCTTCGTTCCTAGTTTTCTCTATCCACTACATTTTAATTGACATAAGCATTTTCAGCCAGTATTTTATTGCTACTTTTCTTGCAGTTTCAATGGGAATATGGGAGTACAATAGGTTTTAAGCGATAGTGAATATTTTAAGGGTTGGCTGCTATGGGATGCCTTTTTTAAATTCCGTTCTCTTTGCGAGACCAAGAGATATAAAGACTAACAACAAATTTCTATTGGAAAAAAGTATAAGCATTGGCAAATTCAAACAAATAAGAAAGAAAATCTCGGAAATGGTTCACGCAAAGTAAAAACGAAGTATGATATAAATTGTGTGTTTTTAACGGTATCCACATCCACAATTTAGTAGGGTTTTGTCTGTCTCTTACTGCTTACTATTTATGTAAAAATCATCCAGAATGAAGAGGTCTTCTGTAGTCATTCACAGAAAATTTAAGGTATGACTTAGAAACTGGCATGGAATCGCCTGGTTATGTCCGTCAGTGGAAACTATCTTTCCCTCCGACTGAAGGAGTGGAGTGGAGAACAGTGGCTCCTTACCTAAGGTTCCCCAAAGAGACAAGTTTGGACATCCCTGTTTTACAGTGCAAATAGAGAGTTATCACTCGAATTCACTCTCATCCTGCTCGTGCCGAATCGATCCAAATCATTTATATAAACAAGGGAATAGAGCGATATCAGCACAGGTCACTTTGAATTCCTGAAGGAACGAAAAGATATAAATGAACTTATTAGTCTATAGCTTTATTAATATGATCATGACCATAATTAGTAGTAGTAGCAATATTATTAGCCAAGAGTATTACAGGCTTATTTACCGGTCATTTACTTTCTACCACCTACCTGTAGGAAGTAGATGAACTATATGCATTCCAGTCAAAAGTTCGATATCGAAGCTTCACAGTAAATGCACGGCTTGAGTCCTCGTTGTTCCAAAAACTGACATTGTAGGAAAACGTCCGCGCGGTTTACCTCTGTGTCTATGAACAGCATAACTTAAAACGAAAAGTTGGATGAATACCAGTCTATACTATTTAAATTTGGTACACCAACAGTTTTAAGAACACCCCCTCAAATTACTGTTACATAGAATATTTTGTATATTTTATTCTTGCTAAAGCAGTTAAAAGTACCGAATATGTAAGATATTTGTATGAATGATAAGTGTATATTTAAATCTTCTGTGAGTAGCCTGCGGAGTTCTTTTCATTTCGAATGAATTTGGTACGTATCGTTTTATTGTAGGTTTCCTCGAGTCGAAGTGTTAATACACATCACGCTTTTGGAAGCAATTTTCCCCATAAACGTTACAACAGCATGAAGGTTTACAAGACGTGACATATGTTGACACTTCGACTCAAAACACAATGAAGTTAACAGTGTTCCTCGTAACAGTAGAAAGGTATAATGTATACTCGTATCTTGTAAATCATAAGATAGACAATTAATGAATGTCTTTTTATAGTATTAACCAGTTTGAAGATCTCTTACTATTGGTTTGAATTGTGGAGTTTTATATCTTCTTGAAATGCTGACGTAACTTTTTGTTTCTCTCTTAAGGTCGTGCAAGGAGTAATTAAATAAGCTAGTTTGTGAGGCCTACCTTTTTTATAGGTCCAATCGGTCCCGAAACCAAAATACAGGGAAAATCACTTGAAAATCTGTGTTTATAGTATGCCCGTTGATCATGTCACGTTATTGTGAGAGCGCAGTGAGCTCTTAAATATACCTAACGGATAGAGTTTGTGTTGTACTTTGATTTCTTTATGCAGTCAAAATTCAACCTTTTTCCGTGTATCTATGCAACACAACGGTACATAACCCCTTCCTCACTGGGTTTCAGGAGTCCAAAGGTCACTTCTAGTGTTTTCGTGACCAGTGGAGGAATTATGCCTGTGTCAACACCGTCTACCTCAAGGAAACGAAGATTAAAAGCAAAATGGGAAGAACAATGTTTCTGTTGTGTGGAAGGAGACTTAAATCCCTCATTTGTAACAAGATGTTATATTGTTTTCTTCATGCCAATATTGAACGGCATTGTTGTAGTTGGAAACAAGCACGCTGATCGTTAACTGTGTCAATTCACCATTGTCAAGAGTTTAAGAAGCGAAAAACTAACTCTCCTCCAACCAGCAAGAATGTTAGGCGGCTTGCGTGCACAGTGGATTCGGAGCAGACACTATTCTGCTCGCCCTTGTTGCAGACGGTAAGGGAGGAAACCGAATGTCAACTTTGAGAAGATTGTGGGTTCACAATTTGTATTGATTCATTTGTTTCCCAAAATTTTAAAGTCAGTTCTGCATACCGTCAAGACCGAAGTGGCTGAAAGCACAGGCGGCAGCCTTTTACGACGAGGGTATTGAAAACTTGGTGCGATGCGATGAAAATGTCTAAGTCGGCGTGTTGATTATGCACAAAACCAACATGTAGGTGTAGCTAAATGTTTAATTTTCACTGTAGTTTTGGTTTCGCAACCGGTCGGACCTTGAAAAAAAAGTGGTCCTCCTATAAGCATCCGCTTTTTAGAGACTGAACTATCGCCTGTGCCTCCTTGTACGTACTGTGAAGTAGATATAAAATTAACACGATGTGGATATAAAAATATACTTTTACAATAGGCATGAGCCAGATTGAAACATAAGCTTTTGTAAGAGGACTTACGAGAGGACTAGCAATCAGCTCAACAGTAAGGCTAGCCTCTGTGGCGTCGATGTCTGCCTCATATGCAAGTGGTCCCGAGTTTGAAACTTAGTTAATGTGAATTATCCGTATGAAAAAATATTAGGTAACCTTAAATCCTATAAACTCCGGTCCAATTTGAGCATCATTTCAACCATCTCATTATTCATCGTCTCTTATGACCTTAAAAAGTCAATAGTTATAAAACAAAGCTTTTAAAAAGACAGCAAGCCTGAGATATTTCTTAAGCACGCAAGATAAGGTCAGTTTGAAGTCTCAGATCCGCAACTCTGATTTTTAAGATCTTTCGGCTGCTTCCGAACTTAATTAGATTAACTGTCCATTTCTCTTGTGGGCTGTTCAAGGTTTATTTGGTGCTCTTTTTCTCTACAGGAATACATTTCAATAGTTGTGGACTATGACTGAAAATGGAACAAACAAAGGCAGTAAAGTCACTTAAAGATACGCCCTGATGTAATACGATCGCGAAATGCAGTGCTAGAGAATTAACTTCCAGAACTTTGTGAAACTGCATTGCTGTTAACTTTGGAAATTAGTACCACATCTAACTCCGTTATTGGATTGAAAGTTCAGAAGTCGCTAATGAGTTTGTAGATGCATTTCGTTCTCCTGGCGATAGTTAAAATAGATTTATGGCACAGTCACACAAAGTGATGAATTATGAGTAATTACTTAACTTAATGCAAAGGGTTACGTAGAAAATCAATTACGAATTTGCTGCAACAGGGATATACAACATGTAACAGAAAGTGATAGAATAAGCTCCAGAAGTAAGGTCGTAACAAAAGCAAAAATGAAGTCAAACAAACATTTCATCTAAAACACCTTATTTTTACTTTCTCTACTGTTTACCTACTTATAGTAAATACAGGAAGTAATGCACTTCACCCAAAAATTTGACGTAAAGCTTTTAAACAAATACGTATTTTGAGGTTCCCTGAATGTAATAAAAGTATTTTGCAAAAATATCAGCGTGTGTATGGTGCGTGGGGAGGGGTTGTGAACAGTCTGTGAACAGATAACTCAAAAACAAAAATTCGGTAAAATACAAACTTGGGATTTAAGTTTAGGGTCTTATCAAGGACACACAAATATGTACTAGAAAATCACCCCCCTCAAACTACGCTTTCCGTGCAAACTGTTTCGAACTTCTTAATCTTCTCAAAAATGGTTTTAACAATTTTCATTAAAATGCTATATATTAAAACACATAGATAAGCTTGCTAGTAATCCAGTCAAGTCCTCTTCATTTATACGAATTTCGTATACATATAGTTTTACATATAACTGGTGTATGTTACAGACAGACGGAAACGTGCTGCACAAAAAATGTCGTTTTAATGCTTCCCACACCTTCAGGGAAGCCTCATTCCACCAAGCAATGGCTGCAACAATTTCTAGAGGTATCCAGAACGCGGAGTCTTCTTACTTCGATGGTAGAGTGACGAGGATGTTTGTGGATGAGAGGACCTACAGCTCTTACCGTGAACTTCGAGCCACTTCACATGAGCTAGTCAAAGTTGAAGGCTGCGATAGGACCGAATTAAAATCGGCACCCCAGATTCAGGAATCGAACCGCGGACCCTCAATACGAGAGGTGAGCTACCACGGCACCCACACAAAAATTTAGACATTTGTTTCAAATGCCTTCCTTGTTACATAAGCCATTTCCGTGATATCCATGTTATCCGTGTTATAATTTCTAATGTTTCAATACTTAGTAATTCTTTTAAATTCCTGTGTTTTTCAGGTATTTCTCGCGATTGTATGCAAAGAGGATAGAATTTTAGACTATGCGCATAGGTCCAGTTTTCAGACATTTGACTGTCGCTATTTGTTTTACATCTATAATGAAATGTAGTATTTCTAGTAAGGTTTAACTCGATTAAAATGAAGTGGTATATAAAAATGGGTTTTCATAGCACAGTTTGCATATTCACTAACAAACGATATAGGGTATAGAATGCATATGAATGTAACACATCAGATTTCTCTTTAGCAAAGATGGCAATCTGGTTTACTACGTTTCTTGGTGTTAGTAAATCATGTTTAAATTGTATTAATAAAATTTGATTGTCAAGTGGTGTAATAAAGGGTAATGTCATAGTTATTGATAGGTATCTAATCTTTTGAGGAGCGATAGCTGTTATTGCATAGGTCAGACATGGTGCTTAGGAACAACAAACGTGTACCTGTTCTAAATTCCAGCAGCCCGATGTATTGATGTATTGTATTCCACCCAAAATTCCATACCAAGATGTCACTGGTTATACATGTTCTGGGCCTCCTTCAACCCATTCCAAGAAGCATTTCTATTTTCTTTACCACGTACATTATAGGGAGACGAAGTATTTTACAAGAAATCACACGTTTTATGGTCCCTATAGTCAATAAAAGCCAATTTAGAAAAGTGTCTGAATGTGTACCTATGCACAGCACAACTCAGAACCAAAGTCAAACATATCTTCCAAAGTTGTGTCATAAATATTTTAAGAAACACCCCTTAACTCAACTTTCCTTTGTATGACAACGTTTTCTTGTTTTGGATTCTCTCAAATATATGTAGCCCTAACGATTTGGATTAAAAGACCATATCTTTAAGATATTTTATGTCATAGATGTATATCTGATTTTTTTTAGGAATACTCTAAAAGGCGTTCCTCATTCTGAGTACTTTTGTATAACTGGTTAACCGTGAGAATTACACAAAAGTCTATTTACCCGAAAAAGGTAGGCAAATAAGACTTGTTGTGGGTTGTCTCCTAGCGCTGCTGCTTACCATGCGGGGACCCGGGTTCAATTCCCGGCACCTGCATAGGGATTTTCTCCCGCTGGGAGACCTGGTCCGGGGAGCACTCAGCCTCGTTAGGTACCTGAGGGATCAATTGAAGAGCTACCCCTGGTCGACAAGGCCGCATAACTGGCCGGGAAGGACAGGGGCGCTGACCATGTACCCCTCCAGTGGTGCATCCCACTAATAACGCCTGTGGTGGGCAGAGGTGGGGGACGCAGCGGCCTTGGTCCGAATGGCTGTTGTGCTACGGGGTTACAATTACGTTTTTAAAAGTGCTGTGAAGAAAATCATCTCCGAGAATTAGCTTTTTTAAAGAATAATTTACTGAAGAATGGTTAGAGGTCATCAGAATTTAACATATCCCAGCTGTTTGTTTAACTGAACTCTAAGGTATATTCAGTAATATAACTCGGACTGCAGAGCAATACAGAATGTAGACGACATGATACGTTATAGAAAACTGCCAATTGTGCGGCCGTTACGAGGCGTAAGATAAATGTCCTATTTCTTTTGTTAAGGGAACAATGAAGAAAAAGATCGTTGCTGCCAGGAACAAAGGATGGACAAAAGGCTATAAAACCTCGTTCATTGGATAGCCGTTTTCCTCAGATGTGCAATCAAGATTACAAAGCCTATAGGGATAACTCTGTCAAATGGTAACATGCATGAATGTTGTCTGATTCAAATAGCAGGCTGTAGCAGGAACTCTGCGTTTCTCGCTTCAATTAGCTATCTGGAATAAATAATGGCGAAAACATATCAATGGGTTCCTCGTGCAGGTCTTAAACATCGAATTTCAGTTGAAAATGATTGCTTCTCAATTATTCCTCTAGTAACCTGAGGTTTAAATAGCTTAAGGCAATGTAACAGTAAATTTTAGTAAAAGAACAGAAATATTTTACATTTTAGTACACTTAAAACTTGTACCTTCTGGCTACATCATTGGCTTTCTAAAGTAAAATATTTAAAGCCACGAATTTTTTATCATATAGGTAAAGCACCGCGTTGAAAATTAAGCTCCAGCTTTCTCTATTCCATTTTCAGCATGTTTCACTACTGAAAATGCTCGTTAGGCTACATTTTATACTTATTACTACTAGTTCAGCTACATTTAACATGAATCAAGTTAGTAGTTAGGCTCAATAGCTTCTTTCTATTGCTTTATATATTTCCAAATCTTGAAGAGGTATTTCTTGTGTAGCAACGCTTATCATTTTTATTCATGTATTATTGTATTATTTAGGAATTTTATGTTGCCCGGAAGGTTACTGGTTAATCTCATTAGCTTAGAGTAGAAATAATGATGTAAAGATCTTTATTTCTCACTGCACTACATTTCATCATTGTCATCAAGCTGGATACTGCGTGACGTCATCGAACAAGTCTCTCCTTGCTCCTGGCTCTTAGTTTGGAACTCTGAGAATTGCAGGCAAGGTAGGCAAGGAGAAAGAGTTGCAAAAAGAGGTTGGAAAAAGTTCGCAAAGAACTAGCAGGGCGAAGGTAGTGCATGTTGTTTGTGGCTTTATGACTTAGGGCAAAGTCTGCACTTCCCTTTCGACCCCATTCCCGAAAGACGTGGTCTTCAAGTCATAAGTTTGTTATGGACGATGCGTTTCTTATAGAAGAATCAAGTGTACTGTTGCCAAATGTGTGTGGTTTAAAATACTACTATAGTAGTGTACATTACGTATAACAATTGTCGAGAAACCTGATGATATGCACTAAAAATATATAGTTTAATTACACATATTTTAAAAAAAGGTAACTCAAAAGTAATATAAAAAGCAGATTTTTTAACTCCTAACAATTTTCCAATATTGTTAGGGTGGAACAATATTGTTAAAAAGTCTTCGTGTCACATCCTTGAAAGATATTAAACTTAAATACCAACTTTGGATTTTAACTGACTTTTCGTTTTTGACTTATTCTGTTCACACACACACACACATTCACACACACAAACACACACCACACAAACACACACCACACATACACACACAACACCACACAAACATACACCACAAACACCACACAGACACTCACCACACACACACAGACACACACACCACACAAACACACACACAAACACACACCACACACACACACCACACACACACACACACACACACACACACAAACACACACACAAACACACACCACACAAACACACACCACACATACACACACAACACCACACATACATACACCACAAACACACACACACACAAACACACACACACACACCACACACACACACAAACACACACACAGACACACACACCACACAAACACACACACAGACACTCACCACACACACACACACACAAACACACACCACACATACACACACAACACCACACATACATACACCACAAACACCACACAGACACTCACCACACACACACAGACACACACACCACACAGACACACACACCACACAGACACACACACCACAAACACACACACCACACAGGCACAAACACACACACCACACAGACACACACACAGACACACACACCACACACACCACAAACACACACACATACACACAACACAGACACACACCACAAACACACACACAAACACCACACAGACACTCTCCACACAGACACACACCACAAACACCACACAAACACTCACCACAAACACACACACACCACAAACACCACACAAACACTCACCACACACACACAAACACCACACACTCACCACAGACACACACAACAAACACACACACACTAACACCACACAGACACTCACCACACACACAGACACTCACCACACACACAGACACACACACCACACAGACACAAACACAGACACACACACACCACACAGACACACACACACCACAGACACACACACCACACAGACACACACACCATACAGACACACACACCACACAGACACACACACCACACAGACACACACACCATATAGACACACACACCATACAGACACACACACCACACAGACACACACCACAAACACCACACAAACACTCACCACACACACCACAAACACACACACAAACACCACACACTCACCACAGACACACACAACAAACACACACACTAACACCACACAGACACTCACCACACACACAGACACACACACCACACAGACACAAACACAGACACACACACAGACACACAAACCACACAGACACACAGACACACACACCACACAGACACACACACACCACACAGATACACACACCATACAGACACACACAGACACACACACCACAAACACATACACACCACAAACACCACACAAACACTCTCCACACACACACCACAAACACACACACAAACACCACACACTCACCACAAATACACACACACCACAAACACACACCACAAACACACACAGACAATCACCACAAATGCACACACAAACACTACACAGACACTCGCCACATACACACACCACACACTCACCACAAATACACACACACCACAAACACACACAGACACTCACCACACATACACCACAAACACACACCACAAACACTACACAAACACTCACCACACACACCACAAACACACACACAAACACCACACAGACACTCACCACACCACACCACAAACACACTCACCACACACATACAACACACACATACACACACACCACACAGACACTCACCACACACACCACAAATACACACACACCACAAATACACACACACCACACAGACACTCACCACACACACCACAAACACACACACACCACACAGACACTCACCACACACACCACAAACACACACACCACACAGACACTCACACACACACCACACAGACACACACACCACAAACACACACACACTACAAACGCGCGCACACCACACAGACACTCACCACACACACCACAAACACACACACTACAAACGCACACACACTACAAACACACACACACCACACAGACACTCACCACACACACCACTAACACACACACACTACAAACACACACACACACACACCACACAGACACACACACACTACAAACGCGCGCACACCACACAGACACTCACCACACACACCACAAACACACACACACTACAAACGCACACACACTACAAACACACACACACCACACAGACACTCACCACACACACCACTAACACACACACACTACAAACACACACACACACACCACACAGACACACACACACTACAAACGCACATACCACACACAGACAGGCACACAGGCCACACCACACACAGACACCAAACACACGCGCGCACACGCACGCACGCACACATACACACACACCATGGACCTTGTTCTAGAAACTGCATTTTTGGATTCAGGGAGCCTCGAAACATATTTCCGGTGAAATTTCAACATGGAAATTTTGCATCGAATACAATGCTTCCCCCACTTAGTATACGTAAGTAGCGAAAATAAAAAGTACCTCTGTTACAAGAAACACGTTATGTCCTGGAAATATGAAAAAGTGGCAAATGAAATCCTAAGGAATATACTGGATATAACAATGTTATAAGAAATAAGATTAGCAGATGAACAAGTTTACACGTTATTTTATTTATTTATTAAACACAATGTGTACAGTTGAGTTCTGTAATTTTCAGCAGTGTTTGGTGGTTGAGTTCTGCTTTCGCAATTCATTAGATAATACTCGAGGCATGGTTTGTTCCATTTCTTGGGCTCGTGGTATGATTCATTTTGGCAGATCCTCCCGTTGAAGCCATTGGTATATAGATGGCTAAGTTCGAAGTTTAGGCTCTTCCAGGTTTCTGCCCTCATTGCTTCACTCTCCATTATTTCTTCTGGTATCTCGCCAGCTTTTTTTGTCTCTCCTCAAGGGCAGTTTGCACATTATTGCACAATGGATCAACTGAACTTGACTACATAAGATAAGATTTATTGTCGTGAACTAGATGGTATGTGATCTTAGTATTTCTCTGTCATTACTCTGACTATATTCGTTTTCTACAAGAATGTGACTAAATATACAGCCAGAATGTGCCGCTGATGACCGTGTCAGTTTAATATCACTGAAATGCTACCACCGCCATCCCCGCCATCACCGCCACCGCCACCGCTACCACCGCCTTCCCCGCCATCACCGCCACTACCACCACTACCGCTGCCACCGCCACCGCCACCGCTACCGCCGTCACCACCACCGCCACCGCTACCGCCGCCGCCACCACCATCGCCACCGCCACCGCTACCACCACCACCACCACCACAACAACAACAACAAATCACCACCAATGTAATTTTAATTAAATCATTCCAAATAGTCTGAAATATTAGCATGCTCTTCAGTGGTTTCTCTTTCTGATTACACCCTCCTTATGCAGGAGTTACGCCCCAGGACTTACAAGCCAGTTCCTAGGTTCAGATACCTGTTGGGGAGCCGATTAATCTATGGACCGGACAGAGTGAAGACCTGGAAGCGGGTGGTTAGCCCAGCACCAGTTATGAGAGTGAGGAAGAGGATGCTATGAAATGCAGGCAAAATCTATGATTGGAAAGGTGATAATGGAGCAATTGGTGGAATGCTGTGGTGGAGGAAACCGCAGAACCCGGAGAAAACCCGCCTTGACGCCGTTTCGTCCGCCTCAAATACTACAGGCGGGTCCCTGGCATCAAACTGGGCCGCCTAGGTGGTAGGCGAACGCTCTAACCTCTCGGTCACAACGCAATAAGTACCAACTATGACAGAATCAGTGCACTTTGGAACATCTTAAAATTTGTGTATTTGCACACCGAAACACCTGGTATTTTAATACACAACATAAAAGCACATTATTCTTGTCCAATAATGAAGATCGTGTCATTTATTTCTACTGTAATTTTTGTGCAAGCTGGTCTTCTGTGACGAAGCAAGATACTGCATAAATTATGTATTCGAACGCTTTGAGAACTCTCAAACGAAAATAGAATTAGTTTTCACTCTTAAGTAACTTGATTTCTATATCATAGGTGCATAGACTCCTCAAAAATGTACATGAAGGTATAAGATATTCGCTTAAGAAAAGAGGCGGGAAGAAAAGTTGTTCTCCTCAGAGAATACTTCCTGTTAACAAAATTAGTTTTGCATTGTAAACTTGAATGGCTACAAAACACGCTATTTTCCTTACTGTCGTTATCGAGAGGAAGTCCGGAAGGTAAATCGGTTTTTATGCGTGAAAGGATTTGAAGTTTTGAGAAGGAGCGGCGTGCATTTACTTTCTCTTTTAACTCCCTTTTGCCCTATTTAAGAAAACTTGAATCGCAACTCTCCAGAATGTATTTCTAGTGCGAACATTATTTTATTTCCTAACAACTTTATCCTATGTAATGTAAGATATGCTGACTTCCTAAATTACAAGAATTCCTTCTTTCCTTTCTTTGGAAGAAAATTATTGCAACGCCGGGCGCGGCACAAAACAAAGGACTGTCGGGACTAAGCTACTTCACGCCACATGACGGGCCGGCGGGCAAACAAAGACATAAGGTCACGCAAGCGAATACGTGAACTAAGAACATCGAAGCGGCTACACAAAAGGGCTTTTCTTCGGTGCCCTCGAGGAAGTTACGTCAACGCCGGTGTGTTTGAAGTAGTTCGTGAAAGATCCATGTGACGTCATCTGCACTTATAAGGAGGCCAGAAAAGAGCAGTGAATAAGTTTACGGTTACAGACATGAGCAGTTCAGTATGAAGGAGAGTGGAAGACAGCTGTGTGTGTGTGTGTGTGTGTGTGTGTGTGTGTGTGTGTGTGTGTCGTGAAAGTTACGTCATGTGTCATGAAGAAGGTTGTAACGGGTGTCGAGTGATTGCATCGTCATAGTGTACGAGAGATAGAGAAAGTGAAGAAAGACACTGAAAGAACTGAGGCAAGGTTACGAGGAGTAGAAGTTGTGAGTTGTGATAGCACGAAAGACCGTAGAGTGGTTAACGACCAGAGGAAAGTTGTGTATTTGTGATAAAACTTAGAAAACAATGAAGTAAAAAATAGTAACCGGATGGATGTTATAACTTTGTCACACTGGTGTCAGGAATTGTCACTTTGTTACGAAATATGAAACAATTCTCAGTGAGGGAACTATGCCTGAGCAATACTAAAACGAAAAGCATTAGATTTAAAAAAATCATGTGTTGCACTCACATGGCTTTCTCTACTTTTGTGCTAACCATTCCTACAAACTCCTATTACTAATCTTCTTTGTATTAGTTGAGATAAACATTTTTATCTTATTTTTTATTTCCTTGTAGGTGTAAGAGGAATATTAGAATAGAGTAGGCTTTGAGCGATTGTGAAATATTTTAAAGCTTTGAGATCTCGTTCTCCTTGCTCGCTTAACATATAAAAAATTAACAACAATGTTCCATTTGGCGAAAGCTTCAAGTTTTCCGAAAATGACACAAATAACCAGAAATATCTCCGAAATGTTTCAATCTACAAAAACAAAAAACAAAAAAAAACAAAAACAAAAAAAAAACAAATAGAAATAAAAAATAAAACCAGACATACATTGTGTGTTTTGGCGAGACCTACATTTTTTAATATTAAGATTTTGTCTATCTCTTGCGGTTTACGAGTTATTCAAAAGTCATCCAGAGCAAACAGAACTACATAGGCTAAAGTCCGAAAATTCAAAATATGCATTTCATTTGCCATACAAATAACTTAAACATATGACATTTTAATCAAAACCGTTAGAGCCTTTTTCAAGAAAATCAAACTTTTCGAAAAATTTTCCATGTACCTAAAGGGTAGTTTAGGGTGGGACTATCGTCTTCAAAATCTTCGTGCTGCATCCTTGAAAGACATTGAACTTTTTCTACGAAGTGCGAACTGTAGTATCATCTGCTCCAAGGCAATATCAAAAGAAAGAGAGCTTTCTTTCCTTTAATATTCCTCCTCCCTTTGATTTAGACACTTAGTAGTGTATACCAATTCGGCAATTTCTACTTGTATGTAAACTTTAAAGGCTAAATTATCCGTCAGTTTCTGCCCTTCAAAAGCAGACGTTTCCGTTGTAGCAGTCATCATTAGAAATACAGTAATCTACAGATGTGGTTTCCTCAAAATGGAAGTCAGCACTTCCAAATATTACGGAACCTGTTCGATTAAGCTCCCGACACTTTCCTAACTTAATCTTCCAAAGTGGTAGAGCATTCTGGGGTAATTATAACGGGGCTTCTAAATGAGTTTCTGCTAGCAATATCTCTGTTCCACCGACATAACCACCGTCCTGTCTTCAAATTGGCTGAGTCTTAGAGTTGGGAAAGAGCATAGAACAAGAAGTATGAGCAGGGGAAACATAAGAATGCTGTTATAAATGAAGCTTCAAGCGAAACACAAGACGAATACATATTGTTGTTGTTGGTGGTGGTGGGGGTGGTGGCGGCGGCGGCGGCGGCGGTGGTGGTGGTGGTGGTGGTGGTGGCGGTGGCGGTGGTGGCGGTGGTGGTGGTATTAGTAATAGCAGTAGCAGTAGTAGCAGCAGCAGGAGCAGGATGAGTAGTATGAGTAGTATTAGCATTATCGTTATCGCACTAGCACTAGCACTAGTAGTTGGGTCAAGGACAAAAGAGGTGACGTAGCACTGTTTTGTTAATAAGAAACTTGAGGTGTTAAAGGTTAGAGAAGAAGGCTATGTTTGCGTGTATTTGAAGCAGCGCAATTTATATTGTTACTACAGCTCACCTAATATTCCGTTGGATGTATTTAAGAGTGAAATAGACCTCCTAACGCAAGACAGTATACGTACAGGTTGTGAATGCATCCTTTTATGCGATATAAATATTAAATCGCCACAATGGAGATCTCCAGTAGCAGACCGTAGAGGCGAATACTGGACAGAATGGATGGCAACACGAGATTTGGTGGTGCATAATATTGAGGGTGTACCGACCTTTGTCAGAAACAACTGTGAGTCATACATAGATGTTACGTGCTCTTCACATAACATAGCTTGAAAAATCGCGAATTGGCAAGTGTTAGAGGAGGAAACTCTCAGTGATCACCGGTTTATTTATTTCAAAATCAAGGGCATAAGAGAGCGCAAAGAATTTAACCTAGAATAGAGGAAGATAGAATATGATTGGGAGGTGTTAAAAACCACACTTCGAATGGAAGTTAAAAGGAGTGGATGCTAACATAGGAGAGGGAACCCATGAACGTTTGACCAAGATTTTACAAGAGGCTTGCAAACTAAGTCAGATAGAGATCAAGAGCGAATAGAAGCCAAGTACCATATTGGTGGAGCACCGAAATAGAGGATTAAAGGAAAAAATGTACACAAAAACGAAGAATTGTGACCAAGCTTCGTAGAAGAAACTCAGACTTGGAAGAAATTGAGGAAGCAAAGAATGAATACAGGCGATGTAGGAATGAGTTGACCAGACTCATTTACCAGTCTAAATGTATTAGCTGGCAAAAGGTGTGTGATGAGTTAGAACATGACATATGGGGAGCTGGCTAATAGTCACAGGGAAAATTATAAATAAAACTCCTTTTGACCTGAGTACTGAGAAGAAAATGGAAATAGCTAGAGTGCTATTCCCTACAAGAGAAGACAACGTGGAACCAGCAGCCAGGAAGGCCAAGGTAGAGTTATTTACTATGGAGGAAATGAATGAGGCAATAAGCAAAATCAAGACAGGTAAAGCACTCGGAATCGATGGAATAAACCCAGAAGTACTTAAAGTTGCTGTTAAAATAGCACCAGAGTTATATCTGGGAACGATAAACGACTTGTTACGGAAACGGGAATTTCCAGATAAGTGGAAAATAGCAAAGGTAGTGCTGCTCTTGAAAGGAGGTAAATCTCCTCTAGAGCCCTCAGCTTATAGACCACTGTGTTTATTGAATACCTTTAGCAAATTGAAGGAATGATTAAGACCAGGCTAGAAAAAGAGATCACAGAAAAAGGAGGGTTCTCTGATCAACAATATGGATTTCGTAAACAGAAATCAACAATACAAGCCATTCATGCTGTACTCAAAATAAAGACGCAATGGAGTGGAAAGTGCGTCGCATTAATTACCTTGGACGTGAAAAATGCTTTTAACTCCGTCACCTGGAGTGCAATATTAGATGGTCTAAAGGAAAGGAATATCTCCACGTACATAATAAATATATTAACATCCTACTTTCAAAGAAGGAAAATAAGAATTGACAAAGAAGATGTAGGAATAACAGCGGGCGTGCCACAGGGTTCGATTCTTGGACCAACTCTTTGGAATATATTATACGACGGTGTTCTCAGGCTGAAATTGACAGACGGCGTAATGCAAATTGCTTTTGCAGATGATCTTGCCTTAGTGGTTACTGCCGAAGACAAACAAGAATTGATATTTAGAGCAAATCAATCGCTAAGACGTATTGATAGATGGATGACTTACAATGAACTAGAGTTGGCACCACACAAAACAGAAGTAGTCATCATGAAGGGCCCTAGAAACTAGTTTACTGACTGTTTTACACTGAAGGGAACAGAGATAGTTCCTAAGAAGGCTGTTAGATACTTGGGAGTCATGATAGGCGAGAATACAACCTTTAGTGAGCACATCAAAACAGTTGTTAAAAGGCCAGAACAGAGAGCCTCACAATTAGCTAAAATAATGCCAAATATAGGAGGATCGCAAACAATCTAACGGCAAATGTTATGTGGGGTGGTTTATTCAATTATGCTTTATGCTGCACCGATCTGACATTCAGTACTAGAAAAGAAGAAATATGTAAAAGAAATAGAGAGAGTCCAGAGGAAGGTATTGCTAAGAATGGTGTGCACCTATAGGACAGTATCTAATAGGGCACTGCAGGTAATAGCGGGAGCCATTCCAATTGATTTATTGGTGAAGGAAAGGCGACTGGCAAGTGACCTCAATATACGTCTTTCTACCGAAGAAACAGAGATGATTAGAAATCAAATCATCAGTGAATGGCAATCAAGATGGAATACAACAACACTGGTAGGACAATGGACCAAAAGATTAATCAATCCCGGATGTGAGACCATGGCTAAGGTGCCCACATCGACAAGTGGAGTACTTCCTAACACAAGTTTTAACCGGACATGGAAGGTTTAAGAGTTACGCTCTTAGAATGGGAAAGACATACCATTAATTGTATATATTGCAACGATGAGGACTCGGTAGAACATACTTCCTTTCACTGCCCACGTTGGGAAGGAAAAAGAAGATATGCAATTGTCAGTAGATAACCTCTGTACTGTTATGATCGGGAAAAAATATGCATGGAAAATGGTGAAACAACTAGTAAGGTACATCCTTGAAACCAAAGAGAGTGATGAAAGCAAGTTTGTAGAGCAAATACGCTAGAGCTATTTTAAACAGATAAGTCCCGGTTAATTGCGGCATCTTTTAAGGCTACCATCCTGAAGTTATGCACATTTGCGGTTCCAGGTGGCATGCCATGTGAGTAAGGGTTTTTTAGTTGGTAAGAGTCCAACTCGCAGTGGCGTTTAAGAAGATTTTTCCCTTACTATAAAAAAAAAAAAAAAAAAAACAAAAAAAAAAACATTACCACTACCACTACCACTATCCCCATCACCATCACCATCACCATCACTATCACTATTATTATACTCTTATGGAAATAATCAAAGAATTTTGAGAAACGTTTTACAAAAATATGTGTTGCTCTCAAATTGCTTTCCGTATTCGTTATCAGTTATTTTCATGTAACTCCTACAAACTATTCTTACAAAGCTTATTTTTCTATTTGCATGCTTCATGTTAATCGATATAAACCTTTACAACATTATACTCATACTTTTCGTTGTAGGCACAAGTGGAATAAGGAAACCGAATCGATAGTCGTGTATTTAAAAACAGGATCGGTAGCTACTGACCTTGAAATCCCGTATCCTTTCTTGACATCGCGAGAAATCAGTAAATAGCAACAACACTTTAAAAACGCACAAAATATTTCTCTACTCTTACAAACACTGCTCTACCTCAGAAGACAGCCTCAAACCAACGTGAGGTATTGGAACGAAGAGGAAGTGTTTCAGTTCCTGTAACATCAGGCGAGAGGCGTGTAATACCAAGTTGCCTAACTAAATGGCGCTGTGAGTAGGGAACGGGAGGGTCCAATCGGATATAGCGCTCTCTATGATAATAGGGTAAGTGCAAGTGAAACGGAGCTGCCAGTGCTTGTCTGCTTCTGTTACGAAATTAGCTGAGATCCCGAAATACCCTGTCAGATCACAACCTAACATGCAGTCTTCGATAAACAATTTCCTAGACATTGCGTCCAAAGAACCAAACAAAAAGTGCCGGGAAAGTAAATGTAACTATGTTATTATGGCTTGCGCTTTAATTTTCAGAGAAAATGGCATTATGTCCTGTTCTATTTACTTTGTAACATGAGTGTCCTTCACATACTCCAGAATTTTTATACATTTTCTCATAGCATAGATCGAAATTTAATTGTTTGTTTGCATTAATATTACAACATTCAAGACGTTAGTTGTGTTATTAACACCAGATATAGGTATTTCCTGCATTGTTGCATCCTGCATGACTCACACTATTTTCTTCCCCTACGGTAGCAGCACAGAGAGCGGTGACGTCAAACCTGAACTTGTGTTCAGTGTGAGCATGTTCAGCGGTGGGAACCGACCTCACACCGACACTACCTATCCTCTCCGGTACTATCTACTGCATATTTACGTAAACATTTGTATAAACTGCCTTGCTGCATATTTATTTGTAGGTATGCTAGGAATGAGGAAGTAAAATAGAACCTAAGCGGTAGTCAAATCTTTAACTGGTCGCTTTGTGATAGCTTTGTATTCCGTTCTTCTTGCATAGCCAAGATAAAAAAATGCAGGAATTTCTGTTTGAGAAGAGTATGTATTTTAAAATGCAAACTAATAACAGCGAATGCCTCGAAAATAGTTAATTCCATAGAAATTATGTATTTGACATAAATTGTGTGCTTTATTGAGATATTCATTTTCTGTGGAGTAAGATTTTGTGTATTTTTGTGGTTCACCAGTTGAACGAAAGTTATTCAAAATGAAGAGCACTTCAAAGGATAATCCCAGAAAGTCCAGGATATATCTACATTTCTTTGGTCATAAAAATATCTCTGTCATATGGTATTGTAACCAAAATCATTACAGCTACTTTTAAATGAAAACTTCTGAAAAATGCTATATCCTGGTATAAAGGTGAGTTTGGAATGGGGAATCTTGTTGAAAATCTTCGTGCGGCATCTTCGGAAGTTGCTTAAATTAAATAGTTTGCTTTTTAGCCGACTTTGTTTTAGACTTATATTGCTTTCTCTCTCTCTCTCTCTCTCTCTCTCTCTCTCTCTCTCTCTCTCTCTCTCTCTCTCTCTCTCACTGACTCATTTCCGGCGAAATCTCGGTATCGAATTTTTGGGTGGAATACAGTAATTCCCGTATTTACAAATGCGTAACGAAGAAGGTAACAATTCAGAACAGTTATTATGGATATCTCAGAATTGGCTAATGGTGCAAAAAAACTTATTTTTAAATAAATTATGTATCTTACAGAGCTCTACATTTTTTATAGTAAGAGTGTTCTATTTCTTATGGTTTATCCGCTATATAAAGGTATTCAAAATTCCGTTCGAATAAAGTGAATTTCAACAGATCTTTCCAGAAATTTAAAAATAAATATTTAAGTTCTCATAAAAATATATTTAACACTGATGAAAAAATCCTGTATGGTTTTTCATATGGCACTTACGATATCCTCAGTCTACAGGTCCAAATGACCTAGCTGACGATGGGCCATTAAACTCCACTCACCCACCTCACCCTCCTCAGTCGAATGGAATCTATTCCCACAGTTTACTTCAAGCATAGAAAACAGAACCTTGTGATCAGGTGAATGCGTACGGTGTTGTAAAACAGTGATCTATTACCTTGAAAGTTCCTTTTGGTCAATCTTAGAATGATATTTTTCGCAAATGGTCATCTATCTCTATGTTCTTGCATCAGTTTGCGTGACACATTATGTTGTTAAGTAAACGATATGTTCAGGTCATAAGACGTCCCATGTGGCACGTTCCCTACTTCTGCGAGATCGTATAATGATTGGGCACGTTTGGCATGCACTAATATTACCAATTTGTTCCTTCTTGCTCACAATTTGAGGCCGACCAGTACGCTCACTGATCTCCACACTGCGTTTTTCTTGTGAACAAGTTGCTGTCCCTTCAGCACAACACTGTCGTCACCAAACTTCAGATAATTTCCTGAAACCTATCACCAGCGGATATGCTAAATTTTTGGCAGAGCATAAAGTTTGATCGTTGATCAAACTGGAAGTTTTCGAGTTCCGACTCCCGCATTCAAATCACCAGGAATGGGAATTCTAAGTACTAAAGTCAGAACAGAAGAGGTTTAGTTGTCATTGGATTACAGACAAGGATGTCTTAAATAAAAACCAATCCCCATACCTGTACTTTCTTTGGCGTTTGCAGAAAACACTCGAGTCCCTTTTTATCTACCTGTCATTGACCCTTGTCTTTTCTTATTTTACATTCTTTGAAAGCAAAGGTTGATAACTTGAAACTAACTCAATGCTACTTCCTACACCTAAAATCCCCTCCACAACAGAGGCCTCAGTTCGTGTTATACTATCACCACAGACTGCCTCTTGCTGGGATAAAAACATAACTGACATGACAATATATCGCGCCGTCATCTGTCATCATTAGTGTCCCATAGCGACATTAAGCTCGTAGTTACTGTGGTAGTTTAAGGTTTCCTAAAGAAGTACCTATTTTTCCCACTTTAACGGAATGTAGATCTCATAACGAGAGTATGACTTACTGAACGGTCATCCTAATAAGTCCTGATCCTAAGAACCTTGTAAACAGCATTTACAGTCCAGTTTCGAACATTCTAAGGCAAAGATTTAGGCTAGAGATTGGATCTCTAGCAAAGATTTGTGCTTTCAAAACAGCATTTAAAAGGATGTCATGTGCTTCGGCTATTTCAATAGTAACATTTTTTGTTTACCAAAATATTTCAAAGCACATTATCGTTTTACTCAATACATCATCTGCTTTGGAGATTTAGTGACACCTTTCTAATGTTCTCACAGTTTTAGTTCTCTATCGATCTCCAATTTTAAAATTAAATGGTTACTTAAGAGTCCTCGTTGCTAACCATAATTTTGTAACGTGCCGTCTACAATATTTTATGTGTGTTAAGAGTACTTTATTGTGTGTTGTATATTTAGTATATTTAATCAAATTTACATATTTCACAAATTATATGTTTAGAGAAAGAGTAATTTGGACTATGGAAAAATGCGATACATTAACAAACGCTGTTAAATTCTGCAATTTTAGTTTCATATGTGAGCTTAAAATAAAAATGGGTGAAGAAGGTGACTTTCACGGTTCATCAGGAAACATTTTGGAAGCAATCCAAGATGCAACTATTAATATAATTATGGATAAGTCAGGGAAAGTTTGTTTATATAATTATGCGAAATTCATGGACCGGTATTTGGGTAAAGAAGCAGTCTTAACAGTTAAACTATAGGCAAAGTTGTGGAAAAACAATATTTCTGATAAGAGAGTAAATCTTTCTCCAATAAATATTACAAACTGTAATGGGTATAATATTACAATAGCTTTCAATTAGAGTTGCCGTCAGGAACGATGGCGGTAAATGACATACAACGCGCAGTTAGGGGTAATAGAGTAAATGCTGCGTTGCAACTGTTCCCAATCTTTCTCAGGAAGTAGTTGTATACATTATACACAATTTCGCTGGCTTGGCTGTGAATAATGCGACATCTTTCCCCCCCCCCCCCCTTTTTGCTTCTGCCATTTTTGGAACTCTTAACTCACACAATGGAGTAGGCTTATTGCTCGGAATTATTTAATTTCACTGCTAAACTATAGGCAAGCACTCTCACTCGGGCTCTGGAACAGACTATGTCTGATTGGCTAGAAAACACTTGACTGCGACGTCATTGAATATTGGTCTTGTGAGCAACCGCCTTCATTCGTAGGAGGATAATGTTTTTGTTTTAATGCGTACTATTATGAAGAAAATTAAGACAGATTATCATCGCTAAAGTGTATTTTACATCTTGTTGAACAGGTATTTTGTATTTTGATAAGGTGTTCTGTGTTTTGTTGGAATATAAAATAACGCTTTTATTGCCTACGAACTAAAGCATCACTGATTATTATAGTGGTAGTTAAACGCCATTTTGTATATGAATTCTGATGATATACACTCCTATAGCGTCTGATATACAAAATTAGTCATTCTAATTACCATATATTTAACGTAGTACAAAGAGAACAGTCAATTTAAGCTCGTAATTACAAATTTGTAACTTGCATCTTATTGTAGAATAGCGTATTGTAGCCAACGTGTTCCTTTACAACTAAGAATAATAAAACAAAATAAAGCAAGAAAATGATAAATTGTTCTAGAAATAAAGTACTGGAAGGTACCAGAAAATAAAATGGGTCGCGGTGATAAACAGCTAGAAAAAGAACAAATAAGAGAGGAACGTAAAGCTCTCAAGAAGCTAAAATGCACTGCGGAGATACAACAAATGTTATTAATGTAATCTAGTAATTTAAACGCAAAGCGAGGTTGGGGAGCGAGGATAAGAAGGAAGGAAAATCCTAGTAATTAGGAATACTTATGCAAAATGAAGACTAAATGTGCTTAACTTGCACTAAAGCTAGTTATCTGTGTACCTGCATTTACAACGCAACTGTATCCAAAAGTAACGCTTAAATCGCGTTTTAACATTTTGTTGTGGTACCTTAGAGGCTTCACAAGGTTTCCTTATTTTATTTCTTCTTTTCATTCCAACATTCACTATTAAGCGTAGCTTAAACATAAAATGTTATTGCCACATAATGTAAGAGCTCCATTTGTAATACATCACATAAATATAAAGCAACTATAGTATTAAACATAAACATAGAAGATTTATAGCCACAAATTTGATGTTATATGAAACATAATTCCGCTGGATTACTATGGAAACCGTGTTGGTAGCTAATCTTCTATCGTTTTGATACAAAACTCGATAAGATTGAGCAGAACTTCAAGGACATTCAGTGAAATCTGAAGATAATTATTCGCTACGATAAAATTCAAAGATACAAATTAAAATTTATATAAATTAAATAAATTAAATTAAAATATTGTGAAAAGACATACAGAAGTGCATTTTCCATGTTTTGATAGCATCCTTAACCAGTATTTGTCTCAAATGTGATATTTAGTGTTTATCTCTTTGAGATTTACTGTTTACTCACTCACTCACTCACTCACTCACTCACTCACTCACTCACTCACTCACTCACCCACTCACTCATCAGTCTAAAACGTATATTTACATTTTCGTGCCTCATATCCATAACAGAAACAGAAAGTAGTGCACGATTATAAATCAAAGATAATATAGTATTTGTCATGTGAATGTTTTAAATATATGTATTTTATTTATTTATTTTATTTTATATTATTTTATTTATACTTCTATACACTTCTATACACCAGGTGGCTCAACTATTCGGGCTTTGAGATTAGTAGATAAGCCTTACATAGTGCGTTAAAACAGTAGCAGAACGCAACGGCGCAGTTCCCATGAAGCATGTGCCAGTGGCGTAAGCGAACTTCATTCTGCCCATCAGCGATTAGAGGCAGTTCCCAGATATGAACTAGTGTGTGTAGTCCGTGGTAGTAGAAAAGAACAGTATAGACAACAACCGACTAGGTCTTAGAATGTATACACTTTCCTCACATTCTTTCTTTTCCAGGGTATAAACTCGTTCCTGTATATGCTATCATTGTCTAACATTACGGATTACAGATTCTAAATTGCTGTAACAGAATTCATGCGAACATGAGGGCACGTAATGTTTCATTGGCGTTTGTTATTACTGTTATTCTTGCATTTTAATTTTATTTTTATGTGTTGTTATATACGTTTGCGGGTGTTGTTCTATTATTATATTATTAGTAGTGATATTATTTTATTATTACTTCATTATTATTTATTACTATTATTGTTATTGGCATCCGCCTCATAGGAATTGCGCCGTTGCGTTCTGCAACTCTTAACGCACGGTAAGTTATCTACTCATCGCAAATTCGGATGAGTTGGGCTACTTGATATATACGAAATGAGAGAGAGAGAGAGAGAGAGAGAGAGAGAAGAGAAATATTTTTCTAAAAATGGTCTTTTGGGATAGTCAGAGCACTTCAAATCACATATTTATGATGAAATCTTGACATCGAATTTTTTGTTAAATGAAATACTTTCTCTTACTGCTGTAAGCAGATGCCGGAGAAATTAAACATTGACTTTAAGTATGCCTACTAAAAAATAGCGCTTCCCGAAGTTGCTCACGTTCTCACGTCCCACGTTACCAACTCTACGGCTGCGTTTAATTAGATTGTGTAAGATATGGTAAGGAATGTATTATACAAATTACAGAATTAATAACCCCTCTTTGGAGATATAGATTTCTCCACCTTCTCTTCCAACAATCATGTTTATGCATCAAGAAGAAATGCCCAGCAGCACCTCAAAATGGTCACGAAATAAACAATACTTTCAATGTATCCTTACACACAGCAAATAGTCGGTCTGGGTGGCTCAGTTGGTTAGACGCTGGCCTACTGATCTCAAGGTCGCGGGTTCAAACCCGGCCCAGGCCGATGGTTTTTAAGTGTGCTTAAAAACGACAGCTCCATGTCAGTAGATTTACTGGCATGTAAAAGAACTCCTGCGGGACGAAATTCCGGCACACCGGCAACGCTGATGTGATCCTGGCAATTGACAGCGTCGTTAAATAACAAAATATTTTTTTTAACACAGCAAATAGACACAAATCGAACTCGTGCGCTGCGTGCAATAAAAGCAGAGATGGTCACTACTGGTCCAAACCGCAAACTAAAATACAGGATATCAGCCAAAAGCTTTTAATAACCTTTCTCAAACACGAAGAGGCAGATGACAGGCAAAAAGATCTATACCCTTTCCAGCCCAAATTTTTAGAAAAAAAATAATTTATATTATTTTAGGGTTAGGAATGCTCCCCAAAATACAAACAAACCTAAAATTTGAAAAGAGCCAATGGGACTACAAGATGCAACGGTTCTGTTGATTGATTAACAAAATATGATATACAGTACACTTGAACTGCATGAAAAATAACAAGGTAATGATAAGGTATCAAACACTGGAATTATATTTGTTTTAAAAACGTCTGAGTGATTAATTTATTTATTTATTTATTTATTTATTTATTTATTTATTTATTTATTTATTTATTTATTTATTTATTTATTTATTTATTTATTTATTTATTTATTTATTTATTTATTTATTTATTTATTTATTTATTTATTTATTTATTTATTTATTTATTTATTTATTTATTTATTTATTTATTTATTTATTTATTTATTTATTTATTTATTTATTTATTTATTTATTTATTTATTTATTTATTTATTTATTTATTTATTTATTTATTTATTTATTTATTTATTTATTTATTTATTTATTTATTTATTTATTTATTTATTTATTTATTTATTTATTTATTTATTTATTTATTTATTTATTTATTTATTTATTTATTTATTTATTTATTTATTTATTTATTTATTTATTTATTTATTTATTTATTTATTTATTTATTTATTTATTTATTTATTTATTTATTTACTTATTTACTTATTTACTTATTTACTTACTTAGTTACTTATTTACTTACTTAGTTACTTATTTACTTACTTAGTTACTTACTTAGTTACTTACTTAGTTACTTACTTAGTTACTTACTTAGTTACTTACTTAGTTACTTACTTAGTTACTTACTTAGTTACTTACTTAGTTACTTACTTAGTTACTTACTTAGTTACTTACTTAGTTACTTACTTAGTTACTTACTTAGTTACTTACTTAGTTACTTACTTAGTTACTTACTTAGTTACTTACTTAGTTACTTACTTAGTTACTTACTTAGTTACTTACTTAGTTACTTACTTAGTTACTTACTTAGTTACTTACTTAGTTACTTACTTAGTTACTTACTTAGTTACTTACTTACTTACTTACTTACTTACTTACTTACTTACTTACTTACTTACTTACTTACTTACTTACTTACTTACTTACTTACTTACTTACTTACTTACTTACTTACTTACTTACTTACTTACTTACTTACTTACTTACTTACTTACTTACTTACTTACTTACTTACTTACTTACTTACTTACTTACTTACTTACTTACTTACTTACTTACTTACTTACTTACTTACTTACTTACTTACTTACTTACTTACTTACTTACTTACTTACTTACTTACTTACTTACTTACTTACTTACTTACTTACTTACTTACTTACTTACTTACTTACTTACTTACTTACTTACTTACTTACTTACTTACTTACTTACTTACTTACTTACTTACTTACTTACTTACTTACTTACTTACTTACTTACTTACTTACTTACTTACTTACTTACTTACTTACTTACTTACTTACTTACTTACTTACTTACTTACTTACTTACTTACTTACTTACTTACTTACTTACTTACTTACTTACTTACTTACTTACTTACTTACTTACTTACTTACTTACTTACTTACTTACTTACTTACTTACTTACTTACTTACTTACTTACTTACTTACTTACTTACTTACTTACTTACTTACTTACTTACTTACTTACTTACTTACTTACTTACTTACTTACTTACTTACTTACTTACTTACTTACTTACTTACTTACTTACTTACTTACTTACTTACTTACTTACTTACTTACTTACTTACTTACTTACTTACTTACTTACTTACTTACTTACTTACTTACTTACTTACTTACTTACTTACTTACTTACTTACTTACTTACTTACTTACTTACTTACTTACTTACTTACTTACTTACTTACTTACTTACTTACTTACTTACTTACTTACTTACTTACTTACTTACTTACTTATGTGTTTATGTGTTTATGTGTTTATGTGTTTATGTGTTTATGTGTTTATGTGTTTATGTGTTTATGTGTTTATGTGTTTATGTGTTTATGTGTTTATGTGTTTATGTGTTTATGTGTTTATGTGTTTATGTGTTTATGTGTTTATGTGTTTATGTGTTTATGTGTTTATGTGTTTATGTGTTTATGTGTTTATGTGTTTATGTGTTTATGTGTTTATGTGTTTATGTGTTTATGTGTTTATGTGTTTGTTTGTTTGTTTGTTTATTTACTTGTTTGTTTATTTACTTGTTTGTTTATTTACTTGTTTGTTTATTTACTTGTTTGTTTATTTACTTGTTTGTTTATTATTACTGCTTAATATCTGTCAAATAAATTCAGTGCCTCATTGTATAATCCCCATAAAGTTTTTATTCAACTACTACTTTTATTCAACATTGTAGCACCGTTGGCCACGGTGTATTATTTATTTTCATAAAGGGAATGCCTACTCTCTATAGCAGCATCGGTTCTGCAATCTGCTCGACACAGAACACACTCTTGGGGCGGAGACGTGAAATCAGTGCTATTCCAAGTCAAGTCCACGATTACAGTCGTAATCACAACATACATTCTACCCATTACTGCTCTATAGTGAAAGCACAAACCAGGTGGGAAAGTTTAGCAGCAAACTTACAAACTCGAGTTGTGGAATGCCCCTCCCCCTTTTCTTAATAATAGTACTGGGCAGTCTTAAACGTTTTACTAATAATTAATCTTAAACATTGTATAATAACAATAATAGTTTTGTTAAAATGGTGCTGTAAAGTTAGCGGCCTGAACCTAGCACGTATCTAAGGTGTTTAACCACACTAAATTTAAGAATGAATACCGGAACTCGCGAATATAACTGCTTGCTTAATTGGTTTTACAATGTTGTAAGCAGTACATTAATTAAGTGAATAAAATCCTAGTTAACTAGCAATATGTGCAACAATTACAACGCCGACATTCGACCATGCCTCTACGTAAATATACCTCAAGTGCTACTACACCTATCACACAGGAAACTTCACACTTAGCCATAATCACAATCACAATAACATAGCACACATTTCCCCCTTTTAGCTCTGGACTGTTATGTTATATAAATCTTGAATCCCCGCAGATTAACGAGCACGTTAGCAGAGAGACTCCGAGAATGCCATACATATTACTGGCAGGCGAAATGCGCCGTACCAAGCTTACCCAGGACAAGGAGCTCTGTTCCTCATGGCTGCAGCTAACAGGCCTCTCAACGTGTAGCCGCGTGGAAGGCACGCTGACCCGACAAGCGCCGGTCGCGCCCCTAACTAGCACCAGACATACCAAATACTACTTGAGTCAATAAGTACCGAATTTTAATGTTTAAATGCGCTGCAAACGCCTCTTTGTGTACACAAACATAATGCAAATAATAATTTGTTATGGTGCAACAGGAAACAACTTTATTTTGGACGTTCATGGGGCACTTTACATTTCCAGCACATTATCCTGGAATTCATATTATTATTTCCAACTTGCTCCCATCAGATAGCTCGCCATTCACCAGGTACTACATCATTTCCTCTTAAAATAGTTCACACATCTGAATTCAAAGAAGCAAATTATTATTTATTTATGCCAACAAACTTACTGCTGGTGTTTTTAAACACACAAGCCGTGTGTTGACAATGTTTAAGAGGTGGAATCAGGACTGAAAAATTCAATGCCATAGCCGGGATTTGAACCACGGATCTTCCACTTATCCAGCGGTAGCTTTAACCACTAAGCTACCATGGCCAACTTGCCTGCATGATCTTAAATTCTTTGCTCTGGTGTGAATATGCGCAATATTAAACTCAGTTTCAAGTTCGTATTAGCACACAAAGATAATGTTTTAACCTAAACATCCGAGCCTTAGTGATGAGTTAAACTCAAGTTAAACTCAAGCTATTGTCATTAGGTAGTGAAGATTATTATTCAGCTACTTATTTACACTCAGAATACAGATCAAGTATCTGTAGCTAACGAGCATTGCACTGTGGTTAATTTTTCTCCTAATTCTGTCCTAATTGGTAGTTGAGAGTTAAGAGGTCGTGAAAGGCAAAACGGGAGAAGTTTAGTTCCTGCTTTCCTTACAAGTGGATTACCTATGCACTTGAACACAATTCAATTATGTTCCGCAGGTTAGGAAGCTTATCTACCTTGAGTTGCTCGTACTTTCCACTGGCTGAAGCAAAAACGTTGAACGAACGTTATTGACAAGCTTTACTGCCTTCAACTAAGGTGCGTTAAACACTCAACATTTTTCCATCCATGCAAGTGGAAAGCTACACAGAACATAATTCTACTACCATAAAGTTGTATTCTTTGATGTTGTACATCTGTAGATTTAGCCTTGATCTGTGAAATAACTGGCCAATTATAATTCCCTTTAAGCCTTTCCAGCCCAATGGGTCCAAATGAACCCACGAGCTTTATTTAAACATTTAGAAAGTGTTCAGGAATGCTCAGTGGCTCACGCGTTCACTAAGTTTCTGTACATTTTTCTCGGCAACAGAGGGCAGCACTGACCAGAAATTGAGCGTTCTGTGCTTCCTTCAGCTATGTATACACGCGGAAGCATAATTCATCGTTTTCAGCTGTTTAGAACTTAAAATTTGAAACCATTTTGAGGTAAGTTTATAATATTGATATGTAAAAATATTTACTGTTACTATATGTACAACAAGGACTACAAATAACAATATTACAATAATATAGTGCACCGCATTGTTAGCTATGAGCTCAAAAACTGTTGGTTTTATATGGCTCCAGTTAGAGAAGGCAATGGCAGTTTTTTTAAGTGTGGTAAATGAGTTTATGTGCAACATTCCGCACCAACAATAATTAGTTCAAGAGGTGGAATCAGGATTGAAAAATTCAATGGCATAGCAAGATTTGAGCCACGGATCTTCCGATTAAAATTGAGAAATGTTCGTTTCTCATGTCATTCTGAGAACGAAAATTATAAGAACAAAAATGCCAAACTTGAAGCTTGAAAGAAAATAGCTGGAGCTGCTAAAATAACTTAACAAAACAGATAAGATGGTATTGTCATTTTTGGAGCACCGGTGGAATGAGATGGCGGGGGAAACCGGAGAACTCAGAGGAAACCCGCCCCGGCGCCGCTACGTCCACCATAAACCCCACATGCGGTTGCCTGGAATCGAATCCGGGCCGCTTTGGTGAGAAGCGAATGAGCTAACTACTTGGCTACGGCGCGGCCTTAATTTTTTAGATTTATCTCCCGATTCTTAATGCCTATTATGGAAAATATTGCAAATGTTTAAAATAAACAGAAACTATTGAATTAAACGATTGTGTTATAATAAAAGCTTTAACTTTGTCATTAGAATCACAAATACATAAAGCTTTACAGAAAACATAATGTAATATTATATTGGTAAATGTAAAAACACTTAATCCTTCTACATATTCTTTCTATGTTTATACTGGAATTAAAATTCCTATCGAATTAAATTTAAACAAGTTTGTCCATTACGTTATGTTATAGCTAATATAGTTTCTGCTTTTGAATTAAAGGTTTTTCTCTAATACGTATGCAATAAGCCGTCTTTCTTGGGTGGCATTACATTTTTATTACATTTCTGTGAATTTCCGCAATTTCTGAAATTTGTTATACTATCACCCGCTTGCAATAGACCAATAATCACGTGCAGTTTCTTATGTATACCCTGTGAATCAGGAACAGTTCAGTAACGATTTACCGAGCCGTCAGATATAATCAGTACTTCCATTTCATGCCAACGTGTCATTGGTTATAACTATGCCCAGCCAGTGCTGCAGTTGAATACTGTTGTCTTTGGAGAGGGGTAAATGGAAGGAAGTAGAAACTACGAAGCCTCGTTAAATAATCATTATATCCTTGCATTTTACTAAATTCGCTTTCTATACAACGCAACATGATGGTTGGAATAATGGTACTCATCAAAGAAGACAATGTTCCCCATTGCTTTGGAAGAAGAGTGGTGACAAATACATCGTGATGTATTGTTGACAATTTAGTTAAGACTGAGAGTATACTATTAAAGAGACCAATTATTATCTTTGTGTATTACCTTATGCTGATTTATCATTTTAAAATTGTAATTGTGAGTGTTCTTCACTCGAAGTACAACAACTGTATTTGTTTAAATGAATCATTAAGAACAGAAAAATTAATTGGCATCAATTAGGTGAGTGCACCCTTCATGCAACCAGCTTTGCGCATGCGGCCAACATTGGATTATGCAAGACTGACTTCACTGCTCTGTGATTTTGGAACCAACGATATCCAACGTTTGCGAAAGAGGGAGGTTCCTCTTTATGCAGACTTGCCACTCTTTTAACACTCATTGGCGTTGCAGTGGCGGTTTGGTGATATGTACGTTGCGTTAGATTTAAGAAAGCACTTTAAAATCTTATGCCATAAACATCTCTTCATTACTGACTTCTTTGGTACTGCTTACGTTTAATAAGTCTATCAGTATCTGGCAACAATGTCGAAGTGCACAGCCATAGAAGATCCACCAAGTGATCGTTGCGTAACCTATTACGATAATTTTAATATAGTTCAATTTGGAGAAACTCTGTTCGCAAATATATCTAGAGCTATACTCACCCATATACCTACTATTCTTGCAAATACTTATTTCTCTATCTACTACATTTTAATGACATAAGAATTTTCATAAAATTATTAGTGTTAATTGTCTAGTAGGTGCAAGGGGAATAATGAATACACTAAGCTTTAAGTGATAGTGAAATATTTTAAGAGCTGGTTGCTGTGCGATGCCCTTGAAATTCAGTTCTCTTTGCAAGACCAAGAGATATAAAACAAGTAACATATTCCTATTTGAGAAAATTATAAGTGTTGGCAAATTTAAACAAATAATAAAGAATATTTCAGAAATTGTTCACTCAACAAAGTATTTGACATAAATTGTGTGCTTAAACGAAATACGCATATTTTATCTAGTGTGTGTGTGTGTGTGTGTGTGTGTGTGTGTGTGTGTATGTGTGTGTGTGTGTGTGTGTGTGTGTGTGTGTGTGTGTCTTACTGTTTACCATTTATGCAAAAATTGTCCATAACAAAGAGGTATTCTGATGACATTCCCATAAAATTCAAGTTATGGCTTAGAAACTGCCATGGAATTGCCTGTTTCTGTCCGTCACTGGATTTTGCCTGAATGAGGCTACACACCATAGACTGATTTACTCTCCCTCTGAAAGAGAAGGTGCGAAATAGCCGCTAATTATGTAAGCGTCTCCAAATAAACAAGCTTGGATATCGATTGATTGTCGCTAAAGGGTTGGCTGTGTTTATTTACATAATTTAGGAGTATTGAGAGTAAAGAGTGGAAGCAGTGTATGGGAAAAAGAGAGAAAATGACTGCAAAGGCAATCCGGTCATTTAAAAACATGCTTAAACCAATGACTGTGCAAACAGAGAAGGGAGCAATTCAAGTTTTGATATCTTTACTGCTCAGGAAAGTTATGCCACGATGCGTTGTGTGTGTCTTTTGAAATATCCAGTAAAGTTTATCAGTATTCCTCATATTTAATACAATATTTAAAATGGCTGATATAGCTAAATAAAAACAAAAAACAAACACAACTTTGTTTGCATTGTGAGTGGATAGCTGGGTTTAGAAACGCAAAGCATTTGGAAAGCACTGATTGGAGTGCTCAGTGTAATTTGATTTTTGACGTAAATGAGGCTTTTAGCTGAAAGCAGATTTGTACTACGTAACGTTTTTCCAGCCTATAGTACTCTAGGCCATTGTACAACTGTACACTCAATAGCTCTTCAGCAAGGCAGGAACAGCATCGCCTTTGAAACTTCGACTGTCGCCATCATGTGGAAATTGATCTACTCTGTCTCTGATTATCAATTCAGCTTCACGAACAAATCGATATAAACAAGCATTGTGGAGGAAAATGGCTTCAGCCTAACAAACTGTTACCTTCTTCGAAGTATGACATTTCACTCAATATATTGATGTCGAGATGTCACCGCAAATACACGTTTTCAGCCCTGAGCCCTCTTGTGTACAAAAAAGAATGTTACATCAGTTGCGCATGCGCTTGTGTACGTGCGTGTGTGGGTTGTTTGTGTGTATGTATATGTGTCTTCTACATATGTATCTGTGGAACAGCGTTATTTTAAAACATGTCCACATACAGGGTGGAAAATACTGCTCCAGCCATACGTAAACCAGAGATTCTACTTGAAGACTGAAACAAATACGTTCAATGCAATTACTGTCAATAAAGAACCGCTCATCGAAAAAAAAAAGTATTTAATATCTAGCCATCTAGCTTCTTGACAGATACAAATGGTTTATTATTTCAATAACTGTCACGCAAACATTGTATGAACACTACTGCAATGCCATTTGATCTTAATTCGAATAAATTTAGTCCCAATTTAATGTTAAAATGCAATGAGAAGTTTAATTTCTAAGAGAGATCTGGGAACGTCACGTTAACATTAAATTGTGACTAAATTCATTCGAATTGAAATAAAAAGAATTATAGCATTTTCAGACAATGTTTTGTGGCAATTAATGAAATAGTAAACCATTTATATCCATTCGTCAAGAAGCTAAAATATTATCTGACACAAATTATTCTTATTTTTTTCAGCGAAACGGTTCTTTATTAAAAATAATTGTATTAGACATATTTGTTGCACTCATCATGTAGAATCCCTGGTTAACGTGTTATAACTATCAAAGCAGTACCTTCCACCCGGTTTACCAATATACCGTCTCTTCAAACATACAACATGAAGATTTTCAAGAAGAATAAACTACATTTTACATGGACGGTAGTTGGATATTTTGATTTTCAAAAAATAAAAATGTATTGTTTTGTTTAAAATAATACCTGTTTAAGATACTTACATGACAAATAAGATGCGCGTGTTGAATTTTCTGAAAATATATCCTGTCGTCTTCATCCAGAAGGAATTTCTTATAATTCTGTATAGTGGGTAACCATTAAGAGACATGAAATCGCACTACAAAAAGCATGTAGATCTCCTTATACCATACAGTTTGTTTCTAAGAAAATCTATTGTGAGAATTGGTTTCTCATTTTACAGTACTTTGATCATTATAAAGCCTCGTCGCTATTCAAATGTTTCTCGCGATGGAGAAACAGGAATATAAATTCCTGCTTTTAAACAGGATTCGGTCTCCTCTAGCCTGTTTTACCTACAACGAAGTGTGTAATATAAGTATTTCTGCGAAATTTTATCTAAATTAACATGAAGTACAAGGGAAAAGGTTTTCGTTAGAATAATGTGTAGAATCTGTACAGCTATAGTATGAATAATTTATTTATGCTCATAAACCATACAATTTTAACCTCAAAAAACGAAAATTATATCACTAAAAAGAAACAAAACAAAATAATGAACAAATATACGTTATGTAATAATTTCTTGGAGTTGCTTATATCTATAACTTCCCCTAATATTTAACATTCTTATTTTATGTATAATGAAGTTTTTTACAGCCACTAATTATTTTACCCCTCATTATCCTTTTCCATTTTCCCTGTTTCCTCATAATTATTTTAACCATTTCAATATCATTTTTCCTAAATACTTTCCTGATTTCTCCATGTATTCCTCTGATTTTAAATTAAAAATGTTCCTAACTTTTAAATCTATTGGGAAATCATTCAATTATTTGGGTACAAAATTCTCTCTTCCTTTATCCGCACCATCACAATAAAAAATATAGTGCCAATTATCACACAATCTACCGTAATTTGTGCATCATCCCCCCCCCCCTCATTTTATCCCTATCATGCTACTTAGGTTCATTATCCCCGTCCTAGCCCATGCATACACCATTCTGGCCTCTTTATTGCATACTTCGATGTATTTCCCCCTCCCCCATTTAAATAATCTATTAATGACCTTTTGCCCTTAAAGCTACTCAGAATTTCTTGTTTTTCGATGCCCTCCACCCTTGTTGTAATTTCTCTCCAGAAACCCTTTCTTTTATTGTTTATTTTTGCCCATGTTTCCCCCATACCTATTTCCTACAATATTATCCGTATTGGGTGCATCCAAGTTTTTTCCTCCCATTTTCTCCTGCACAACTATCCATTGTCTTAATAAGTCATTTTCCTCCATTGAATTTATTCTAACCCAGTATTTAACTGTTCTTTCTACCATTTGATCTTTTGTTCCTAGACTCCCTATTTCTGTCTATGCTACTCCATTTCGTGAACTCCTTGGTAATCCCAATATTATTTTACAAAACGTTGTATGTATTATGTCACCATTTTCCCAAACCTCTTCCAGCCCCATATCTCTGCTGCATGCAGCATCACTGTTTCCAACACTGCGCTGTATATTCTTTCTAGCCATACATTTCCATTTCTGGTAGAAGCTACATAAAAATTTGTGTTGCATTCGGATAACTTTCTCTACTACTCTTCTTATGAAAGTTTATTCTTCTGTTTGCTTCATGTTAATCCATATTATCACTTGTAGAAATGGTTTACTTTACATAGTTTCCTGTAGGCAGAGTCTGATTAGGGGAATACAGTAGACTTAAGCGATCGTCAAATATTCTGAGAGCCGAGCGCTATGTGATGGCTTTGACATTCGCTGTTTTACATGATCACAGGAGAAACACAAAAGTGAGTTTACAGAACTAACATTAAAGCATTTGACCATTCACATAAATAACAAAGAATATCTACGCACGGTCAATGCCACAAAAAGATATATTTGACATAAGGGGTGTGATTTAACAATGTCTAGCAATGCCCAATGCCTAGCAAAGTCATTCAGAGTTAAGAGGACTGTAAGGCTGCTCCTGATAAATTATATATATATATATATATATATATATATATATATATATATATATATATATATATATATATATATTACATTACTTGATATTTTAATCAAAATATTAGCCATTTTTAGATGTAAATGTTTCCGTGCAAAGGGTAGTTTGAGGTGGGGAATTTCCTTGACCATCTTCCTAGTGCATTCTTGTAACATGCTGAACTTGAGTACCCAGTTTGGAATTTCATTTTGTTCTTACGTATATTGCCAAATTATCCATCTTCCTACCTCTCTCTCCCTCCCTCACTGTCTCTCTCACGCACATAACATTTTCTAAAAAGGCTTATTTTGGACTCGGGGAATCTCAAAAGGTATTTCTTTTGACACATCTGAATCGAATTCTTGGATGGAATACAATATTACCTCTACTTACTAATTGAACGTAAATATTTCACTAATTGACAAATACCTATCACTGAAATAATAGGAATATAAATGAATGTTTCTGTTGCAATGGTAGCGTTATGTAATTGATGTCCCTTATCGGCAGCTGATAGGGATAACATATTGGATTTGAGAAGTTATTTGACTGAAAAGTAGCGGCCTCGATCTAGTATATGTCATCAAGGTGGCTGCAGCGTGCTGAGCACACGCTACCCTAATACTGCGGTAGAGGATATAGCAGTCCTGCTGATAACGGCGTGTCCGGTGTTGCTTCAAGTATTCATATGTTAATAAAGATACGAGTATAAGTCCAGTGATCGTGGTCTGACTTTTTGAGAAGTGACATGGCCTTGTAGGTTTAGGTCAAAGATGAACGACTTTTCTCATTAAAATATGCTTTATTATTTCACGATCTTGGCTCAATATATAACAATTTTTATATGCCGGACAGATTATATATATCGGAAATTTTAAACCACTACGCGACGTTTTTCCGCTGCGCCCGCAATAACACGATAACGCAGCTGCTGTACACAAGGTCACGCGGTTGACTCGTTTTTCTCTACTTTGAAAGTGCAGAATTGAGCTAACGTGCGGTTGAGTTATTGTCGGTGTGCTTTATTATTTTGTCCTGTACTTAGTTACAAAGTGTATGGCTCATCTACTGCACAGCGTGTATTTATTTATGATTCGTTTGTGTTAACTCAGGCAGCTCGCCAAGTGAAAGTGCGATTTGCTGAAAGATTTCCAGGTGATTTTCTGGGGTAACTTAAAGTGTACAAGACAAACTGACATACCCTGGAAGAACTAAAACGAAATATCCGTTAGGAAATTGCCAGCATTTCTCAACGTGAACTACGGCGAGTGATGGATAGTTTCCTAAAGAGGTGTCAAAAATGTATGGACAACGGTGGCCAGTTTCAGCACCTCATTTAACAACATTGGTAAGTAAAGCCTTTAAAAGTACTTTTAAAAATGTTGTATGGTTTCATTCGCCCCATTCAATGAACAGCGGTAATTGACAACGAGCGCCGAGGACGTAAAACTCAGCACAGCCGGTTCGGAGTGTTTTGGATTAGCTGTTAGAAACATAATCTGCTAAAGTACTAAAAAACGTACATTACTTTACAGCAAAAGTTAATGAAGTTTGTTACCGTAGGATAACACTGAAGCTTGCATTTTGCTGTAGAACCAACTACATGCGCAAAATAACTAATACATGATGCAAAGCTAAATAAATATCTGATGCTTCTCCCCACTAGAACACGGGAAAACAATTTATCGAACGAACCGAAAAGCCGGCAATATGCATAAGAAGGATGTACTACCTAGTCTTAAACCCTGGCGAAGTTTTCTGTAAGCGGCTTAGCTTTGTTCCTGGCAGGAAACTACCGAAGCCCTTTGCAGATTCCTGCTCTATTTCGTCTTTTACTTTTTCAAATGTATTTCATCCCCAAAGGATAAAGGGTTCAAATGTCGTACTTTTTAAGAAACTGTCGTTTATTAAAGACGAGAAAGCTTTTAGATATTGCTCCAGAAAATAAATGGAACTTCTTTGGCTTCTAAAAATATCTGTAAGTAGGAAATGCTTAGATGCACCTCAAGGCATTATCCCAGATCAGACCGTATCTGCCGGTTAACCTATGAAACCATCGCCAAGGCGGTGACTGTAACCCGCATTTCTTTTTAAATATCTCACCTATCCGCAGAAACAGACAGTTACGCTGTCCATAAAGCGTAATTAAAACCTTATAAAATAAATGTAAAATAATTTAAATACGTTTTACTAATATTGCTCTTATTTATTGTTGTATTAGTTTCGCACATTTTATTCTCCTCTATATTTATATGTCAATTGTGCATGAAATTAGTTTTGCATAATTTTAATTAACCACACGAGTTCATACTATTATTTATATAAATGTTAAGTTCATCACTATATAACTTTATTTTATTTGCTACAGAAATTTGCACTGTTTATATTTTAGCTCTCTGCTGATCGACGTCGTTCAGAATACGATATTTTTCCCTTTCATGGTTGAACTATAAATTAGAGAATATTTTGTTTCTATATGTATTCATTTTCACTAACAATATAGTTATTTAAAGTTTGTATTATAAAAATGGGTTTAATACCATATTTTATTATTTAGTAGAGAATTCTTTTATAAAAATAGTTTATTGGCATACTTACGAAAAATGAAATTATTTTAAACCTGCTTGTTATATCGTATTTTATATCAAAATTATGGGTTCAGAAAATAAATCATTAAATGTAATTAACAAATTAAGTAATCATAATTAACTACCGATACAGAATTGATAGGGAAAACAAGAAAATTTAATGACGTTATGAGAGAGCGAAGGCTTTCACGGCCGGAGTCAGTATAACTAGGAGTTATTTCCGGGCTGTTATGCCGTGGTCAGACCACGGCATAACAGCCCGGAAATAACTCCTAGTTATATTAATGACGTTAAATATTAATATCGGAGGAATATGCTAATAACGTTAGGGTGTATAGAGTTTGTCTGACAGGAGATTTAGTTTGTGGTTGGTTAAGTAGGCCATTAGCCAAGAGTTGGATTGCGTACACCAGTTCATAGAATTCACCAAGTCATTAGACTCAAGTAATTAACTAAGTAAAACCAGGTTGCCATATTAATTACCGTGCTTAGACCTGGGAATCTTGCGGATTTCTGAGAATTTTATAAACGAAGTTAGTTTGAAAATCAGGATGCCTTGAACATTATAGAAATTATATTGTAAAATGACATTAGTAGCTATGAGTGGGAAACTTTAGGAGAAAGGTCAAGATTATTATATCGTCAGATTTGGCTTGGATAGACGTCACTTCTTGTGGGTTCCTCGGAGCTTCTGGGCGCTTGGAGTAGACTTCTGTTGTTTCTACCTAAGGAGCAGAACGGAGATGGATCGTAATAATTATTTGTTGAAAGCAACATCATGAAAGTACACTCTCCACTGGCGCCCAAAACAATTCATAATCGCACCATCAGCATGCGGCTTTAATAAGTTGGGTCACAGCAACGTGGAGCATTTTCACGCTTTAAACTGATGCATCAACGAGAATCTTCTAAATATTTATATCATACTTAGATTATTATATAAATTACCTCAGAACATTGGATATTCAATTAATAATACAAATCTTCCACTATTATAAAAATCTCGAATATTTTTCCGTCTAGTATCAGTCAACTTTCATATGAATCGTGTTTCAAAATAAGTTTTTTTTTTAATAACAGACGACCCATTCACCACCTGGAATACTTTAACTCGGGGAACGTTTGCGATTAACAATAAATAAATAAACTGTATGTGCCCGCATTATCACTTGATTAATTTCCAATAAGTATTGCATTTTAAAATGTAAAGTTAGTCTCTTCTGGCCGAGAAAATCATATTAGCACAAGGTAATATTTGTGTATTAAACTCCAATGTTTCTAGCATTAGTAGTCTCTATTAAAGAATTTAAGTTAAATATTTTTCAAGGATACGATACGAGGATTGCTCCACCCTAAACTACCCTTTACATTGAAAATGTTTCTCAAAATGCCTCTTAAGGATTTTGATTAAAATGCCATACTTAAGATAGTTTTATGACAAACAAACTGTATATTTTGCATTTTCTTGCATGTAGTCCTGATTGCTCTGGATGACTTTTGCATACCTGGTAAATCGTAAGAGATACACCAAATCTTACTATACAAAAATGTAGATCTTGTTAAAACACGCCGTTTATGTCCAAATGCATTTGTTTTATAACTGGAGTGAACAATTTCGGAGATATTCCTTGTTATTCGTGTGGCTTTTGCAATATTTATACTTTTCTCAAATGGAAGGTCGACATTCACCTTTTTATCTTTTCAAATAGAACGGACTTACAAAGCCTTCATATAGCGACCCAGCTTTAAAAGGTTTGACAATCGCTCAAAGCCTACTGTATTCCCATATTCCCCTTGTACCCACATGAAGATAACTTCTGCAAATTCTAACACAAAAAAGAGGAATAATAATTTCTAAAAACAGTTGGTACAAAAGTAGAGAAAGTTATGTGAGAGCAACGTATCAGATTTTTTCTTCTAACACCTACATAAATAATTACAATGAGAACTGTTGTTAAACAAGGCACATTGTCTGCTAATGAACACTCACTTCTGAGACAAAGGCTTTAACGATTTGTGAGGAACATCAGCTACCCCTTGGCGACTCATAGTTCTTGTTCCGAAACCTTAACAGATGTATGCTACAATTTATCTCCCAGCCATGACAATGTCATCTCACAATCCCACCTCTCTCCCTCAGGACATCTGTTAGCTCGAATCTGACCTCTGGATTTATGAAGGTTAATGATGAGCTGCATGGAACTGCTGCCATGTCATTTCTCCTGAGGGATTCGCCTTCGGAAACGCGCACCTTCCATTGTTTCCTACCCACGAGACCATCAATCATTTGGGAATGTTTGCGAATGTGACATTTGCAAGGCGTTATATCAAATAATTTTGTCACTAATCTTCTTTGTCCGAAATTAACTTTAATTTGTCATGTATTAATATGTCGATGAAATAAATGCTTTAATTGTGAATCACTACAAAAAAAAACTTTAACGTTAATCTGAAAGAATATTTGCTTATTCATTTTTATATTTGACAGTGATTTTGTGAACTATTCCATTTGAACAACATCACCTTGGTATTCCTTATGCACGGTACTGAAGCAGTAGAGAAAAATATGGTTATCTATAATATAATTTATGCATAAAATCCAAAAAAGTGTAAATATAACAGTATTGTGACAAGTGACACTTTCAATTACTTTTTTACTTCCTCTGCTGTAAGTAGGGGAAGTGTTGTATTCCACCCAAAAATTCGATGTCGAGAATTCACCGGAAATATGTTTGCAGACCCCCTGAATCAAAAAAAAAAGCATTTTTAGAAAAAGGTCCGAGCGCGCGTCTGTGTGTGTGTGTGTATGTGTGTGTGTGTGTGTGTGAGTGTGTGTGTGTGTGTGTGTGTGTGTGTGTCTGTGGACAGCATAACCAAAAAACGAAAAGTAGGTTAAAAACCAAAGTTAGTATTTAACTTAAGTGTCTTTCAAGGATGCTACACGAAGATTTTGAAGAAAATAGCCTATCCTAAACTACCGTTTACACGGAAAATATTTCGAAAATTTTTATTTTCTTGAAAATAGCTCTAACGATTTTGATTACAATATCATATGTTTGAGATATTTTTATGACAAATGAAATGTATGTCTTGAATTTTCTGGCTATAGCCCCTGTAGCCGTATTTACTCTGGACGACTTTAACATAACTGGTAAACTGTTAGAGATAGACCAAATTATACTATACAAAAAATGTAGATCTTGCTAAAATACACAATTTATGTCGGAATAAATTTTCTTGTAGGTTGAAACATTTCGGAGATATTCCTCTTTATGTGTGTGAGTTTCGGAAAACTTAAAACTTTCGTGAAATGCAACATCTTTATTCATTTTTTATATCTTAATTGTGCAAAGAGAACGGAATCTCAAAGCTTTAAAAGATTTGACTACCCCACAGAGCCTACTGTATTCTAATATCCCTCTTGCACCTACAAGAAAATAAGCAATAACATAATTTGTACAAAGGTTTATCTCAACTAACACGAGAAGATAGAGGAATAAGAGTTTGTAAGAATGGTTAGTACAATTTATACAAGAGAAGAGAAAGTAATGTGAATGCAGCAGATCATATTCTTCTGTCAGGCTTTTCCTCCTCTAAAATTGAATCACACAGCCCTCTTTATTATCATTAACACACTCTACAGCGTCCTGATCTCACAGCTCAGAGAAGCTGATAACTGTAGGTTGAGCAGATAAAAAAAGGTGAAAATCATTCATGGTATCCCGCGAGTTGACTAAGCCTGGACTAAGAGCCGGTTTACACGATTACACTCACTAAAACTGCTTCACAGAACAAACTCCGATGCGAGATAACATTTCCAAAATTGTCTCACGATACACACTCAAATTTTCTTCAGCGCTGACTACACACACACGCACGCACGCTTGTTCGTTCGCTCACTCACTCACTCACTCACCCACCCAACCACCCACCCACTCACTCACCCACCTCACTCACTCACTCACCCACCCACCCACTCACTCACTCACTCACTCACCCACTCACTTACACACTCATTCACCCACTCACTCACCCACCCACCCACTCACTCACTCACTCACCCACCCGCCCACCCACCCACCCACTCACTCACTCACTCACCCACCTACCCACCCACCCACCCACCCACCCACTCACTCACTCACTCACCCACCTACCCACCCACCCACCCACCCACCCACTCACTCACCCACTCACTCACCCCCCCACCCACTCACTCATTTACCCACCCACTCACTCACTTACTCACCCACTCACCCACCCACTCACTCACCCACCCACCCACTCACCCACTCACTCACCCACCCACTCACTCACTCACACTCTTACACACTCATTCACCCACTGACCCACCATCTCGCCCACCATCTGACCCACCCACCTCACCCACCCACTTACCCTCCCACTCAACCACCCACTCACCCAGTCACTCACTCACCCACTCACTCACCCACCCACTCACTCACTTACTCACCCACTCACTCACCCACTCACCCACCCACCCACTCACTCACCCACCCACCCACCTCACCCACCCACTTACGCACCCACTCAACCACCAACTCACCCAGTCACTCACTCACCCATTCACGCACTCACACACGCACTCACCCACCCACTCACTTACTCACCCACCCACCCACTCACCCACTCACCCACCCACTCACCCACCATCTCACCCACCCACCTCACCCTTCACTTACCCACCCACTCAACCACCCACTCACCCAGTCACTCACTCACCCATTCACGCACTCACACACTCACCCACCCACTCACGTTTACACACTCATTCACCCACTCATTCACCCACTCACCCATCCACTCATTCACTCAACCACTCACCCACCCACTCACCCACTCACTGACCCACTCACTCACCCACTCACCCACTCACACTCACTCACACTCACACGTATACGCTCACACTCACACAGAATCACACAGACAAACACAGACACACACTCACACCCTCACACACACTCTCACATACACTCACACACACTCTCACACACACTCATACACACTTACACACTCACAGAAACTCACATACTATCACACAAGCTCACACACTCTCACACACACTCACTCTTAGATACACTCACTCTCAGACACACTCTCACACACTCACACACGCTCACTCACACACTCTCGCACACACTCACAATCACACACACTCACACGCCCTCACACACACTCGCACACACTTGCACCCACACACGCATACACTCACATAATATTATCATTGTTAATATCATTATCATCATCATTAATACCATCATCACCGTCATCACCATCATTATCACTATCATTATCGTTATAGGTACAGAGTGAATACCAACACTCACTGGACACTACAGAATATGCACTCATTTAGGCCCTTGTACAAAGCAAGAGAGAAGGATCGCCAAACACGTGCTTCATAAGACTGGTTCTGTAGGGTGGTCTCTAATTAACGTGCTGCAAGGGAGGATAACCGTTACTGGGAATAAACTTCACCGACTGCTAGCCCTGGCGATGCAACCTTATTACCTAAGCTTAAAGCGGAACCTGAGTAGTCGGCTAATTCAACATAAAGGGGACCACATCTTGGTTAACGGTGTGCAAACTACACTATCAGCTATCACAGGCTGATCTGTCGATAGGTTTCGGCTGCGGAAAGTGGGCTGTGTAGTTATCTTGATGTGTCTAAAACTGATTTAAGTCAAAAAAGTACAATTGGAATCAAAACATAAGCAATTAAATGAATAATCGTACATCGAAATTTAATTTTTATTTATGGGCGCTCTTTAATTATTGTGGTTTTCAATGTCTCATTCTACCGTATTTACCCGAAAATAAAAGCCGCTCGATTCTAAGACTCGACAAGTTTTTTCGACGAATATGAGAGAAAAAATATGTATGCCAATCTTAAACACATTAATTTGAGATGGCCTGTAATTCCTACAAAAACAGTTCTTCAGAATTTCTTTGTTGCTGTAATTACAGATGATTGGCCAAGGATGATTTTTACCTTTCGCTTGTTTGCGATGAAAGGAGCACGAAGTTATACATTGACCTTCCCTCATTAGTAGGTTCAACCCTTCTACCTATTTTCTTCTTACTAGTAAAACAATATCTTTGTTTAAAACAGCAGTAACTTTACTGAAAGTGAATTTCTCTTGAATCTGTCCATGCTGCGGATAACATGATTCATGAAAAAGTTTCACAATAGCTTTTAAGCTAGATGTATTGGAATTGGCTGAAGAGATGGTGCACGAGCAGCGGGCCAAGAGTATTTGCTGCAACCAAACATGAGAAATTACTGGAGATATTAGATAGATAAACTTAAAGCCGCGAAAAAAAAGGAACTCTGTGAAATGATGTAAATGAAAGGCACAAAGGAGCAAATCAGCATGCGAGTAACATTATTCGTATTTAGTAAAACATTAGGTATTAAATTCGTAGTTCAGCAATACATTTATTTTAATTTTCCCAAATACCTGTTTGTAAGGCCCTCTCAATTTTGGGTATAATTCCGTTAAAAAGAGGGGCCTTATTTTAGAGTAAATATTGTATATTAGGCGTGAAAGACCGCTTAATTTTACTCGGTGACCATTTTATGAGATATGAAGTTGTTTTACTTACCGTTAGTCTACGATATGACAGTACTGAATTTACTTCCCTTCCGAACAAAGCCATTCTAAAAACATTTACGGCGGAAAAAATCCACTGTACTCCACCGGGTTTGAACCTGCGACTAGAGGCTAGCATGTTAACCCTAGAATACGGAGGACCATTCTTATTGGCAGTTCAATCACTGCAAGGCCCAAGAGAAGTATCACTTTAACATTCAAAGGCACTGATATCAGGTTGTTAGAGATAAAAGCTTAAACTGAATAGGTACACAAAGTGAATTTAGTAATATACGCTGTTTGGGATATTCTCTCAGTTTCTTATCGTCTTACAGGATAAGCAACCAATGACAGTTGTAATGTGGGCTACAGCCGTGGCACTGCGGCGAGGAAAAGGAAAGGTGGGGGAGGGGGAAGGGTAGATACACCAGACCTATAAAAAGCACACTTTAATTCTCTTTAGTGTTATCTCCAAATTGTTCAACCTGTTATGGAAAAGCTTGCAAATATTGCTTGAAATAAGCATCAGTTAAACGAGTCTGTGTTATAAATAAAACATAATGCCATATTACATTGAAAAGTAAAAAGCATTTAATCTTTCTACAAATTCTCCCTATATTTATACTGGAATTAAAAATATCAAAGTAGCTTTAGCATGTCTATTACGTTATATTACAATACATTTTCTACTTTCGAATGAAAGTTTTCTTCTAATACGTATGCAATAAACCACCTTTCCTGGGTGACATTAAAATTTAATCACATTTCCCTGAATTCCCTGAATTACCTTCTAAAATTTGTCAAACTGTGTTACCTGTTTGCCATAGATCAATAATCTAGCTACACGTAGCTTCTGATGTGTATGGCATGGTGTGAAATAAGCAACAGTTGTAGCTTAATGAGTAATGATTTACTGAGCGCCAGAAAAAATCAATACTTTCCTTTAATGCCAATGTGTTATTGGTTATAATTGTGTCCAGTCAGTAACATGAATAGTGCTGTTGTTTGAGAGGGGGAAAGAAATGGAAGCTACAAAGGCCTCATTAAACAATCATGATACCGTTGCATTTTACTAAATTCGTTTTCTGTAGCTTATATTTGGTTTTAGAGGCAAGCGTAAGGTACACGAAATAGGAAAAACAACTTTATAGCAGTTTCCATGAGTTCAAAATGGGTGATAATGCATTAAAGCAAATTAATGGTAACCTTAATGGGCTTTATTAGTTTCAAGACAATCAATAAATACTGTTTTGCAATGTTTAGCGTCGGGAAGTGATTAAATCCAGAAGTATTTTTGGTGTTCACGTGTTCTTGCCCTCGTACACAGGAATTACCCATGGACAAAATGTATCCCACACAAGTTTGCAAAATACTGCTTTTTTATGCATCCTTCTGAATAAATCACTTATCAGTCGTGAGTATGGTTAGTATTTATTGCTAATTTATGTTATATGAGTAATATTTACAAAATATGAGACACTTATGTCAGCACTGGTATAATTTCAAATAAAAGTCCATGGTGTCTACACAACAAAGCATAGTGCGCTTTCAATACAACGGTTTACCAACCTAACAGCCTTAAATAACACCAATTACGACCATCCTTACCATTGGGAGAATTTTAGAGACATTCGAAAGGACTGGTGCCAGAACTGAACAGATGAAATATAACCAAATATAAGTCTAGTGCACTATAACGGGAGAAATATATGACGGTTAAACTTCGATGAACATCAACAGTTTGTGCTCTCTGCTCAAGGAACGCCTAGCTTGTTTAATTCTGAGCATATTGAAAAATTCCCTTTACACGGAACAATTCTCGAAAACTCTGATTTTCTCAAAAATGACTGAAAAGACTTTATTTAAAATACCACGTATTTGAGATATTTCCATGGAAAATGAAATGTATATCTTGAATTTTCTGGGAATAGCCTATAAAGTTCTCTTCAATCTGGGTGACTGTTGCATAACTGATAAACGGTAAGAGATACACAAATTCTTGTTATACAAAACATGCACACCTCATTAAAGCACACAATTTATTTATCTATTTATTTGTTTGTTTGCTTGTTTATTTATTTCTATCTGCCTATCTGCCAGCCTGTTGCCTGTCTACCTATTTGTGGAACTAACCATTTACAATACTTCCTTCCAATTGGTTTGCAACTTCGAATACTTAAATGTTTCTAAATAGGAATTCGCTTTCTATTTTTGTTTTCTTTTAATGTAGGATTATATAAAGAGAAAAGTATAGTATTATTTTATTCACATTGAACCTACAAGGAAGTATGTAATAAGACAATTTCTGCAAATGTTTATCTCGATTAGAAAGAAGTAGTCAAAAGAACAAGCGCTTATAAGAATAATTTGCATAGAAGGTTATGTGGGTGCAAAAACATCAGATCTTTCAGGCATGAGAAACTTCCACCTCAGTATTGTTCCTTCATTGTTGCAACACCCTGTATATCCATGCTACCAGTTCGGGCACCAGCTGCATCCCAAGGGATGCGGTTTTTCCATTTGAAAAGAACACATGAGCTCCACCGTTCCCATAGCAACGCGACATGCATTCAGGAAATTGGCGGTTTGCACCTTATCGGCACGATCCTGATAGATACATATACATTTGGCAACAAATATGTTTTACACGAACTAACAAAAATATTCTATAAGACTCACATTACTATTAATACTGGAATTAAAATGCACAAATGTGAAGGGTATGTGTTAAATTCCCTACTTCGGAAACGTTTGAGAAAATATTTCGGATGTGACTGTGTTCTATCATTCCAATTTAATAGTGGCCTCAGTTTCAAATAACTATAACTCTCCAGTGATATAATCTTGACATTTCAAAAAAAAATCCGAGAGTCACACTCGAAGGACTTTCTCTAGTCTTATACTAACTGTTCTTACAATCTCTTATTCCTCTATCTTCTTCATTTAAGTCGAGATCAACATTTTTATATAAATTGCATTACTGGTAATTTTCTTGTAGATACAATGGGGAACATGGGAACTTAGTAGGCTTTGCTTGATAGTCAAACCTTTTAAAACTGGTCGTTAAATGAAGACTTTGAAATTCCGTTCTCTTTACTCTGCCAAAGAGATAAAGTGAATAACGACCTTCCATTTGAAGAAAGTATAAATAAGTATTGCAGAAGTCACTCAAATAACAGAATAACTCCGAAATTATTCACTCACAAAAAATGCAATTGGACATAACTAGATCTACATTTTTGTATATCAGTTATGTGAAAGTCACCAAGAGTGAACAGTTAAATGTGCTATAGCGAGAAAATTCAAAATATACATTTGATTTGCCGCAAAAATATCAAAAACATAAATTTTACTCAAAATCGTTGGACATTTTGAGAAAAACTAAATTTTCGAAAAATGTTTGACGTAAAGGGTAGTTTAGGGTGGAGGAATTTTCTTCAAAATCTTGAACGATATTAAACTTAAATACTAACTTTGGTTTGTAACCGCCTTTCCATTTTTGAAGTTTGCTGCTCAGAAGCAAACACACACACACACACACACACACACACACACACACACACACACACACACACACACACACACACACACACACACACACACATGCACACGCACGTACACACACACAGACACACCCACACACGGAACTTTGTCTAAAGATGCTTTTTCTTTATTCAGGGGGCCTCAAAACATATATTTCGGTTGAAGCCTCGATATCGAATGTTTGGGTGGAACACAATACTTCCTTACTATAGGCAGTAGAGAAAGTAACAAGCATTTTGTGATTTATTACACACGGCTTTTGTTGTTCGAAGCCAGTGAACAAACTAAAATGTAGGAAACTAATTAATATATAACTACATTATAGGGACTAATAATACAGAGTGAACGCTGATGTTGTTTGTGTAATTCTATTGACTAACAGTGCTAGCAAATATACGCCAGCTTCTCTGGGAGATGGCATATACTCGCGTATGCACCTAATTTAATCGTAATGTTTTTCAGCCAATAAACGAATTCCCGTCTTATGAACTAATGAGAATCCAGTAACTGTTGAAGGGGGTAAGGTCCTCAAACCCTAACCAATGATTTTTTCTTTCTAAATTGGCATTATTTATTTCTGCCATAGCCAATTTTTTAATGATGCGGTGAAAGAAAAACACCTATCTCAGGCTCTTTAGATGATACTGTGTATATTTAAAACTCATCATAGTAATCATCAATATCATCCTGTTACATTCTCAGCAAGGAGAATTAGTGTCCTCCTAGGTGGTTAAGGCGGTGGCCTACTGATCCCAAGGGTTGTGGGTTCAATGCCAGCCCAGACCGATGGTTTTTAAGTGTGCTTAAAAGCTTCGGCCCCATATCAGTAAATTTACTGGCATGTTAAAGGACTCCTGTGATACAAATCTAAGCGCTCGTGTGATCCTGGTATAGAAGCGTCCTTAACAAACAGAATCATTATTTAATAAGTGTTAGCGTTTTAATAATTAAAGTTAAGTAGGGAAATGGAGCTTCCTTCTTGTGATTACTAAATTCCTTAAAACGCGAAAGGGAACTAATTTAAATTTGTTGAAAAATGAGAAAAGAACTAGGAAATGAAGAACCAGAGGGGCCAATCATTTGTTACAGTTTCGCCGCATACCTATATATTTGTATACAATATTAATACAGTTTGGCAGACAATGGTGAACCCACCGAGAAGTATGGCTTAGGCGGTAACGTCTGTAGCCCGCATTCAGGAGGTTGCGGTTTCGATCCCCGTGATCGACCTTCCTGACACATGGGTTTTTCCGAGGTTTCCCTGGGTCGCCAGGCGAACACTGGGAAGGATTTCCATATCCTCCAAATTTCCTGCTCCTCCGTTACATTGATCATTTCACTTCAGCCTTCATTCCGTTAGGTTTCTTTCAGGGTTGGAAGCGTCGGCGAGCGTCGTGGCAGCATTAGCAGGGGGGAAATATACGCCGGAATGGACGCCGAGCCTACTGATTTTCGCCCCCCCCCCCCCCCCCATGGGATGGTACAATCCTGAGCGGGGGACGGGAGCCAGTTCCTGAATTCTTCGCCCCCTTGGTGTACGAACCCGTAAGGGCGGAAGAGGAATGGGGCCGACTCAACCTCTAACCAGGAAAATGAAGGGACACTGACACCTGCTCTGTCGTGGTAACGTTCCGGCTACCCTTAGGACCCATTCGCCTCACCCATCCTGCAGGGAGTATCCTCTCAGGGCATAGGCACAACAGATCGCCTTTCGGTCGAAATGCTAAGTTCCTCTTCGGAAGTTGTTCTAGAATCTTAGGGTCAATTGGCGAACCTATCATAGCCTATTGTTTGATTAAAACGTACTGTATACCAGGTTTGCGACTCGCATTTCTTGTTAGTTTACGGAAAACTCTCCTACACATTTGGCTATATAATAGTATGTGCAGCTTTATAAGCTATTAGTAAGCTTTATCCGAGAGATATACTTCAATAGTAGTCACATGTGTATTTTATATAGCAAATACAGTAGCTTACTTCATTTATAATCCAGTAAACAAACCTTTCTTAGTAACATATGTAATACGAAAGTACCGAATTAATTTTCACATTTTCCCCAGATTTACAACCTCCTGTAAACATCTGTTCTATCATTATAATCCTTTGCAGGGACGGTGATATTTACAAGGTAGGCTAATATTTTGCAATACACAAATTACAGGTCTAGCAGAAACGTAGCATTTGCTTATCTTTACTTCCATGAGTCGATCCTTCATGCTGGCTTATCGCTGCATAATATGATGTACTTCTCCATGAAGAAGTTCGCGTTCAATAAACGCCGTTCCGTCCCGTTGTGCTCCTTAAATAAGACCACTCAGTTCCAGCAAGTGAAGCTCTTTCAACATTAAAAGTTGTACAAGAAATTGTAGCAGCTAACGTAAATATTCTATAAGCTTCCTACAGCACACTTTGAATATCACTTTCCACAAACACTTTCCTTGTTCAATCTTGATAAGTCAAAATATATGGCGCAATAATATTGAGATAAAAGAGCTTCTTGGCGGGAAAACATTTTCCATAGGCTCTGAACCATAATGAATTAATCAATCAATCAATTCCAGATTCTAATGTCCCAAAATCTGGTTTGAAGCTGAAATGTATTATTATATACAATTTTGAAATGGATCTTTCTATGCTAAGCTAGATTTTTATTGGAGATTCTATTGTTCCTTTTATATTATTCATACCGTTCACAATGTTCAGCTATTTTGGCCAGATTATCGTTTTCATCCCTTGCAATTTCTTGTTTATCCCTGTTGACTGAAAAGCAATATTGTATCTCCAGTGATTTTTTCTGGATGCATAAAAGAGTACTTCAGCCATTAAAAATATGTCCCTTTAATACAGATAACAGAAATACAATGCCATATTTCGAAGATGGTTTTTCAAACCATTTTTGAATTCAGGACTCAAGAGAGGACGTTCTGTATCACAGAAGATTCATTCTTCCCTATGACTACAAATCACCTCGAGAATCCTCCATTTGAACTTCAGCGTACATCACTATCAGAGAATGCTTTCTCTAATTATCTTATCAACGTAGCTGTGGCTTATGAAAGCACGCAAGAAAGGCCTAAATAGTGTACGAACATCTTTTATGGATTTTCCACTCTCTGTAATACAAGCTTGTACCCACAACAATATGTGGGTAAAACTTGCCCTTTACTAGCATTCGAAGCTCTGAAATTTTCGCAGCCAGGACATTAGCGCTATCATAGCTCTGGCTAATTAGTTTATCTTTGATACTAAATTCCTGGAGAAATTAAGATAACATCATATACCTCATAAGCAGGTCTACTTGTTATTGCTAATTTTGAAAGCCAATTCTGAACTACTCGCGTCTTATCTGTGTACTTCACAATGACTGCCAATTGCAATATTTCTGTTAGGCATATGCCTATGTTGTATCGTCGCATTCAATTGAAAAAAATATAGCTTCTTTAATTGTAGTTTTCATTTGTCACTATTCCCTGTATACATTCGATAACAATTCTGAATATTTCTGGACAGACCTGTAAAGGCTTTCGTTAGTTGCTCTCAATGTTGACGTAAATCATCGTACTGCATTATGGCAATAATAGTTTGTATGGGATTCCCGAGGTTCAGAGAGGGCTGACTTTCAACGTGGCCTCCAAAATTAAGTTATCTTTTACACAGCAATACAGTGACATCAACTGTCTCATTATTTGGCTATTTTTACCACTTTCTAGTTATACTGTTGCAGTTTTGTGTCGTTGAACAGCATCTCCAAAATGAGGTTGAAATTTTCTTCCATTCTCTTCAGGTGTAGAATCATAAAGATGCATGCTTTTGAAATTATATGTTAATAGCTTTGGACATTTTTTAAAAAATCAGTCGAGATTTCAGGTACCTTCTTTCATGAAGAAATCAGACAAGAGCAGCAGTATATTTGACGTTAAGTTCATTCCCTGTTAACCATTTGGTGTTTCACACCGTGAAGGGCTGAATTTTCTCGCACCTTTGGTCGTGACAGTATGATTAACCGATTTTAGTAAAGGTGTAAGTCTACCATTATTTAAAACAAGATCAGTGCGACGTGAAAATGGATTATCTACTGGTTCAGTTACTATTTCCTCATGATGGAACGTTGATTCATTGAATGCTGTGATACAATTATTAAGACCTTAAAGTGCACGTTATTATGTAGTACTAGTTCGTTCGTTGGTGCAGCAATTACTTCGCAAGCACATATTGACCAGGGGAGCGCCCGTCAACTTTCTACAAGGTAGGCAGATTTGCTTTTTGCCTGCCTCAATGTAAAACTCATGGGCCACCCAGGCATTAGAACAGCCTTTTCTCCTGTCGATTATTACGGGGCACCACAGCCTGTTTACTTGAAGCTGTCATCGTGACTCTAGGAGGCAGACCTACCCTTTGCACACACGCAATCATTTAAATGCTTAAAACATGTACGTAAAGTAATACTAAATTGTAAATACTAGTAAATTTTGTTTAGTTTGGTGGAAAATTTAAAGTTTAGCTTAGATATTCATATATTTCATATTAATGCAATGATTGAACAGTTTTTAAAACATTTTCTGAAACTATTTGGGGTAGACATAGCCTACCCTGCCCACCTTGAGGAGTCCGTTGAGTTGTGTGCCGTTACGATACATGTATAGCCGCTCCTTCCGACCTCCTAGTACCAAATGTTCAGAAAATGCCTTACCACCATTACATAACTGCTACCATTAGGTTTCCAAACTCTGCAAAAAAGAGACCTTCCAAGCGTTGTTTAAGTTGTGGAAATGTGATAATTAGATGGGTTCAAATTGAGAGATCAGGGTGTTGGACAATACCTAAAAGCCCACGTCATTAATATCAAACTCACTTTTCTCCGGCCATTGATCTTCTCTTTTAAGATATGCAGTTTTCCGCTACTTTCTACTCAACTTTGCATTGTTTTCCGTTACGATTAACACTGTTGTCAATTACTTCTAAATACCTGTCTCTTTCCATAAGATGACACTTTTGATGATATATTGGCTTCTTGTACTGTGAAGACATCTATATCTTGGTCTTTTAATATTTTCATTAGCTCTTGTTTTTTAGGCTGGGACATGCCTCCTGCATTCCATTGTAGAATTCTTAAAGTATTGGAATTGTTGTGATGAAATTTGCCTAAAGATGTCCCCACCCGGAGATCCGATTGGGGGACAGTTTTAACTCCGGAATATTTATCTTTAGGACTCATATTCATGTATGTGGCTTTCATGTAACTGTTTTCTTAACGGGCACCAGTTTTACAATGTGGCAGTTACATCACCCGACTTAAACCCCCATTTTGCAAGGGGGACCACACCTATCGTTGGTCAACGGGTCCATCGGACCTAGCCGGGAGGACTGAATAGATGATATTTAGATCCACCGACCTTTCCCTTATTAAATCTTCCCTTAAATAAATTTAACAAGGCAGTAATTCTTTCAGATTCTAAAGCTGCAATTCAGGGAATATGTTCAAATACTACAAAGAAGTCAACAAAAATTAGAGAATGCTACAAAATGTTAACACAACTCCAAAAAGTTAATAAGACTGTTCATCTCCAATGGATTCCAGCACACTGTGGAGTCATGGGGAACGAAGCTGCAGACTCACTTGCAAAGAAAGGCACAACAATAAAACAAAAGTCTAAATTCAATTTCTCATATTCCTCAATAAAACGCTTGATCATTAAAAATTTTTGTCATTCATACCTACAAGAAATAGAAACAAATGCCAAAGATAAAAAATGGATTACACTACTTTCCAATCCAGATATAATCCCCCAGAGACCAAGGAAAACAGCTGTTGCAGCCTTCCGACTATTGACAAATCATGACTGCTTGGCAAGTTATCTCTACAGAATAGGTATCTCAGTCTCACCAATATGTGTCCTGTGTAACGATCCAGCAGAAATGAATGAAGAACACTTGAAGACCTCTGAAGCATTAAGATCAGAAGAAACTACAGTTCAAAAGTATTGGAAAGCACGAATGCTAATGGTTTCATTGCCAGATGCAAGGCACTAGAAAACAACAACACTTTTGATGATTCTTTGTGGTGTTCACCGATATACTGACAGTGTCTGTAGAGTTCTGTTTTTTTTTTCCCCCCATTGGGTTAGACCATACTACTTAATAGCTAGCGACTCTTATAGACAAACATAGTAGGAAAACGGTGGGTAGATGTTACAAATAAAGTAAAAGGATAATCAATATAGTATCCCCTGGTAAAACAAACAAATTGACGTGCAAAATTCCATAAAGCATTGCCATTGAATTTATTTCGTTCTTCCCTTTGAGTAACTTCTGGTAGCATAAACTTTGTAAAGCTGTGTCCAGCGATTATATTTCCATCTTTATTCCAAAGTCAACAGATGCCTAATCTTGCACTGTAATTCCTGATGTATTTTAAGCCAAGTGAACTTTCCCTGCTCACAGAAATGCATTAGCTACTTGTAGAATTCATTCATCTGAGAAATTCCTAAGTTTGTCTTGTAGAGTTGTAACCTACTTTGTACTCAAAGACTGATTTCTGAATAGGAACTGCAATGTAATCTTAGTGTGTGTTCGTGCTATATTAATACTAAGGGCGTAATTTATAAATGGGTACCTTTATATTAATGGCTTGTTTCTATAATGCCTCTAGGCTTTTGTAACTTACGCAAAGTCTAGTCTTAAGCGAAAACATCAGTCTTTATACCGAAAGGTACACTCTTCTGCATCTATGATTCTTGCACAATTAGTGCTTGCTCCGGTGAGCATTAGCTGCGTCTTGCACAAATGCAAAGAGACAGGGAGCATGAAAGGCAACAAGTTTGTTATATCTCAAAACAGGGTACTAAACAAAAATTCATTCCATGTGTCCACTGTGTTAGCAACTAAAACAAATGAGGTGGACTAATTGATCGCTATTCAATTCTATTTAATTTGGAAGCTTTTTTGTTAATTTAAACTTATTGCATTATCGTTTTAGCAATATTTTAGTTACTATGGATTGTTATTAAAAGATAATTCGAAGCTGGATTTAATTGTTATTTTCCGGAAAGCTTATGACGTTAAATAAATATCACCATATAGTTGTTAATGTACTGGGGTTTATCAGATCTTGCAAAATCACTTTTATCATCAAATACTTTATAATTTAGGTTTTTGGGCTTCTTTAATTTCTAGTAAATCAAAAATCTACTGTCCAACTCTACCAATATATCTTGTGCCAATTGTTGAATGTCGCAATATCGCGCTGGAGTGCGGTTTACATCCATCGGATGCTGAGGTCTCTTTTACCTATAAGATTTAATGATGTTAAATCGAGCTTGTATTTTAACTATTCTCTCCTAGACATACAATATGCAACCAGCAAACGTTAACATTTAAGTACCGAGATACAAAGAATTAAACTTAAAAATCTTATTGGATGCTATGTATTCAACTTTCATAGAACATTTCATTCAGATGTAGTACCAAATGGAAAGCAATAAATGGGGGAGGAGATAAGCTTCAAGTCAAGATGTGAAAATCCAACAGTTTTAAATTCTTACTAGCTTTCTACTAGACGAACATACTGACTATTTGGAACATTTTCTGTAATATTATATATTTTAATAATAATTTTAACACGCTTTTGAGATCTCGATGTAGTTTATGTCTATTGAATGTTGTATGTGCTATATTAAATTTACACGCCAAATTTCATGCTGAACTTTAAATCTGAATCTAACATCTGCATTCGTCTATTTCTTTCTCTACTGATAAGTAGGGGAAGTATTGTAATCCACCCAAAAATTCTATGTCGAGATTTCACTGCAAATATATGTATTGAGACCCCTGAATCAAAAAAAAAAAAAAAAAAAAAAAAAAGCACTTTTAGAAAAAGGTATGTGTGTGTGTGTGTGTGTGTCTGTGTGCCCGTCTGTGTGACTGTGTGTCAGTCTGTGGACTGCGTAACTGAAAAACGAAAAGTCGGTTAAAAACCAAAGTTGGTATTTAAGTTTAATGTATTTCAAGGATGCGACACGAAGATTTTGAAGAAAATAGCCCCACCCTAAACTACCCTTTACACGGAAAATATTTCGAAAATTTTTATTTTCTTGAAAATGTCTCTAGCGATTTTGATTAAAATGCCATATGTTTGAGATATTTTTATGAAAAATGAAATGTACATCTTGAATTTTCTGGCTATAGCCGCTGTAGTCGTATTTACTCTGGACGACTTTTGCATAACTGGTAAACCGTTAGAGATAGACCAAATTATACTATACAAAAAATGTAGATCTTGCTAAGATACACAACTTATGTCTCAATAAATTTTCTTGTAGGGTGAACCATTTCGGAGATATTCCTTGTTATGTGTGTGAGTTTCGGAAAACAGAACTTTCGTGAAATTGATCATCGTTGTTCATTTTTTATATGTTAAGTGTGCAAAGACAACAGAATCCCAAAGCTTTAAAACATTTGACTATCGCACAAAGCCTACTGTATTCTAATATTCCCCTTGTACCTACAAGGAAATAAGCAATAAGATAATTTGTACAAATGTTTGTTAACTAACACGAAGATATAGGAATAAGAGTTTGTAAGAATGGTTGAATGGTTGGTACAAGAGTAGAGAAAGTCATGTGAGTGCAACACATCAATTTTTTTGTAAGCCTCTGGTTTCTCCGGCCAATCGCTATTACAGGTCGCGCGTTACTTCTTGACGAATGAAAATTTTATATGAAAGGTTGAATGCGAGTCTCTACTCAGCTTTTGCGGGAACGAGAGAGAGGAGATACAGTCTGCAGTGAGATGACGCGCATGCTTCTGAGCTGAAGTAGTACAACACTACAAATCAATTTATGAAACTTGCAGTAATATCAGCCACACGTATTATACACTATACCTCTATAACTGTTTCCACTTAACTTTCTTGCATTTATTCTATTCCCGACATCTCTCCCTCGTCTGCATTGCTATTTTCGTTGCATGCATACATACATCCGTACCGCACAAAACTTCTGCAGTCGACTGTATACACAAACGCGACAGAGGAAAACAGAGGTGTCTTATCGTAGCATAAACTTTTGCTGACCTGTTTATTAAGGGTAGGCTAACTCATTGGATTTCTGCTCAAGGTCATTCGTCAAGAACAAACGCACAACCTATAACTGATTTTGATATCACATACGTCCTTTGCTCCTTGAGGGTTTTCTGTAGAGGTTGTGTGGTAGACATAAAATCACCTAGGAAACTGGTGTACCTATTGCAGAAGAGGGATAAAGTATTTGAAATGGCTTTAAGCAACAGTAGCTTATGCAGCCTAAATCAATTTTTACTTTCTCTACTACATATAGTAAGTAGGGGAAGTGTTGTAAACGTTAAAAGATTTGACTATTGCTCAAAGTCTGTTGAGTTCCCATATTCCCTTTGCACCTACAAGAAAATTAGATCATTTCTGCAAATGTTTATCTCGATTAAAATTAAGAAAATAGAGGAATAAGAGTTTGTAAGAACAGTTAGTACGAGAGTAAAGAAGGTCGTGTGAGTGTAACGCATCAGATTTTTCATTTTGTGCATAACCTTTTAGCCTGCGCCTATCTAAAGATTCAAATTAGTAAGTGGATTTTGAAGACGGATCCTAAGCATACCTGTTACACATAAGAGTGCATAAGTTCAGGAAACCAACACTTGAATCAACTGCCATTTTAAACATGATGTTTGATGTTTCTAGATCTTAAAAAAATTCAGCGAGTATGTGGACTTCTATCATAATAAAGGTATCAAATGAATCGAAGAGCTATTATCAGACCTGAAAATTTCCAAGCATCAAAACCAAGACGAGTGGAAACTAATTGCAACTGTTACAGCATTTTACGCTGTGATGTCACAAATAAACCATCCCCATTGCTAATACAATCTGTTGATGTTTGCAGACCAATAACTTAAATTACTCATGGTTCTTATTGTGTACGTTCTACTGATGATGATTTGAGCGTAGCTAAGTTCAAGCCAACTGCTCAAGAGTTCCTATGCCTGGTTATTACTGACAATAATTTGTCGCAGATAGGCACTTCCGGTGCACTGCACAGTGAACCTGATCGTTACTACATCTTTCACTTCTGCTTTCTAATACTGGAATTATCCTGAATAATGTCATTGAAGACTGCCGGATCTGACTCGCAGCACTTGTCGGAATGAATAATCTTCCTGTACAGCAGCATAGCTCATATGTCTAATGATTAGCTGTTGATTGTTTCACTGTGGAAACCCGTGATTATGCATATTACAGAGCAGAGTGAGTTTATTGTGATTGATTTTACATGCAAAGGAGTCGCAAGTGGACTACCGATTTGCATTTATACATAAAGCCTCTGCTTCTACTGATCAGATCCGCGATGTCCAACCTTGTCTCTCTGGAGACGGTTATGTAATTAACTGCTATTCCCCACCGCCTCCTTCAGTCGGAGTGTGAATCAGCTCACACCCAGACAATCAGTATCCAATGACGGATACAAATAGGGGATTCCACGGCAACTTCTAATTAATAACTTGACTTTCCTGGGAATGACCTCAGAATACCTCTTCATTCTGGATGATTTTTGCATAAATGGTAAACAGTAAGAGACAAACAAAAGCTTACTAAATAAAAATGTGGACCACGTTAAAACACACAATTTATCTCAAATACTTCGTTTTTCTTTTGAGTGAATCATTTCCAAGATATTGAATTCATTTATTTGAATTTAAGAACCACGTACGACTATTCATTAGCAATTGCAAGGTCTCCCGACTACCGAATATAATAACCCGATCTTCGTTATTTTCTTGTTTTGAATAAGAATCATACAATAAGAATGTTTCATCTTGCAGAGTTTTGGTATTGCGTAAAGATTTGTTTTGATGTTTATGAGGGCCAGTTGGATTAGCAGGTTGATTTCTGAGTATTTCTGTCCGTAGGGACCTTTTAAATCCCCCCTATCAGGTAGCAAGCTAATAAAACCAGAAGAAACTCTAAGGAGTTTGGTCCTTAAAATCTGTGCACTTGATTCTCTTCAAGTTAATTTTCGCTTTTTCCACCTCCACCTACTCCCTATTTTGGAAATGCAAAACTAAGTCGAAACCTTTTAGCGCTGTGATTGCGTTACCCTCACCAGTGGTGATATCTCTTACAGTACACTCTTTACGTTTTACTCGTTGACATTCCCAGCAAATTTTACCATCACTGCCATTTTTGTTCCATAGTAAATATATCCTTCATGTAAAAGTTTCAACCCACCTCTTCCCGAGCGAAGTACTTTAGGCCTCATTTGCATGTTTAATTTTAATTCTAACCTTGTAGATTCCAACAGAACGTAGATTTAACTTTGTAAATTTTGAAGAATTTAAAAAAAGAAACTACTATTCCTTAGCAACAGTGTATATTCGGAAATATTTTCACTACACTATTTTTGGAAGAACTTATAAATAAAGACATGTCGAGAAACTTTCCTTTCGGAAATATGCTTTAGGAAAAGTGAACTTAGAAAGCTGGAATCGTAAGAAAAAGTCTTCGGAAAAAACGATCATTTGGATATTTAGAATACGAAAAATATTTTCGGAAGAGTGGGCGAGAATGATGTCAAGGCGTATAGAATGCAGAGAAATTTATTGTTTAAATCTTAAATGAAAATCTACTAAGTCTTATTTTACTGCTAAGCGATATATTCTCTGCAATTTCTTCCAATAAAATTCCGTGGTTACAGAAACAAGCTGCTGTAATTAATGTCCTGTACAGACATCGTTGTTCCATCAGACGAAATTCCAAAATGTTCATCTAGTCGGAACAATTCTCTGTTATTTTTCGTAACTCAACGTCACAGTTTATGAATCACACATTACTAGTCCAAAATCGTTGCTTTTTATAAAAGGTCTACTACTGAGTGCAGTATTTATACGTCGTTTTTATAATTTCAGGGAGAGAAAAAGGTGTACTTCCTTCCACAAATGCAACGTTTCTACAACATTAAATTGTAAACAGAAACATACAAACGAATACATTGTACCATAACAATCTGTACGTAAAAGATGCAAGCAAATTAATCGCATATATAATTATCAGATTAATGAAATCACTAAATTTGCGGATATTTGGTTACTGCCACAAGTATCAAAACTAAGTGAGATGAAGTACAGCAAACGGTTAAGTACGACGAGGCCGCAAACTTGAGCGCGGTGAATTACTTTCTAACAAAAGCGTATGGTAGTAGATTAATTGAGCGTGACTTTATAAATATTATGTTACTTATGCAGAACGCATACATCATGATCTGAAAAATGTGAATTGTAAATCCATCGCAGAAGTAATCGAATAATGTCATCTTTTAAAACTAGAATGTGAAACCGAAAGAGCCACCTTTCGAAAATCAGAGAAATATAAACTGGAAAAGAAGTGAGTGAGCGAACTTTAACCCCAGAGACAGGTTTCAGGAGGATGCACTACAATCTTGGAACACACTGAGAGAAAATAAGCTCTTTGTGAGGAAAGGTGCCACGTAAATTCATTTCCAGCTAGTCCAACGTACAGAGAGCGGTTCAATTGTACGAGAGGCAGGCATAATGAAAAGAATCCAGAGGGGAGACATTTTTCTTACGGCGCAGAGGATGACTCCCGTGAAAGATATGATGAAAACAATCATGAAAGGGAGGAGAGACAAACCTTCCAGGGAACAATTTAGAGAAAACGAGGGATATTACGGGCAACTCCAGAGGGACGGTAATCTATGAGAAGTTCACGAAATACAAAATAACCCGAAAAACCCGAAAAACTAAAATGGAATCCAATTGAGAGATCGGAGCGGGTTCGAAGAGTGAAAATTTCTCCAACAATGGTGAAACAGAGCCCAGCAATGACTTCATTCTGAGAAAATTAATTATTGTGATGGTAAATCATACAGAAAATAACAGTTGAAAGAAACTATTGATAAAGGTGTTAAAATAGACAGGGATTACATCCGAATATAATTTTATATGTTGACGATACCGTGTTAACTTTCGACAAGGAAAGTAAATTGCAATATGCACTGGAGTTCCTAAATGAAATATGTGAAAAGTACAATTTTAAAATTTCACTTAAAAATTAAGAATTCCGGCCTTTAAGAAGTAAAATAATAATATAAGCTAACAGAATAAAACAGCTTCGAGGTTTAACTCCCTTAGTTTCATATGATAAAGAAAAAGATATTGACTTAGTACATTTTAAAATATTTATGGAATGTTAAAGAAAACTGAAAGAAGAAACAATAAAGGAAACACATTAAATTTTATAATGTAATGGCATTTCCTGTTTTATTATGTGGTAGTGATACATGGACCGTGGAGAAAAGGAGCTCAAAAAGAATTGAATCTGCAGAGATGAGATATTCAACATCACTAAAGTGAAGTAAGCTACAAGGCAGAATTTTAAATGTAACTATTACAGAAGACCTAAATACTGAATATCTATTTAATAAATTAACACATTATACGGATAATTGGTTAAATCATTTGCAACGAATATCAGAAAATACAATTCTTAAAATAACAATGAAATATCAACCAATACGAATTTGAGTAGTAGGTAAACGGAGGAAGAGGTGGAAAGATATTGTATGACCGGAATAGACATAAAGTCTAAATCCACGACAGGAAGAATAAGAAAATAACCTGGTGAATTCCCCTAGCATAAAAATAAAAATACAGGAAAATGAGTATAATGCACTAATTGATACTAGAGATAACGTAAGCGTATATAGAGTTAGGTTATACCAAAACTTGACAAATAAAAGCATCAAATTAATGACGTTACCCATAAGGCTGTCCTGTAACAGTAAACAGAGAAATTAAAACGATAAAAATGCAAGCCATGTTAAATGTGAAAACAGGGGAAGAGAGTTTTGAATTTACTTTCCTAGTAATTATTAATTTGGTTTGTGATTTCTTGATTGGGAGTTAAAATTGAGTTTTTGTTTATGGACGCTAACTGCTTAACATCCCAGTCTATAAGAGCGAAAAAGACCCCTCAACTTTGCTATTTATCAGCTCGGGATTCTTTTAGGTGCCGTAAATCTTCGACATAGGTTTTATTTTCATTCCGAAGGAAGACATACTAAAGGCTTTTACGCCCGAAAAAGTCCACCACTCTCCGCCGTAAACCAGAGGCTAATAATCCGTGTGCTGTAGAGGCGGTTCGAATCCCCTATATGTACGAAATTTTTTACCGTGTAATATTCACTAATAACATTGGTTGAGCAATCATTCTGTTTAAAGTTGCTATTATTTTAATTCGTAATTGTTTTAGTTCTATCTTATGGTATTGTTGTATATGAGCATATCTCTGAGTTGTTTGTTCTTGGCTCTTGCTTCTCCGTGAATTAAAAACATATCATTGTACTCGTCTGTTGAATACATCGTGAAGGACTGTCACAAAAATCGTGTGCAGAAGACAAAAACTCGTGACATCAAAGGGTCGGCATTGTAGTTCAGCTCCAATAAAAGTACGGTTCCTAATTTTAGTACAATAACAAATGACGTAGTGAATGGTAGGATTACCGATAACATTGGTAGGGATGGAAATATAATACAAAATACATGGAATTAAGAAATTCAAACATAATAATCACCAAAAAGTGTGATCATGACTTTGGAAACTTAAAAAATAAAAATTATATTTTTGGTACAAAATAAATTACTCCTGATCACTTTAAGTGTCTTTGATCTGAACTGTAATATACTTAAAAGGGTGTCTAAATGTTTTTGAAAACACTAATGTTCTATAGGTTAAGTAGTCCTTATACACTCTCTCTCAGTTTCGAGAAGGTTCAAAGTTCAATGTTTTTCTGAGGGATCTAGTAAAACATGATCAAAAAAGTAAACAACGCTATCGATATGGGGTGGCACCCAAAAGTGCGCAACACGCCGAACATTCTTCTCATATACTGAGAATGACGTCACACGGCTTTTCTCGATTTCTACAGACACACGCACCGGAAAGTACTCATAGAAGTTTCGCGAGCGTTCTCAACACCCCTTTTGTTTCTGCCGCCTCGATTGTAAAGTCAGGTATAGACAGCAGTTCCATAGGCAGCCCGGCCTCGAGTGTCTTTGCCCACTCGCCGACACGGCATGTTGTGTGAAGCTATTTGGCCGCGTTCTTCCTTTGTCGAGCACCGAGCACGACATCACAATACAATAATGCGAGAGGAACTGCGGGTGCTGTAGGTAAAAAGATAAGAAGCGATCTTAAATGGTCCCATATGCTCCTGAGAATGTGTTTCCAATAATGAAACCGTAATTACTATTTGGATTAAACAGTACCGTAATTGCGAAGGGTAACATTAATCGAAAAGGAAGAAGTACTCCAATTACTCGGTTCCTTGTGCGGGGCAAGAGTAATCTTTATCAGGCAAAGGGAATGAAACATGAGGAGCACAGTCTCTGGAATTCCATTAAATGACGGAGGTTAAGTCAATATCTTTTGTGCTACATAGATGCTCACTTCTAACATCTGTAACGGTAATCTCTCCTAAGGAAACTCAGTTAAGGGGACACTGGTATCAAGTGCACTTTATTCCTTAATCAACCAATTGAATAACATTTTAGGTTAAATTACACCTTTTTTTTTTTTTTTAATTAACGTCCTCCAACATTGTGTCATATCGGACGAATGAATGAAATGAAATGAAATGGGTGAAATGATGCTCAAATGAGCCCGAGGTCCATGGAGCTTTAAGTTACCCGACATTCGTCTTCTCAGGGTAGGGAAAACCTCGGAAAAAAACCTTTCCCGGATAACTTACCCTAAGCGAGAATCGAACTCGCGACCTCTTGAACGTGAGGCAGACACGCTAACCATCACGCTATCGAGGCGGGCTTAAATTACACCTGCCACATATATTGTTGGTATAGGTTTCATTGCTCTAGATCAAATAGTTTTGCAATTAAAATTAGTTATTATTCAATAGTAATACAAGGTAACCTTTTGTAGTTTAGAACTAAAATGCAAACCTGAAATTTGGAATGGTAGTTTTTCTATGCCTATGTAATAGAATTGTACATTTTTTTCCAATATATTGATATTTGCTAGAAATATGAATTTTTTCTGTAATTAGAACAAAATGAAAATAAATATTACTAACGATTACAAAGAAAAAAAACATACACTTGTGTGTATGTGTGCGTGTGTATGCGTGTGTATGCGTGTGTGTGCGTGCGTGTGCGTGCGTGTGCGCGTGTGTGCGTGTGTGTGCAATCAATAGCACAGTTTTCTTTAAAAAGTTATATTCCACGTTTTCAGAAAATTTCAGCTTTATCCATAAATATGTACTGCAGAAAAATGTAACCAAAATTGTTATATAGAGAAGAGCGATTTAACGTTCTGGAGCGCACTTATTGGAAATATTGCTCTTCACATATCCATAGGCTTGGTTCTTCGCTACAATACTCGGAGAAAAACCACAGAACTGTGTGAAACACACAGTAACACATTCTTCTTTATGCTCACTATATAATACTCTTGAAAACAATTTCTTCAAAGCATTACTGTCGACAAGAAGGTAATCTAGCTCTGTAACTTCAGCTGTACACAAGATAGCACATGTAACACTTTCAGCTGTAGCGTTATTAGCACCTATTGTAGAAACTCTCCATCTTTTTTCAGCTAAAAGTTTAGCTTTCTTTTTCTTTATTATGTTTCAACGTCACACTTTTCCATTATATGTGCTAAACATAAACTAGTGATACAACAAATCAACCACACACATAGATGCTTTAGTTGTTTTGTCAACGACACAATTCATTTGCTATCTATTATTTTTTGTCAACCGATAGCAGCACTTGTGTAATATGCACAGCCAACATCTATATGTTTAAAGCAAATGTCTCATTCAAATCTAAAAAACATAAATAGACAGAGCCTTAGTTAAAAACAGAAATCTGACATTTACCACGCCCAATTTTCATTGCAAGCGTCTAAATGAATTAAAAATACACCAATTTCCAGCTGAATTTGACACATAATCTGCCTGGTCTTCATTTTCAATTTATCCGCTCTAAATATTGTCATGACATTCAATTGCAGGCTATATCACTTCGTTGCCAATAAAAATATGGGAATTCAACTTCATAGTGGTAAAGTTCCACACATAAACAATTTGTGGTCATGTTGCCGATGTTTCCCAAAACGCATTTCTTTATTTTTTTTGCAAATACTGAAAAGTAAAATAAGTTCAAAGTCAGCAATAAAATTATATAAAATGGCGGTGTTTCTAAACATTAGTAGAAAAAACATTAACGCTTTAACAACAAATATAGACTACAACCAGCGAAGCTGAAATGTCTTGAATGTGTGCGGAGTGAGAAACTTAATGGACAGGAGTCAGTTCTTAGTGAAAGAGAGAGAGAGGGGGGGGGAGTTTGTGTGTGTGTGTGTGTGTGTGTGTGTGTGTGTGTGTGTGTGTGTGTGTGTGTGTGTGTGTGTGTGTGTGTGTGTGTGTGTGTGTGTGTGTCAACTGCGTGTGTCGCGTCGTCAAGGAACATAGTGAAGCAGTTATGAGTGTTGAGGGATTGCATCGTCAGCGTTAATGTTTGAGAGACAGAAAAAGTGAAGAAGGACGGTGAAAGGTCTCTCAAGGTTACGAGAAGAAAACAGTTCTGAATCGCAATATCATGAAAGACTAAAGCTGGTGTTAAGGTCAGTAAAAGAGAATTGTGTATTTGTGCAAACATTTTGGAAGGAAATAAAGTAAGGAAAAAGTAGCTAGTATGGACTGTTGTCGTTTTTTCTCAATACCTAAAACGGTTTGGTGGTAAAATTGAACGTAGTGAAATGCATTTCCATATTTTCTCTTTGCATATTTTTGAAAGTAGAAAACAGCACACTAAAACGTTTACAAGAAATGTGCCTTAATTCTATACTAACTAGAGTCTAATAAAAATATTGTGTAGCATAGTGGTTGAGATAAGCATTCTGGCGCAACATCAAGATGGCTTACGTGAAAAATTAAAATACAGTCACGAAAAAATTGCCATAGGCATTTATATTTGTTCTATCCAAAGCTTTCTGCATACGAATAGAAACAGTATATTAAGAAGTTTGAGAAGTATATCGTCAATAAAACGTTGTAAAATCCCTACAAATGCAACCGTTTTGGATCTTTACGAATATAAAATATTGAAATGAACTATAGATTTAAACAACTGGAGAACGGTACTCGAATCAGATATAGTTATATCAATATATTTTAATCATTTGGTTATCAAATGTTATGTAATACTTTTCCATCGTATAATAGAAAAATACACCATTAATAAAATGGTTTCCCTAAAATATTAGTACTCAACAAAAACAACCATATATATTTGAGATTCATGCAATACCAACAGGAGATATTCGCAGATTTAGCAAACCAGATTTGTTTAAAATAAAAGCGTAATTAGTGAACGAACTGCTTATCCTTTACAACAATCCTTTAAGAGTTGATCATTCATTTTGATGGGGGCATCCATCACAGTTTGATATTATACACGTACATATGAGAGAAAGCAATTTCATCTGATCTAGGATTGGTGTTGTGAATGCTCATGACACCACATTGGAAAATTTGATTTATTTCCATGGAAATAACCTTAATTGGAGACTGCTTAATTAAAACAAATATATTCCAATATTTGGCCCGCACCCAACCACGTTTGTTTGAGTAATTTCCAATTCATTATTTAATCTCGGCGTTGGAAATTATGTAATGAATAATTAGTATTTAATCTTATCAAAATCACACGTACATAAATGCCACATGTCATAAATTTATTGCCCGTATTTTAGCTTAGATATTACAATTTATTAAATCTTAAAATCAATCTTCATTATTCGAGTAGTTATTAATTTTATTTTACCAATGTTGCAATATCGGAAGTATAAACTTTATTACACAGACCAGCACAGTTTCAGTGGTCCGAAAGAATAGTAGTCGATTTTGTTGCACACTAATCTTTATTGAATTTTTTTGATTGCATACGCAATATTTTATAAAATGTTAAACATCGTCTTTGGCCTTTACAACTTTTTACCCCGCGGTACGAAAATATAATAAAAATGCTAAACATTGTGTGACAAATGACCAGTCTAATTACTTAATACGTCACTTAATTTCTTCTAAAAACAGGATCATAAAACACAATTCTCTGTTTCATCACTGTTCACAACAAGCAACTCCGACAATTCACTTTGCCTCACAAGTCTCTGGCGATGCAGTCACTCAAACTGTCTCAGCACTCACTTCAACTATCTCAAGACTAAACACTTGTCCGTTTGACTCGATTATATAGCCGAGCATTAGGTACAGTCGATTTCTCTGGAAATGCATATTTTCTCAAAGCTTCTCGTACTTTCTTCTCCCCGCGCTCATTGTCGGGCTTTGCCTTGCATGTGGTATGAGGTACTCATAGCTAACCTCGAGCGTCTTTGCGGTGCGTGGCCGCCATAACAGTACTTAATAAGCCGCAAACATTAATACCAACATTGCGGAAAAAATATCTTCATTTGTCCATGACACATAACTAACAGTTAAAAAATTAGCACTCAGAGAGAAATTAAATTGAATAAATGAACCTCTGATGATTTTGGATGAATAGATTAATGGACGGACAGACGGATGAATGAATGTTCCTCATTTATGGCTAGAGATTTTCTGGTAGGTATGTAAAAAAGAAAACAAAAAAACCTCTGGGAGTGAGGGTTGAGGGAGTGATTCGAAGAGTGACCAGAAGACCTGCGTAACTCTGAAAGGGGCCCCTAACGTTTCGTAGTGAATGCTGCCGTCGCTGCTCAAGCCTGTCCACAAACCTGCCCCCCTTCCAGGAGTAATTGTTTACAAAGGGTGATCCATTCAGCTGTTCGATAGTCAGGGAGAAAGCCACACAAAGCTTACAATTACCACCCAGCCGCAACACGCCAAACGCCGTTCGCCTGCTCCTACAAACCTGAAATCGATTCTGAAGAAGTAAGTGGGGAAAACACGAAATGTACTGGAAACTCCTAATAGAAAATGAGCTACCCCACCATTCAATTATTGATCCGGGGAAAGCACCAAAAATCCATTGTCAAAGTGAGCGGTCACCAGGAATTGAAGCCGGAATCTCCCTACTGCGAGCTAACATTAGCACAGCCACATGTTGAAGCTTATACCCTAGGGCGTAAAAACGCGAGTTGCACTAATCACTCTGTTTCACATTGATATCAATGTAGATCGCTATAAGACTTCTTAATCCTCTTTAATTTTTCAATGCTCCGGAAACAGAACAGAATAATAGAATAAAAACATGCACGCATAAGAGAAGGATGCAACGTGTCGTCGACTTTAATGAATTGTAAAATAGGATTAAAGAGAATTTCCATACTTGTTTGTTTGCAAATAGAGTGTTTTAAAGCTGCACGAGCCTGCAAAGTAGTAAGTCCATTCATTACAGTATGTCCAGCGTTTGTAAAAGAGGAGAGGTTGGATTTACTTCCTTCCACTTTAGGCAGACTGTTCCACTCTTTTAACACTGAAACGTGAATTGTGTTGTAGTGGTGGTTTGGTTATACTCGTATGTAGGTTGCGTTTGATTTACGAAAGCACTTTCAAATCTTAGGCGATAAACATTTGTTTTTTTAGTGACTTCTTTGGTAATACTAAATTTAGGAAATCTACGAATATTTGGCAACGAAGTCCAAGTGCATAGCCCTAGAAGTTCCACCAGACTTTTAATATAGTTCAATTTGGAGAAATTCTGTTCGCAAATATATGTAGAGCTACAATGCAAACTATTCTTGCAAATGCTTATTTCTCTGTTTACTACATTTTGTTCGACAGAAGTATTTTCACAAATTGTCTTATTGCTAATGTTCCTGTAGGTGCAGGGGGAAAATGGAATACATACAGTAAGCTTTAAGCGATAGAGAAATGTTTTAAGAGCTGGTTGCTGTGCGATAACTTTGAAATGTCGTTGCTTTGCAAGGTTAAGAGAAAAGAAAACAAATAACGTATTCCTATTTGTGAAAAGTATAAGTATTGGTAAATTCCAAAATTAATAATAAAGAATATATCTAAAATGGTTCACTCAAAAAAAAGTATTTGGTGTAAATTGTGTATTTTAACGAGATCCACATTTTTATTACTACGCTTGTGTCTGTTTTTTACTGTTTACCATTTATACAAAAATCATCAAGAATGAAGAGATCTTCTGAAGACATTCACAGAAAATGTAAGGTATGACTTATGCTGGCATAAAATTGACTGTTTATGTCCGTCACTGGATACTGACTGACTGTCCCTCCGACTGGAGGGGAGTGGGGAATAGGTGCTTATTACGTAAGCGTGTCCAAGGAAACAAGGTTGCACATCATTGCTGTAAAAGTAAAACTAAAAACTTAGCATCTTAGAACCCAAGAAAGCATCGCAGTTGGGAGGTTTTATTACGTACCTCAATGGTTCTCATTTCTTCCACGTAAGGATATTGTCTCTTTAAACTTTTTATTGTCGAGGGGACAGTCGTTCCCGCTAGGTTTATTTGTATCTTGGGAGTTTGAAATGTTATACCCTTGATGTCGCTGTCTGCTACACAGAAAAAACTCTGCTCTAAGATATGATTAAACTTAAACCGTGTGAATATTACGTAGACAAGTAATGTTGATATCACCGAATCGTTGTGCAACTCACTGTAAAATGCTAGGAAAATGAGTGCAAATTTTTTGTGGGCGTGTATAACTTGAACTTTATTCAATCTTAGTAATCCGCAAATAAATGTGGTACTAAAAATTATATTTTCGAAGCTTTTTGGCAAGCTTATTTAAATGTCGTAGTTAATCTCTTTTATGTAAACAAAGAGTTTTTTAAAATTTAAATTCGATATACTAGATTAGTTTCCATGTTACTGAGTTTCGGAAATGAACTTTACTCTTCTACGCTAAAAGTTCCATACATTAAAATTTAAAAAAATAATGTTTCTTCAATATCCACCCCATGTATCTAATCATAGTGCACAAAATTGTCTTAACCTTTCGATTTTGGTCCAAAGTAAAATAACAGTTATAAGACAATTATTTCCAGTAAAATCACTAGTGCTGATTGTATTTTGGTTAATTGAGGTTAATGAATACCCTTGAAGAAACAAGGGCTTGAGTGCTCAATTGTATAGCCTAAAAAATAAAATTAGTGTGCACTCATATTTCTCTAATCACTCTTGTACAAACTATCCTAAAAACGCTTGTTCTTACTTCGACATTTCATCTTGATTAATATGAAGTAGAACAAATGTTTAATACTAGATACCGTGAGAATAGGAGAATACAGTATACTACTTAAGCAATAATACTATAAATATTTTAAGAGTTGGTCACTATGTAATGGCTTTAAATTCCCATTTTCTTTGCATTACTAAGAATTAAAAAAATAAGTAACGTATTCCCATTTATGAGAAATATAAGTATATGAAAGTACAAAGCTCTTAATCAAGGAAAATCTGAAAATGGTTATCTCTACAAAAAATTATTTTATATATATTGTGTGCTTTAAGGAGATCTACATCTTCTTAGCAAAGTTGTGTCCAACTCTGTAGTTATGCAAAAATCATCCAGAATGAAGATTGTATCAGAGGCTACTCCCAAAGAATTGAGATATGGGTACATTTCATCAGTCATGAAAATAACCTAAACGTATGGTATTTAAGTAAAATCAAAGCCAATTTGGAGAAAATTTTCGAACGGTTTTACACGAACTTTAGTTTGGGGAGGTTCGATTTTCTTATACATCTTGTGCCGCATCCTTCGAAGATTTTGAACTTAAATACCAAGTTTGGTATCTAACCGGCCTTTCATTTTTTAATTATGCTGTTTACACCTTTTTATTGAGGGCATCTCAAAACATGTAGTTCCAGTAGAACCTTGGTATCGAATTTTTGAATGGAACACAATAGCTTCTATCATGCTGCGTTATGTGTTGTACTGCTTCTTTTACGTTTTGAATATGCAAGCCACACAATCCGCTATTTTTATAGTTTGTACAAGCCGCCAATAATGACCAGCAAGATAGTATCGAATCGTCGCTCCTCACTTCCGTACTTCTACACCGACTGCTGCTTTCTGGATGTCTTCTGCTCCGGCTGCTCTGGCATGTGATCTTAACATCAGGGATGCGTGAGTGTTTGCGAATAAAACCAGAACTTCGTTGAAACACTTTTACTCTCACCAAAATAAGAAAGCGTGAGATTTGCCGATCGTTATTAAATTAGTTGAGTCGTTACCGTGTCTATACTAAGACAGAAGATTGTTAATATTAACTATAATGTGTCCTCACACTTGAGGATCCGGAATACAAGTCCCGTAGCTGAGATGCTCGCTCGGCGGTATGGGCGGCACGTGTACTGCCCCGTCGGATTCTGGAGGGCCACTGTAAACGACCCTTTCTCTCCGGGTTCTCGCAGGCAACTGCCTGTGCGTTATGACGCTCTCTGTACCTTTCACTTCCTAATTAGCAACAGGGTTTCGAAGAAACGACCATCCCCTTGTTTTCCGGCTCGCACCGGCGCTGAGCGATTTCCAGGAAAACTGGTCTTACCAGGTCTTGCTCGACTACCTGAAGCTTGCCCCTAATGACTTGTCTGTACCTTTTCGTGTCTTTTGACAATTTTAGTCACAACCAATCTCCCAGATCCTGTAACTTTATATATGTAACGATTTTAACATTTTCTGATTATTTAATTCCGCCGTGTGATGCAATATTCTATCCATAATTATGGCGTTCACAATTTCGGCTTCAATGAGAATGGGTTACCTAGGCCACTAGTCGAATCAAAGTAGAGATTACGACAGTAAAAATCTAATGTGTTGCACTCACATGACTTTCTCTACTCTTGTATTAACCATTCTTACAATCTCTTATTCTTATATCTTCTTCGTGTTAGTTAAGATAAACATTTGTACAAATTATCTTATTGCTTATTTCCTTGTAGCTGCAAGGGGAATATTAGAATACAGTGGGCTTTGAACGATAGTTAAATCTTTTAAAGCTTTTATATCCCGTTCTCTTTGCACGTTTAACATATAAAAAAATAACAGCGATGTTCCATTTCACTAAAGTTTTAAGGTTTCCGAATCTGACACAGCAAGGAATATCTCCAAAATGGTTCACTCTGCAAAATATTTATTGAGACATAAACTGTGTGTTTTAGTGAGATCAACATTTTTTGTATATTAAGAATTTCTCTATCTCTTACGGTTTACGAGTTATTCAACAGTCATCCAAAGTAAACAGGACTACATAGGCTATAACCAGAAAATTCAAAATATACATTTCATTGTAATACAAAAATCTTAAACATATGACCTTTTAATCGAAATCGTTTGAGCCATTTTCAAGAAAATCAAAATGTTCTAAAAATTTTCCACGTAAAGGAAAAATGGGTGGGGCTATTTTCTTCAAAATCTTCGTGTCGCAACCTTGAAAGACATTAAACTTAAATATCAATTTTGGTTTTTAACCGACTTTTCGTTTTTGAGTTATGCTGTCCCCAGATTGAAACACACACACACACACACACACACACACACACACACACACACACACACACACACACACACAGAGAGAGAGAGAGAGAGAGAGAGAGAGAGAGAGAGAGAGAGAGACACACACACACACACACGCACACACTGAATGCTTTGTTTTGGATTCAGGGGGTATCAAAACATATATTTCCGGTGAAATTTCGACATAGAATTTTTGGGTGGAATACAATACTTCCTTCTATTTATCAGTAGAAAAAGTAAATATAAATTTAACTGTAAAATCTATCAGTTATTAGTTTTCGATCTCTAAGCTTTAAAAACTATAGCTTGAATGGATTCCGATTGATGAATAAAAAATCAATAAAAACGATTGACTGAAAGACCCTTGCATATATTTATCATAAATAATTTAATAGGAGGTTGTGCTATTCCGAGGAATGGCGAGTTACGGCAAGTCGCCAGTGACTTTGTCTAAGGATTAACACAACTTCGCGTTAGACTTGGTTCGATCGTTTTAGTGAATAATACAGAGGATAAATAAGAATAAATCTGAAAACCATTTATGGAATATATTAAACTACATAAGTAATTGTGCCTTTTTTGTTTATTTTACAATACAATGCCCCATGAAGTTTATTGAATTAGTCTAAATAGCATATGTTTACTGTTAAATGTCTTTGGAACTATTCAAAATGAAATCTTATTTCTCACAGTTGCATGACAATAAACAAGGTTATGTAATATAATCCGTACGTAGCTTTTACATTTAACCTTTTATCTAGGTTTATTCCTAAAATAAAGAGAATGCAAGTTTACTAAACAAGTTTCACTTGGAAGCTTTAAAACGTACAATGATCCCCTCCGTGGCGAAGTGGTAACGTGCCTGTTTCTAACGCGGAGGACCATAGCTCGATCCCCGGTACCCGCTGGGAGGTCTGGTACGGGGTGCACTCAGCCTCGTTAGGTCCCGGGGGGACCAATTGAGGAGCTGCTTGATAGAGTACCAGCGATCCCAGGTCGAGAAGGCCATATAGCTGGCCAGGAGTGATTGGGGCGCTGACCACGTCTCACCCTCCAGGACTGCGTTCGAGTTTTACATATGGTCATGACATTTTTTAGAAATGTTGAATAATCATTGTATCAACATTTTAATCGAGTAAAAGTAGTGAGAAAAACGTTTTCAAAATCTCAAGTATTAAAAAATAATTTTAATTTAAACTTGCTACTTGGTTCTGTTTAAGCACTGATATAACCACTTACGCTTTATCAATTGTGGAACATAGCCATTAGCCACGACTAAATTTCAGAAGTCTGGTTAAGTATTTAGTTCAACCTGCGTAACAAGAAAAGGCTGGATATTGGTGAAGTTACTTATTTAATTCTCCTCCCATATGTCTGTATTTGTGTTAATTGTGATATTAATTGCAACTTAGTAACAATAAATAGGAATACTTAAATAGGGTAGAAGGATTATTTATAGATGTCCATATTAGGTACCAAGTGTACAAATACATAAATGAAATATGGTAGATTTTCTCGCTCTGAACAGTGAACTCGCGGTAAAAATGAAAAAGAAAATTGGAACATTTACCACGCAATTATTCAGTAGGTAGTGATATACCTACTGTAATATTAAAGTACGTTTAACCCTAACTACGGTGTGTCTTTTTACTAAGCCAACACCTAAGCAAAATTTATTACTGAAATTTTCACAGAATCATAATGTTAGTGGCGTAGTAAATTTGACAACGCGTGACACTGCAATTTATGACCACGCTACTCGTAGCCATGGTCGCTGGGGTCTGAAACCGAAATTATAATGTCAATATATTTGATAATCGAAAGAAACAAAAGGAGATTCTAGTCAATAGTGAAGGGGAAGACGGAATGAAGCTAATATGTTAAAGTCTCAAGAATGGAAGCCTAGGCAGATTTAAAAGAGTGATAAGGCTTTGTTGACGCGCACGAAAAACAAACACGTGCAACGATTTAGCGGGCTGATTCCTATCTTACCAGGACGTGCTCTAAAGTTAGCCAATGGAAATCGCTTCCTTCTTGTTGCCCGTGCAAAAACAAAATGCAACGCAAGACACACTCGTCTTGAATCGAGCCGAGAGTACACGTGCAACTTGGGTGTTGTACGTAAGCTAGCGCGTATACATAATTCGGCGGTTGCTAAAGGGTGACAAAGCTAAAGTGTTATAACGTTGTAGTTGAAATTACAAAGTTACATTCTATTTAAATATCGTCGGCAGTTCTCTACAAATCTGGAAATTTACAAATAAAGTGATATGTTGGTTAATTCTTCGTTTGGTTCCATTCCTACCATAACTCGCGTATACCCTGAGATTAAGACCTCTTGCTAGAGCTAGTCCGGACACCAAACACGAGATCTTATAGGTCTTAAAGGCGACGTCTTCGAAGGAGAGGAGTGTTTGCGTCAATTGGCGAACCAACGTGTGGCACGATAAGACGACGAGGATTGGACCAACGATATTCGAGAAGAAGAGGACCAGCAGAAGCTGACACAATAAGAATTGAGCCAACAAGATTCGAGAAGAAGAGAATCAACAGAGACTGCGGAAGTACCTAATGGACCAGTAACATCAGAGACAGTGGCGACATCGGAGTGCAGCAACAATAATAAGGTACTGAGTGTTAAACTAGTTTATCAGTGATATTTAAGTAGATGCTTCTTAGAAACGGCAAGATGTTGGAACAGTCTGTAGTAGATAGTAAAATTCAGGAGATAGAAGTTGTAAATAGGGAAACTGTAGATGTAGTAGCAAATGTAGGGGGAAATGTAAATGTATCAGATCAAAGAGAGCAACTAAGGGAAGGTCATTCTGGCAGTGAATGTCAAACACCAGTTGTAATTACAGAAAGTAACATGCTAGGGCAGATAATGGCAATGCTCAAGAAATTGTAAAGTAACGATAAAAGTTTAACTGAGAAATTGGAAAATAACCATTAAAATTTAATTGACATATTGGATAATAACCAAAAAGTTTAACTGAGATATTGGAGACATTGGAAAGTAACAATAAAAGTTTAACTGAGGTTAGCGAGAAAATGGAAACTAACAATAAAAGTTTAAATGAGAAATTGGAAAATAACAATAAATGTTTGACTGAACAGCAAGAAATGACCACCCAAAGTTTAACTGATAAGATAGAGAAAGAGATAGAGAGTAGTAGCAAAGTGTTGACAGAGAAACTGGAGAGTAATAATCGAGGCTTGACAGAATTAGCACAGAGAATAGAAAACCAACAACATGTGATAGAAAATTTTCAGGGGGAAATTAGAAGTGAAGTGGATAATTTAAGAATTGAAGTTAGGGAGAACAGAACTCAGGTTGCGGGTGAGATAGAAAATGTAAAGGAAGAAATTAATCAAGAATTTGTTAGATTTGTTGAGAAATCTGAGAGAGAGAGTAGTAAGCTTAGGGAAGAAGTAGGGGAAATATTGAATAACGAGAAAGAATTGGAAGACAGTAAGGTTAGGTTACAGAATGCAGAAAGGGAAGGTATGAGGTTAACTGTAAATGTGGAAGATTTAAATGAGCATGTAAAGGAAGTGGTTACGGAAATCCAGGGTGTAAAGCAAGCACTTGAAAATTTAAAATTAAATGATAGTCGTGTTAATTCTGCTTATCCTAATGTAAACATAAATCCTAGTGTAAGCGCAACTCCTAGTGTAAGTAATAATCATAGTGTAAGTACAAATCATCGAAACGAGGCGTTGCAAAGTGCAAACGCTGACATTTCGATAACCAATGTGAGTGCTAATACTTCAAATAATGTACCCTGTACTAACAAAAGTGGCGGTCCACAAATTCAATGGCCTAACCATCTAATACAGGAAATTACACCACCAATATTTGAACATGAGGAATCTGATGATCCAAAAGCTTTTCTAGCCGATATTTATGAGTACTTTTGCATCAAAAATATACCCGAGGAGTACAAAATGACTATAATTAGGAAATGTTTCAAGGGTAATGCAGCTAATGGGCTCGAACTTTCGGTAGGGACAGATAATAACTACGGGAACTTTGTAGATTTGTTTTTAAATCGATACTGGGGTGCCGGTAGGTAAGCCAATATTCGACTGGAATTAAGTAATGGCAAATACGATCCCAAGAAAAACCAGTCAATGGTAAATTAGTTTATGAATGTTGCTCGCAAGTCTAAGATGTTGGACCCCCCCATGAGAGAAACAGAAATAATTAATCTAATCACTACGCACTTTCCTGAAACTATCCAACATTATTTAATAATAGCAAAACCCACAATCATTGCAGCCATGATAGATCAATTAATAGCTTTAGAGGGAAACAAAGCCAAACAGAAGATCGAACAAAGCAAAAATCAAAATCGAAGTGAAAGAGGTTTCCAAAATTTTTTCGGGCAGGGGGCAACCCCAAACTCGAATCAGAATTACGAGACTCGAGAGAGATATCGTGGTCCCATACCCAGAAATGATAATTTATGGGAAAACCAGAATAGAGCTCAATATGAAAACAATTTTAGGGGTAGACAACATGATCAAAGAGGACGTAATGTGCGAGTTAATTACTTCCGTGCCAACAGATGTTACCGAGATAACAGGGGCCAAAGATTCCAAGGACACTATTCGGGAAATAGAAATTGGGAAAATAGTCAACGCCAGTATCGACCCAGTTTCCCTAGGTACCATGATATATCTAGATCAGGTCGAAATTCTCTTCAGTTTGATGAACGTGCCGATGCAATACATATCACAAAACAGATGGTAGGGAATCCTCAAAGCAGGGAGGCGGCACCGTGGCCGAGCGGTTAGCGCGCTCGCCTCCACCTAGGCGGCCCGGGTTCGATCCCAGGGACCCGCATGCGGTGTTCGTGGTGGACGAAGCGGCGTCAGGGCGGGTTTTCTCTGGGTACTCCGGTTTCCCCCGCCATCTCATTCCACCGGTGCTCCATCTTCATGTATCATCAGTGTCACCGCCTGCGGTGCCGTAGTAGTAAAAGCGGGCGTTAAACACTACAACAACAACTCAAAACAGGGAAAATCTAAGAGTAAACAATAGAGATAATGGTTAGATCATTGATATAATTGTGTAATTGCCAAGAACGAGAAAATGTATAAATATTGTAAATATAGTTAAGTTAGTGTAATAGTGACTAAGTGAAAGTGTTGTGCAAACCAAGAAGAGAAAGAGTATCAAGAAACTAATAAATACCAAACCAAGGAACTTTTGTAAAATTATGTAACTTCCGAAGATGAAAAAAAAAAATTTAAATAATAGTTTAAGTAAAATTTAATCTTGTTTTGGAATGCATGTTTTAAAATGTTTGTAAAAAAAATGTATGTGGATGGAGAATTGCCGACCACGAGAATAGGTATTCACTAAAATTAATCATTCGGGCAGAGCATAAACATTAACTTATTGTGTAATAATAAAATAATGTTTATGGGGGCATTTGAAACCGAAATTATGTCAATATATTTGATAATGGAAAGAAACAAAAGGAGATTCTAGTCAATAGTGAAGGGGAAGACGTAATAAAGCTAATATGTTAAAGTCTCAAGAATGGAAGCCTAGGCAGATTTAAAAGAGTGATAAGGCTTTGTTGACGCGCACGAAAAACAAACACGTGCAACGATTTAGCGGGCTGATTCCTATCTTACCATGACGTGCTCTAAAGTTAGCCAATGGAAATCGCTTCCTTATTGTTGCCCGTGCAAAAACAAAATGCAACGCAAGACACACTCGTCTTGAATCGAGCCAAGAGTACACGTGCAACTTGGGAGTTGTACGTAAACTAGCGCGTATACATAATTCGGCGGTTGCTAAAGGGTGACAAAGTTAAAGTGTTATAACGTTGTAGTTGAAATTACAAAGTTACATTCTATTTAAATATCGTCGGCAGTTCTCTACAAATCTGGAAATTTACAAATAAAGTGATATGTTGGTTAATTCTTCGTTTGGTTCCATTCCTACCATAACTCGCGTATACCCTGAGATTAAGACCCCTTGCTAGAGCTAGTCCGGACACCAAACACGAGATCTTATAGGTCTTAAAGGCGACGTCTTCGAAGGAGAGGAGCGTTTGCGTCAGGTCTTAGGCTTTCGTGCTCCGTTGCATGGAAGACCGCGGGTTTGAGGCCTTCAAGCAAATATGTGTTGGACTGGGTGAAAGTAAAACCTGAAAATGAATCATAATCACAGGAAAACAGGCTAAGACGAGAAAAATGCTGCTCTCCTTGCTAATGAAGCGAGTTGGGGTTTCCTTCCTTGTATTAGAAGCAAGACAGGTGAAATTAGGTGCCAGAGCACGGCGTAGAAATATCGACTATGGAATCTTAAGTAAGTCGTGACATTTCATAACTAATTTTAATTTATGAAGAATTTGGGTACAACGCTGGTGAAGCAGTTAACATTTTCTAAGCGGGAGATTTCCTGGTCGTCGAATTATCCTTTAGCAGTGTTTAATGCAGATATGGAACAATTTGTTTACACTAGGAGTCGACAAATTGGTCATCGCGATTACACGAATTTTGACACCTGGGAACACAACCTGGTATACACATAATGCACGGTTCGAAGGAGAGGATTTGAAAGCAGAAATGGCGGTGTGAAGGATCTTCTCCAACATATTTGATTTTATAAATGCTTATACTTATGCACAGACTGGGAGGGCTTTAACATTTTTTTTTTTTTTTTTTTTTTTTTTTCATTATTATACTCTTTACTTCATCGGGAGCGTCGTTGTTTCGCATACATCTAATGTTAATTTATAAGTACTGACATACAACAGATGAACTAAACTAGCTTTGTTTTGTAATTGTGATTTAAAAATTGTGTTTGTAAACTCGCAACCTCAATTTGTAACTGTGGTTTTATACGATGTTTAAAGTTTTATAAACTTAGTGTAGGTACTACAAGTGGGTATTTATTTTGTGAAGGATAGTACGTTGTGGTCCCCTTCTTCAGTAGACTACGAAGCTTCAGTGAATATTTAAACTTTCTTGTTATATTTAAGGACAAAGGTTGGTTTTATAATATTTTAAAATACCTTAAGATTCCGTACTTGTGAATTGGTTGTAGTCTTTGTGACGTTTGTAATATCGTTTAACGTTTGACTTGTAAACACCAATCAAAACGTTCGAACACAAGACATTTCACATATTCACCCAAGAGCTATATCAATGGATGCGGTGTTCACCACCGCAAAAAAAAAAATAAAGAAATAAATAAATAAACAAAAAAACAAACAAACAAAAAAAAAAACAAAAAAAACACACACGCTACTAAACAACATAAAAAAAAACATGTACCATAATACAACAAGTATATTGTTCCTAAATAGACGTTCCCTAACCTAAACTAAATTGACCAGCCGTGACGCAACCGCCGAAAGCTCAGCCCACTAAAATTTAAGAACCACATCTCGGCTGAAGAGGAATAAAACCTCCTAAGCAGCCTGGGTATGTTTTAACATACCCGAATTCCTTATTTTATTTTATTTTTTACCACCGCTTGTTTTCATTTGAACGCATGTGAGTGAAGGAGGAGGATTTGAATGGATATGAATATGAATTTATTGAATACCAAAGCATATACATCTTGGGCTGCCCATGAACTTAGGCCCTGGCTCCTCTGTCATGGGACAGCCCTCTGCGACTCTCTACGTATAATTTTTGACTAGTGCTATTTATTCTTCGACCACAGTTAATTAGCCTTGTTCAAACCTGTGTTTTGAACTTTCGTCTTTTCGATTCACTTATTTTCACCAAATTCCCTTATACTTGTTTTTCCCTATGATCATTACTATTTTAGATTACCCATTCCATTCTAAAATGTATTTCTCCCCAATTTGATTAATAATTTCCTACACCTCACTCATTCACTTTCTTCTTAGTTCTAGATCACTCCACTTCCTTTCCTCACTTAACTCCCGCTTTTTTTAAAGTGGCTACTTGACATTAACCCTAAACTCTTATTTTTGTCCCTCCTACCACCCCTGAATACAGTTCACTTGATCACTTGTTCTTCCATGTCACAAGGCGTGGAACGCCATTTTCCTCCTTTTTTTTTCTTCTTCTTCTTCAACCTCCTATATATTAACACATGTCCATTATCTGTTGCCCACTTTTTTATTTAATATCTTTCCAAATACAAGCTGGACTTTTCTGCTCACCTTTTTCTCGTTTCAATCTACTCACATACGTAATACCTATCTCTCTATCCTCCCATTCCACATAGTAATATCCCACTTCTTGTTTATCCGGTTTATTTCTACTCGACTTTGGAATTGCCCCTTTGTTGTTTGAGTAACTTGCACTAACATCTTCGACTCCACTCAGAGTACCTTTGACTGCTCGTAACATTTTCAATTCCCCGCCGCCATCGTTTTTCTCCGCTGAGATATTGTCACCAATCATAGCTTGTTTCTTCTCCTTCTCTGTCAGCTTGTCGTTTGCTAATTTCCCTTCTTTTTTCTCTCTTGCATCTGTCCTTGAAGTGATGTGTCTTTCCCTTCTCGGCAGTTCTTCGAAATGTGGTACGGCCGACTTATTAATGTTCTGTGTTTCCTGGCTCGCCACTTGTTGAATTTCCGCTACTATGCTTGTTATTCATTTTTTTGCTCTGCAATTTGTCCATCTGCTCATAATCTTAAACTTTTTATGTATGTCTGTTTTCCCCTCGCTTTTTGATCTTCTCTGTTCTATTTGTTTCTTCATTTGCTGCTTTTGGTCATATGATAAGTGTTTTTTGATAAAGATGTTTGCTCCTTTCAGTTTTTTGTCTGTTTCAGTATGTTGTAAGTTGTATATGTACCTACTTGTAAATTTTGCTAGAGTGTTTCCTCTTCCACTTCTTGTTCCGAATGTAAATGCTTCACGTATTTCATAGTTACCAGTGGTTATGTGTGTAACTTCTGCTCCAACACTTCCTTTACCTCTTTCCTTGGATCGAAACCCACCCTTCTATTCCGACAAGCACCAGTTATATTTCTTACTTCTGTCCTCCCATTTTTCCACTTTCTCATTGATATTTTGTAGTTCTTCTTTCATCGTTTCTGTATTTTTATTTCCTCTTCTTTCTCGACTAGTTCTCTTCTTTTATTTCCCTCTGCCCATTGCTAATATGCTTCCTATTTCCCCAAGCTCTGCTATCGCTTCTTCTGTAGTATCTTTGCCGGCCATGTCCTTTGAGTCCTTTTTTCCCTTACTCACGGGAGCCCTCTCGGCACACGTCTGCACTCTCTCGCTGCCAGCTCAGTACTCTGAGGGTTTGAAAGAGGGCAATGTATTTCTTGCCCCTGACGGTGATATTAAATCGTATCATCAGCCGGTACAAATTTGCCCACCCCTGGCTTACACCACGACAGAGGATAATAAGGGTAACCCAAAACTTTAGTACTGAAAAACACTTATGCAGGGAAACACAATGGGCAGACTTGAAATCTAAACTTGAGGGGTACATGCTTCAGAATGAATTGTTTACGAAATTGAGCAAATCAATACGTTATACAAAGAGTATTAATGCAACATGTGCAAATAAATAGGTTTGTTTATTAATCGAACAGTGCTTATTAAACGGATATCTCGAATTCACTCCGTAAACACCACTGACAGATAAGGCAAACCGTAGTGTCTTCAGCTTTTACAGCAATCCTGTTTACGTTTATTATTATAATATGTATGTTTAAAGGCAAATGCATTCTCAGACCTGTATGCTAAAACCGTCCATTCTTTACTTCATTATTTGCGTAAAATGCATTCTATTTAAGCATTTTCTTAAAACAATATACCATGTAGATGTTTGTTCATCCACTTGTGACTAAATATGACAGAACATGTGTAAAAACGCTGACAAGTACGTCGGGTGGGGATACGCCTTCACGTACAGTCTAGTGCATTCTTATAAATCCACCAAAGAGTAACTCACCCTTTCATTCACAGATTTCTGTGCTAGAGAAGATCGCAGTACACCCTAGTTCATTGGGGATCAGATTTTCGGAACAAAGTTATCACCTACAACGAAAGTTAGTCTCAACATTACCAAGTCTTGAGTGCACTTTGTCCTTTCCAGGAAACTGATCACGTGATGGCGAGTTATTGATGTCCAAGAGGTGTCTGCAAAGCAAAGAAGACTAATACTACTCCCAATGTTAGGGATGTCCACAACGGCTTATCCTTGTAAAGATGAACCTACTTGGTAGATAGTTGCATTTATTTACCATTAAACGCATCGTAATTTTCTTGTATTGTATTGTACATGGATTGACTGTCACTTACGACTGATATTGAAATTGTTGCAAAGCAAACCGCGAACATCATAAAAATTGTTGAATCAGAAAACATTATCGGGAAAACTGCGATAAGGAAATGGAAAATGGTTCAAAAATGATTTAAAGGATTAATTACATTTGCTTTATTTCTAAGCATATTTTATTTATAGTCTACGATTATATTTAAAAATATAGCTGATTACTCTAAATATGATGCGTTTAGAAAATTATTAATAGATGGTACTGCTATGGCAGACCAAAAATTTAAAGGCGGCTGGCAGGAGGAGCTGATCAACACAACATCCAATGAGAGGCTTGCTACACCCTGCGGTGTTGTGTAGTTAAGCATGCTGTGAAATCATCCCGTAAAGTTTGTGGTGTAAATATCACTTATGCTCACAAAATTTAATTCCGTTACAGGAAAGAGAATAACTTGTTCATGAAGATGATTTTTATTTTGAAGCTTTCAGTCTAAAAACCAACCTCCTACGTTAAGTGGTTGTAGAGATATGAGTGTGCTTTGAGCTCGTCTTTTGACAGGGGGTGCTGCTAAGAAACGTTTAACACCTCTAACTTACCCGTGACTCTCGTTTATTGTGTTAGTATTTGACTCAAAACATAACAGATACAGCATGAGCTAAGTGATAGGGAAGGAAAGGGTTTAGCGTTAACTGTGGAAATTTCAGTTCCTCTAGTTTAATTGCTTACAGCTTATCGTTTTTATATGTTCTTTAATAAAAATATTACTAAGTGAATAAGGTACGGGTAGTGAAAGCCAAACCATAATACCAAAGCAAGGAAATCCTTTACAAATCTGAACATCGTGAAAAAAAAATAAACCTTTCGTGGTCAAAGAAATTGGCTGCGAAAGCTTTTAGCATACGAAGATTGATACAGTACAATGCATTTGAGCAGAAACAGATACTTCTCCCGAAGAAATACATTACATACAGAACGTGTTATACATTCAGAAGACTTTAATAAAGACTTTTTGCGGCAAATAAATTACGCATTTTGTGACAAGGGGATTTCCTACCACAAAGATTTTGCGCGTGAAATTGGTAAAATTTCTTACAAAGGCTCTCTGTCATCTGTTTACACGATATTTAAGTCTCTATGTTTAAATACAGAAAAATCAATGATGGGGGAAATTTCTGAAATAACCAAGCAGATGATAGGTGAAGTGAAATGGGAGGCAGGAAATTCCGGGATGTAGTTATCCTTCCCAGGATTCGCATAGCGACCCAAGGAAAGTTAAACAAAAACCATGGATAAGAAAACTCAATACCACACTGATGAATGTACCCATCTTCGGCAAATCTTGCTCTGCAATAACATTTTTGGGTAAAATCACTTCCGAACGCTAAATATCGTAATATATTCAATGTAGTACTGTGTTGGGAGCACAAAAATAACAACAGTTGCACATAATGCTCTAAAACAATGCAAGATAAAACCACGCACACACGAGCAATACAATGGCGTCCACATATTAATAAAGCGTCTAACCAGAATCTTGGTTAAAAGCTATCGCTTGCCTTCTCTGTAACGGGTTCAAAAAACCAGTTTCTGTAGCAGCATAACGAATGCAATAACACCAACCGTAATTTTATCATGGTTATATTTCACGAATAGTTGGTAGTACTAATAACAGCTCGAATATCATTAAGTATAACCATAATGGGCGAAAAATGCCACAGTTTGTTTTTGGAGTATTCCAATGAGGTGTTTCCTCTATAGTAAAGCTAGCTGTACATTGCATAACATCAAAGAAACGCTACAAGCATTTTGTAAACGAAAATTGAACTTCATATATTTTTCAGAAATATAACAGTTTTAAAATTGTTCTTATAGTTTTCAACTCAAAATTAAATAAAATGTGAATACACATGTGCTAATTAACATTTTATTGTAAGCGGGCATATTAAGAATTATATTTGACTGAACCGTACTCTGTTTGGAAGGTGTGTTCTTTAATCTGTAGTTCTTTGCTTCTCCCTTGTGGAACATCCTCCTGTATAGAGACTGTACTCCGCAAGAATATCCTCGTGGTTTATTGACTGAGTTAACTTCGTGGACCACGCGGGCAAGAAATATGATTAGAGCCTTATCTTTTTGCCCAATAAGAGCATCTGGTGAAATGTTACAATTCCAATGTGCTCCTAGTTTGATGGAGTTATCCCTTTACGTAAAACTGCAGATATTTTAGAGATCGACAAGCTTTATTAGGTTGCCACATTTCCGAAGATTCAATAGCTTTAAAATCCAACAACCAATATTGAGTTCGTTCTGTAGAAATGTGTGTCTCCTCTCGCGTCTATATTATTGGAGTTCAGTTACGTCGTGATAGTGTACTGTTATTTCATTAAAGGACTGAAGGTGTAAATACTAACGCTCGCTATAGATGCTTTGTTATGAATCTGAAAAATACATAAACTATTCTACTCATGCCGGATTATCATCTCTTGGTCGTGGTATTATAGCTTTGGTTATATCACTTCCTCCTTGCGGTTCCGCCAACCTAACAATTTCTTATCTTTCTTAACATCTGAAGCAATTTAGCGAGCCATTAAAATGGCACACAAAAGCTTTGGGGAATATTCTAGAGGGGATAGTGATATTTTAATTTAAAAAGCGAAGTCAAAAAATACGGAACAGAGCAGGTCATGTGTATGAAATCAATTTCAGATATTTTGCAACGAAAGAGTTCACGAACTCACAACGAAGTTACTCTCATAGTTGTAGTGCCAAGTATGAAAATAGATCTTCATTAAAATGTATGAATGTTATTGCTAGTTTAAGTTGTTTACTTTGAAATCACTGTGAATATTAAATAGTATTAAATAAATTAATTATTAATTATCTCGCAGAATACTCTAAACAAATACCAATTAGGTTATCATGTTTGGGATAATTTTTCTCGCGCTTCACGTTTGCAAAATTATCGTCATTTGAAACCCTCTCGTGGTATTACCAGAGATAGGTAATTCTTGGATTCGCCTACCATACCCAACCTTCTATGTCGTCACCTTTGTTCTGCCCCACATCCTTCCTTGAAGCATTTTTCCTTCACTCATTCAAGTAACCAAGCATTATAGAGGTTTGTTTTGGAGCCCCATGAGTGTCTCACAGTTCGGCGAAAAGTACATGGAGCCAAATCCACCCTTCCCTATTTTTGCATAAGGTTGGGCATCACTGATACACACACTTACCACTGATTACTAAAGGCCGGAGAGATCTGTGCCCGCATGCGATACAGGTTCGCTGGAAGCAGAGTATGAAAGACGTCAGTACAGCACGGCCATCAAATGTGCAAGCTGTCACTGTAGAAGCAAGTGTCGAAAACAACGTAACGTAGTACTCTGCGAACTAATGAAGCATTGCTTTGCAAGTGTTTGCAGACGCAAGGTCAAGGTGTAGTATAACGCCACTGCTTTCTTACTTCTCGCAGTGAGCTGCAGACGTGGAGGAATAGTGTTTTTTCATGGTCATGATCATGTGTCTGCCTGCAGTTGTTTACATGCGCGAGCCATAACAGTAAAGAGCATGTGCAGTGTACCTGTCGAAAAACACACACGTCTCCGGCCTTTACTGATTACTAAAGTTCTTAACAGCCCGAGCTGATTGTATGGCTTCGTCGTCCTCTTCCGCTCACTCGGAGTGCAGTAAATGTAGCATCATGTATCCAGACCGAGCTAGGTAGCTCCGCGATAATATCGGATTCCATTCCCTCTCTGACCTTGCGTTTTTCGTAGGTGAATGTTGGGGAAGTTTCTCATCTACTACGATTTCCTTTTCATAACCTCACTTTCGCTCCGTTTCCTTATCGTATTTCAGATGCACTTCTAGTTTCGTAACGCATGGTGGTACCGGTATGTGAATCTATTTTATGAAAGCACCAAGCTCTACAGAAATATCACACATCGGTATTTTAGTGGCGAAGAAAATTGTTCGTCATAAATGCGAGACCTTTAGTTTGATTTCCCTGTTTTTAGTTTGAAATAAAAAACGATTCCTAGGATTCCTAAAGCTATATAAATGATTATGTTGGCTTTAATATTGATAGCAGAAGATCTGACGTGTGCATGCTCTAAAATTTGTAGATTATCTACGCCAATTACACCTTGGCATATTACTGGCCTTCATTATTATTATTATTATTATTATTATTATTATTATTATTATTATTATTATTATTATTATTATTATTATTATTATTATTATTATTATTATTATTATTATTATTATTATTATTATTATTATTGTTGTTGTTGTTGTTGTTGTTGTTGTTATTGTTGTTATTATTGTTTTTGTTGTTGTTATTATTATTAGTATTAGTATTAGTAGTATTAGTAGTATTAGTATTATTAGTATTAGTACTATTATTATTATTATTATTGTTGTTGTTGTTGTTGTTGTTTGCAATACATTTATAAACTATTAACCCGTGAGTTCTGAGTGATCTTTTATGACACGTAGTATAATGACGCATTACATTGCTTTAGAAGGTCCCTAGTAAAACTTTTGAACAAAGAAGTACCTGGTGTTTTCCCCTTGAGGCGTAAACAGATGTTATTCCCATTCTTCCTTATATACATATGCATTTTTTTTTTTTTTTTTTTTTTTTTTTGCGTTATTTATTGGTTTAGAGGCTGCCATATAGTGTGCTATAGTAAGGAACAGTCCACCCCTGATTGCTGTGTTCAGTTGTAACAATGGCACTTGCGGAGGGAGCGGGGTAGTTTCATGGCGTTACTACGTCAACCTTCCTCCCCTGAACTTGCAGGAGCAGGCAATCATGAGTGCCACTTTGCGGATCACTGCCTTTTACCCTACTAGATATGGCCAGCGTGTTGCGTGCACTGGCATCTTAAGGCGATTTCTTGGCCGCTAACTTTCAACTCCCTCCTCTACGGTCACCATGGGCCTCAGGAGGACATGTGCAACCGTAACAAACTATCACAACGCTAAAGAGAACATTTACTCTCATTTACTGCCCAAGGATTTTGCTTATGAAGGACTTTTTGACGCTTCTCTAGCAATCTCCTGTCTTTATATGTTGTCTGTGAAAGAGTTGTAATGGCTGCTACATTAAAATTATTTCATTTCTAATATTTCATAAGTGGGCATTATGTAGTGTATTATAGATATGTCTAATTTCTAAGGAGTTATCTTATCCATTCTAAGTATCATTCAGTATCATTTACTGAAAACTGTAGCATTGTTTTCCCATTTTGTGAGATTTGTTTGTACCCAACTTTAGTTTCCAGCAATTTATTTCACTCTTATAGCAGAACATTCTATTTGGACTAGACCACGTTCAAATTATACAGTTGTGGCATCTTTACCATGGAAAACTACAGTTATGATAGGATGGTTCTGCAGAACTTTAATGTACTAACCTAACACTTAAAGGAATACAAATAAAGAACTCAATGGTCTTCTATATGTCCGAAATTGCTTTCCAAAAGCAATGGTCACTATGGTCATAAAGTTGACAAACGTATATTGCAGTCTGCAAGGAATTGCAGTACTGTTTAAGGCAATGTATCCATAATATTTGATCAAACGTAAACAAATAACTGATTTATTACTAAAAATGTTTAACTCCGCCCCTTCTACATTTTTCACTCCTAGTCTTACAAGACGTTTTTATTTTATGAACTACTCGGATATTTATGGCACTAAGTCAAAATTCTTATGGCAAGTTAAAATGAATGGTATAGAAAAATAGAGAAAATCACATAATGTAAATTAAGATAATTTATTACTACAATGTAAGAACGCGTTATGCTAAATAATATTTACTTAGAAGGGTGTTCATTGCATATAACAAAGCACTATGCATAAGAAATAACATTTTTGATCACATTTTAAATTTAAAAATTCCCCTTACGATATAATTATCATGCAATTCTTGTAAACATTTTAGCAAAAGCATAAGCAAATATTAATAAAATATTATAACATATCCCAGATTTAAATCTTTTCTATGGCACTTGGTTGTGTTAAAATACCAAGGTTATAGGAAAGGGTAGAGTAAAGACTGAAAAATTCAATGACATGACCGGCAATGTCCTACACACGGCTATTGTGTGGAAGAACGTTAAATATATTATACCAAGGTTATAATTTTGAATTTTCTGTCACCACATTAATACGATTTTCTTTAAAAGTCTAAATTAATTGTTTATAACGAAGTGAAAATTAAACTTTGAGTCATGTTTACGGTTCACTCAAAAGAAATATTGTGATAATTTATATTTTAAAATTGTACTTAATATAGTATATATAAAAAACGACTCAGAGTAGATCTACTGAATGTTCCATCTGTTATTTGTATTGCTTTCTCACGGTAAGATAATAGTATATTATGTAACGAGACTATAATGGTAGTAGTTAAGACGCGAGTTTCCCAATTTTTATAAAAGCGTACTAATTACCAGTAGAGTTAAGTTTCGTACCACAATTTATGCTAGACCATATACATAATTTTATAGTTCAAATAATGTTTTACACTCACCAGGGACAACGATCTACCTATTGCATCAGCTGATATTTGGATTTCTGCGCAGGCGCTAAACGATCGATTTGTTTCCAGCATGTCACAGCTGTATTATGAAAATAACCCTGGAATGCTACGTAACATTGAAAATAGAAGGAAAATTGAATATATTGATTTTCAGACGAAACTTTATTTCTTGTATCAGTTATTTATTGTACAATTACTGAAATTAATTTGCGGGACTGCAATATTCTTGGAATTTGATGCTGTATTGAGCTTAATTTGTGTGTTTTGTATTTGTCCGACATTGTAGCGTTTTCTAAACTCGCGCTAGTTGCATTTCGAGAATTATTCTATATTGCGCTTTGCCATTGCTGCATGGGAATTCTCTGATTGGTGGAACAGTTGTCCTTAAATGAAAATTGAATTCACCGATTGGATGAAGACCTGTCCTTTAATTAAAGTTTGAACTTAAGGAGGTCAATTAAAGGATCGCTATCAAACTTATAATTATTAAATTTAGGTATGGTCGAGCATAAAAGTTTGAAGCTGATAAACCATTGCCCAAAGACACAAAAGCTTGAAAACATTAGAACACCTTCATTACTCCACAGATAAAGTCGCATTAGCAGCTAGGTGCTGTGCAAATAAACATTCCGTACAGGAGACCCTGTACGACCTGTTCTCGAATGCTGAAATGCTAAGAACTGCATATCCTAGGATTTTCTATTGATGGCTTAAGGATTTTACTCTTTCTCTTTGGCTGTGAAATCTGACAAAGTCCTGTCATAATGAGCATTTGAAAAACCTGTTATTTTTAAGGTTGATACTGGTTTTTAACGAGTACTTCTCATTGCGTGGTTTTATTCTAGGAATGTTTGTAAGTAAATGTAAAATTTTTACTCTTATGCTTCAACTGGAGCTTGACGTTCTGTATGTATGCTCTTCATTAATTATTTTGAGAATCATTACTGCAATCCTTTAAGTATAACAATTTGTAAGTAATTATATTCTGGAGCAAGACGGTATCTTGTTTCTGCCTAGAAGGAGAAATGTTGTATGAAGGCAAATTTAATGTACCCGAGTAAACAAAGGGTTTTAGGGAGCGCACTAAACTTAGAAGCAAATCTTGGTTTTGCGGCTCTCAGTTGGAAAGAGCTTCATTAAAAAAGAAGTCATTTTACTGCGCTTGTGAAAATCTAGTTTAGTTACCGCAGGGTGCGTTATTTTCGCCAGGAATGATTTTGAATGAATTTTCTTTCAGCATATGACTCTGTTTATTTAATTTTCTTACTTGCTTCAAAAAATCACATGCGCAGCATTCACATCGAGATAAACTTTAAGTACACATTCGTTGACAGTATAAGGATATACGGAGTGATTCAAAATGCGTCTACTAAGTTTGAGAATGAGTTCTTTCGTTTTCGCATTATTAATTTATAAATCGATCGCTGAAAATTTACGTGCAATGGCTTTCCAGGTCCAATAACTTCATTTATCTGTACCTCACGTAGATGGAGATGTATTGTCATGGACATTTGTTTACATTTATCATTTTCGTGTATGACGTGAGGCAACTGAAACTGTACCTATTAGCCTAACCTTTACATTTCAATTGTGTACATGCTACACAATCAGGGAGAGTTTGTTAGAATGTCACAGTTCAAGATTCGACGAGTGCACACGTGTCTAGCTGCAACAGCAGGACATTTTAAGCATCTGATATGAGTGTATATATTGAACACTCCCTAACAATCTGACATCAAAATGGTATATTATGGAACGAGAGCTTAGTGGCCGCAGTTAAGATTGAGTTTCATAATATCCATGCGAGTACCTTAACTGTCATACTCAAGTTTCGTGTTACTATTTATGCATGACCATGTGTTTAGGTTGAAAACATTTATAAATGCTTTTAATAGTCTACGTTGTACGTTATCACTGTTGTTTGACATTTTAATCACGTATTTGTTATTCAATTGCACCTCAAGAATCGATAGTTGTCCTTCAATTGCGAAATTATTGATTTTATTGTTATGTTGTCTTTGAAACAACGATACACAGAGTACATATGCTATAGGTAATCTTTTAACAAGTAGACTGAAAAGAAATGTAATTTATTTAATTAATTACAATATTAGCACTAATTACCCTTTCTTGACCATTGGGAATTTCCAGTCCCATCTACAAAAAAGTACGCTAACAACACATTGACAGCATTTTGTTAGCATCTGACCATCGGGATTTGTGCGTTCCACTTCTGTGCTTCATTCAAATCTACTGTAGTTTTGCTGTCAGGCAACAGATGTCAGTGAAGTTCAATTCCTTTTCATCTGGTTCAAAGATGGCGGTGAACAAAAATGCTACCAATTCATATGGTTTTCTCTGAGTCCTGTAAAGATATAGTTACCTTTTATGACATGTGGCTTCAAGAGTACATATTTTTAAACATGTATTTACATAATTATACAATGCTATGAATCCTATAAAACAACAATAGTCGAAGTTCTCTGTGGGAGTTACAAGTCCCCATGGCGTTTAGTGTACTCTGGACATAGGTTACATTGTTACATCAGCGATCCAGGCTTCATAGCGAACGGACGTGATTTTTGCTGTGCTCCTGAGAGCGTGTTAGCGAACGTAATTGGATGAAGAAACATCGTGCTTCTATTGCATCAGCCAGAAGTATTATTGGTCTTTGTAATCTTTTGACCGATTGGTGCTATATTTCAGCATCAATTGACGTTCTTCCCAAAGTACTTTTGTGCTTTTAAAGCACATAAAAACTCAGACCGGTAGGCAGAGTTACAAGGCTTAGCCATCAGTTTTATAACTGATAAGGCGCCTTTTGGTCCGGCCCTCTGTAACTTGAGCTTATTAGCACCTACCATACTTTACATATAACGACCATGGCCGGCCCCTTGACTAATGCAAATGACTTAAACTCGACATTATATTACCTGCAGGGAGGTAATATCTCTTTATATCTGGACGAAGAGCTCGTTAAGGAGCCATCACTGCCTCTCGATGAGAAAACAAAATCTGTTCTGCAACACGAACGTAAGGCTAGACAAGCCTATATAACCCAGGCCGACCTACAACTCCTGGAGTTAATGCCTAAGGATGACGTGCCCAGGAAGGATCTCACGCATCTTTACCACACAATGGCCGCCCATAGGGCTAGAGTGGATGCCATAAACACTTACCTGTATCACCACGAGCAAGCTGTTAAGGCTCCACAATGGCAAACTGTGCAACCAAAGAGGAAGAGGAACGTTCCATCTCCTGTTGCTACCTCAGCTCCAGTGGCCACAGCCAACGCTTTTCAGGCTCTGGCCTCTACCTCCACTGCGCCAGATCCTGCACCAGAGTGCATGGAACAAGATGTTACCATTCCAGCAACTAACACTGTTCCTGCAGCTACTAATGTTGCACAACCAATGCAACAAAAACCAAGAAGACCCACGCCCATCTTCCTGCGCAACCCATCTGATGCCAGGAAAGTCTTGAACTCCGTCCCAACGGACAAGGTTAACTACAGTCTCAGAAACCTAAGAGGTACAGTGGCCTTGATCCCTACTTCGTCGGACGATCATAGACATTTGCGAAAACACCTGGAACAAAATCAAATGGAGGGTGTTACTACGCTCATGCCAGAAGACCGCTTCCTTCATGTCACCTTGAAGGACATCCCGGTGTTCATCACTGTCGATGAGGTCAAGGAGCTACTGACCAATAAAGGGTACACGGTGGAACGTGTTGCCCAGTTGACCACCAGAGGTCCTAAACCTCAACCACTGCCTCACTTCAGAGTTGCCCTGAAGATAACTGAAAATGCGCGAAACATCTTCAAGGAGACATGTATGTTTCACGCAGTCATCAGGGTGGAAACATTTAAGCCACCACCAAGACCACAACAGTGTACAAACTGCCAGCAATTTACCCACAATGCTGCTGGCTGTCTACTGCTACCAGTTTGCGCTTTCTGTGGCGAGACAGGTCACAGAAGAGTGAACTGCCAGAGGCTGGCTATACCAGGTTCGAAGCCAAGGTGTTGTAACTGTGGTGATTCCCACTCATGCCTTTATGCCAAGTGTCCGGTGTGGCAGGAAGCTCGTTTGGAGCTCATGGCAAATAAGCAGGGACATATGTCGAAATACAACGCCCGACCTCGTGTTCCACATAACCTGGAACTGCCACGAGAGGCCTTCACCGGTGCTAGATGGCCCGGACTACCTAGCAAGACCCCCATAACCTTTCCTAGTTATCAGCGGCCACTACAGCTCAACAAGAGCCACAGCCGGCTCCAACTACTGTCACGCCACCAGAAACACAGAGGCAAACAGTGACAACATCCAACATGCCACCTACAAACACGGCAACAACTATTAGGGCACACCAACCTGCCCAACAAAGAATGACACGGCAGAGAGCACCTCGACAGCAACAACAGCAGTCAACTACAGGTGTAGCTCCTCCCCAGCAAAAACAGCAGCCAACTACACCACCTCAGCACAATCAGCAAAGCACTACGCTTCAAACCGTGCCTGATGAGGCCTTTGTGAACACTGTGAGGCAAATCCCCATAGAACTACAGCCGGACTTTGCAGCTTTCCTTGCTGAAGCTCTCAGAGCAAGGCCACAACATATTCACCCGTACACCATCTTCGTGCACACAGTCCTGACCTTTACTATTCATCATGGGTGCTAGACAGGATGGAAGACTGAATATTCAATCTCTCAAAGTTTGTTCCTGGAATGCTAATGGCATAAGGTCCAAACTAAGAGAAACTACGAATTTTGTGGCCTCTAAGGGAATTGACGTGCTGCTGTTGCAGGAGACGCACCTAATCCCATCCAACAAAGCTACCATTCCAGGTATGCTTTGCTACAGAACAGATCGAGGCGATGGCTATGGAGGAACTGCCATATATGTGAGACGTAGTATTCAACACCACCAGTTGTTCACTACCCCAACTAACAACCTAGAAACCACTGGAATCCAAGTAGAAACCAACAAAGGGCCAATTAGACTTTTTTCAGTCTACATCTCCCCTCGTCCTCCCATCCTTAACAGGGAGTTGGATGTATTGTTCAATAGCAACACGGCAACCATCGCCATGGGTGACTACAATGCAAAAAGCCCAGCTTGGAATTCCACGATACTCAATCCTCGGGGTAGAACTTTGGAGCACTACGTACTCACCAACAACATAGTGGTACTCTCGCCATCCTCGCCCACAATGGACTATGCAGGTCGTCGACCCCCAGATTGGCTTGATATTGCCCTTATCAAGAACACCACCTTGCATCCACAAGTCTACACAGTGCCTGAACTAACATCAGATCACTACCCCCTGCTGCTCATATTTCAAACCAGGATTAACTACAAACCACAGCGACTGATTCCCTCTCCAAGGAGAGTAAACTGGCAGGAATTCAAAAACATAATGGCTGAGATACCAGCGACTATTGAACCATGCACAATAGTACAAGATGTAGACAGGCTGGTTCAAAACATCAACGCCACCATAGCTGCAGCCATAACACAGGCAACACCACCAAGTCGAGGCCCAGCTCAGGCAGTTAAGAAATTGCCTCGCCATCTTCGAGAACAGATTGCGGCAAAGAACCGAGCACGTCGCCGAGCTCAACACTCTGGTTGCCCCCTGGATCGAAGGGAGTTTAATAGACGTGTCCTGAGATTGGAGCTTGCTGAACATCTGAATGACCAATGGGAGCGAAAGCTATCTTCGCTCGACACGGAGGATCAGTCCCTTTGGCACATGTCCAAGGCACTGCTTCGTTTACCCGTCCAGGACAAACCCCTTCGCCAAGGCAACCAAATAGCCCAATCAGCCAGAGAGAAGGTGGAATTGCTGGCCGAATTTTTGGAAAAAACTTTCCATCCAGCCGACACTTGCGACATGGATCTTAGACATCACGTCGAGGACCATGTCACTGAGTCCTTGTCGAGGCCTTTTATGACAGAAATCAGTCCAACTTCCAAAATAGAAGTTCAACAACACATTTCATCTGTAGCTCCTTATAAGGCATCAGGGTATGACAATATACCCTATGCAGCTCTACAAGCCTTACCGCAAAACTGGATGGACCTACTTGTACATCTCTTCAACGCCCTACTCCATCTGGCGTACTTCCCAACGGCATGGAAGCATGCTAAGATCATCACCTTGCCGAAACCAGGGAAGGATATTTCTTCACCTGAAGGCTATCGGCCAATAAGCTTGCTTCCATCAATCAGCAAAATTTTTGAGAAGATAGTACAAGCTAGGCTTCAAACCACCCTAGATACCATCCAGATACTTAGGCCAGAACAGTTTGGCTTCCGCCGGCGGCACTCCACCATACACCAGCTGCTTCGACTGGTGGATGACATCATAAAGGGCTTCAATAACAGGCAGTTTGTTGTCTCACTATTCCTGGACATCACACGCGAATTCGACTCAGTCTGGCACGAGGGGCTCCTTTACAGACTGATTCATTACAATTTTTCTCCCCACATGACTCATCTGATTCATTCATATCTCAGAAACAGAACATTCTCAGTCTGTAAAGAAGAAGTATCTTCAAGATCCAGGCCAATACATGCAGGAGTCCCTCAAGGAAGTGTACTCGGGCCTCTTCTATTTCTCATCTACATAAATACACTGCCATCCTACCAGGGGTGTTCACTCTACCAGTTCGCCGATGACACCACCATTGCCACTGCCTCTGTTAATCCCAGAGTAGCAGTAAACAGGCTACAGAGGTATGCAGATTCACTGACAGCTTGGTTTTCAACTTGGCGATTAAAAATCAAGCCTGGAAAATCCCAGGCAGTCACCTTTACCAGAAGACTGGTACAAGATCTACCAGAACTGCAAATAGCTGGAGGTAGAGTGAACTGGTCCAACCAAGCTAAATATCTTGGTGTCACCTTGGACCATAGGCTTACATGGAAACCCCACATCGAAAACATATCCAACAAAATCAACGGTAGGATGGTTATGTTATACCCGCTGTACAATAGAAAGTCGACGATGTCCATTCGCAACAAACTGCTCCTGTATAAGCAAGTCCTCCGCCCTGCTATCACCTACGGATGCCAAGTCTGGGGAATCGCTGCAAGATCACACCTGAAACGCCTAGAAACCCTGCAGAACAGATTTCTACGAATATCAGTAGATGCAGACTGGTATATCCCTAACAGAGACATCCACAGAGACCTTTCCATTCAAACCCTGACAGACCATATTCTATCCCTATCTCATACTTTCTTCAATTCCCTACCACAGAGCTTCAATGCCCTTATCCGTGGCCTCGGGGAATACGACATCGACCCCGGGGAAACCTACAAACGCCCCAGACACTTACTTGGCCAAACCTAGACTAAAAAGTCAACATAAAAAAAACAAACAATGACAACACAGCAACCACCTCTATGTTTTCCAACCAACCAATCCCAGCCAACTTTTCCCACCGTCTTCCCACCGTCCTATTTAAATAGAAATAATTGAGCCAGTAAAGGACTTGTCCTGGCATGGCATTTGTCAAGAGGCTCCACCACGGAGGACTCCCTCTTGTGACACCCACCCATTCTCTTGTTACATCAGATTGCAAGCATTTCATTTGTAATAAGGAATTATTATTTCACTCTCATAATGTATAGGATTATGACAAGAGGGTTAACTGAAGAAGAAATGCTTTCAGTCTTTCTCAAAGAAATACCAGATGTTGATAAAGAACTAACGGATCTTGAAGGCAGTGATACTGAAATTACTATTGATAATTTTACTACAGCTTTGAAACACAACTATAAATAGAAACACGTGACGGTAAGCACACACTTTTGTTTATCCTGTAAATCATATGGCACATTTCATGTATATGATAAGAGAATCATAGCAGTAAATGACTAGTGTTCCATAATTTTATGAGGTTATGTTACTCAAAAGTACTTATTTCAGTAACTAATTGCATTCCAAAGCTAATCAAAACATGTTTCTTTTTGTGTTATAGATGACAAGCAACAAAACAAAATAAAGGTCCTGCCCAAAATCCACAAGCCCCAAAGTGTCACAGTCTAAAAGAGGAAAGGGTGCCTACTCTGTACCTGTTGATGTAAGGTTGGGGAATAGGGGTTGTCACTGGCTAGTTTTTACAGCAAGTCCAGGAAGGTGTCAAGTATGCAGCTTACAAAAGATTGAATCTAAAATGTTCATCTGTGAAGTAATGACAGGAAAAATAGTTTAGTAATTTATCATGATGTTGACACAAGTAAAAGGAGTATCAGTGTCTAAAATGTGTGCACAGAGTTTTTTCACCATTAGCCAATAAAGAAGTAAGATTGAAGTCTGGTGTCTTTGTTTCTTTACATTTTAGATGTTCCCTTGATATTTAAATACTGTAATGTGTATGGTGGCTTTGTAGTAGCTTTTTTGTTTGGCCAGAAATGCTGCAGGTTGTATGTTGAAATCAAGGCATGCTCAGTGCCCAACGGGACTTTCAAGTCCCAGGAATATTTTTTTATTAAGTATTCATTTTTTTCAGCTAAATATCATATGCTGTGTTTAAACTACTCCATATCAATATCAAATTAAAAAATTATACCTAAAAAGACTTATTTCTAGTAGTGGTCAAGAAAAGGTATTCAAACGAGTTGTTAATCGATTGAACATACGAGAACCATTAACTTCGCTTTCAGCTGCATGAGAATGTATACAGACGTTGAAGTATTGATTACTACATTTTGATGTTTTGATTGGTGTTTAGCATTGTCCTTATGAACAGATGCCACCTTAATTGGTGGATAAGAGTGTCGTTATGAGGAGGTGAATATAATGAGATCCATTACTGTGGAGTATACGCGCTACATTATGCTATAGTCGAGTGTAAAATAGATTAATATGTCACTTTACAATTTTTCAATTAATAATATTCTGAACTTCTAACAAACTAAGCACGAAGCGTTTTGGGATTCAGCGATTCAGTGTAAGGAATCTGTCTCCATACTTTGTAAAAGTATTTTAATCATTCTGCATAGAAAGCGTATGCTATTAGATATGCAATGTTCCTCGCAGGACTACGATAATGAATAGCGAATTTACCACTTGTAAAACGTATATTTGAACATTTAAAACCAATAACAAACAGTATTTCGGAAATTATTAACACAGCTAAAGATAATTGTAGATATGTGACCTAAAATGTGTCCTTCAATGAGAGCTACATTTTTTGTGCAATAAAATTTTCTCTACCTTTTACGGTTTATGCAAAAGTCGTTCAGGATAAACAGGATTTCACAGGCTATTTCCAGGAAAGTATAAGTATATATACTGCTCTGCAAGCTTAAGGACGAGATAGATAAAGTAACATATGTCAAGTGGGAATGAATGAAACTGCGTGCATAGAAAGTTGGACGTCACATGGCTCAACTATAGCGCCAAATGTGACTGTCTCTGCAGCATGAAGTAGTTAAGGAGTGGGACAAGACAGTGTATGTCAATCAGCGAGTATTACGAGCACTTTGTTGATGTTTTTTATTACAATATGACCTGGAGATAACATTTGGATGATTTGACACAGAGAAGAATCATCAGGGAACTAGAAACGGCATGAAGTGTGTCGGGAGTAGCCGAGGAGTTGGTATTATTTGGTGTTCCTACCAGAGGCTGCCGAAGGATAGGAGAAGGTACTCATCTGTCAACTACTCGTATAGCAACAAATGACCGCTCATTACATTGTGCAAAATCAAACGGACCCACATTGAGCAATTGCAACCATTTAATCCTGGGGGCTCGCAAGCGTTTATTTTACGTGCGTTTTGGGCGCATAATATGCCTGCAGGTTAGCTTCACTAGACATCTAATGGAATAACACACATGCTCAGCGCGTGATTAAGGTCATGAAAGCAAAGCGAGCGTAAAGTCACGTGTTAGTGGGGAGCAGAATTGAAATGCTAGAAATTGCGTGCGCACTCAGCTCACTAGATAACTAGAGAAGTGAAACACTTCACATTCAGCGCGTTTAGTTTGCGTTCTGCTTCTCCAAGTGCCTCTGCAATTGCAAATATCGATACAGAGCGATTAATAAGCGAGGTTGAAGTTGTGATGTATACAAGAGCAAGCGTCTCTTTATATTTCAAAAAAGTTCATCAAATAAAGAAGCTAACGTTCGAAAATAATTGTAAAAATGGTCACTATGTTCACGGAGTCAAGGACACGGTGTATAAAAATTGCCGTACAAATGCCTCTCACTGTTAATTGGGTGTACCCACTACTTTCTTCCATTTTTTTTTCTTGTTTTTAATACTAGTTAGACAAGACCCAGTACAACAATAACTTCATCAGCTTCCATCTTGGAGAACTGAAAGGACGATAGAACGCGAGTCTCTCAGGCATGTGTGCTCAGATCCCAAACATGCGCAAATATTACTTGCGTGAAACGGACGCAAAGATTGTCCGTAGTGTTAACAGGATTAGAAGGCACGTCATCTCACGCTTCACGATGGCACGGAGATTGCACATCGGCGGCACCATTTGCAAATGGTACCAAGGGTATGAGGATGAAGCAGATTAAGTCGGAGTAGTGCTTCTGGACGTACCCTCATCTGTCGATAGGTGGGAACATGTAATACACTCTGGAAACTTGTGCAATATGACCATTTCTGTGGTCCAGTTGTTAAGGTGTGGGAAATCATCATGTTGGGTGGGCATACCTACCTCCAAAACTTTGAACGCGGCAGAAACTCATGATTCAACGTTATGGTAACACTATACACGTTTGAGACAGCTTTGTTCTCAGCAACCTCCAAACAGTTATACATTAAAAAGTTTTAGTTAGGAGTTTTTAAATATTTTTATGAAAATAATTTTGGTACACAGTTTAAATCAAAATTGATAATTTTAATTTCATGGAATTAGTGATAAAATACTAAAAATGCTATAGTTCCAAACCTTGGTTAAGTACTAGTTTACAATTGTTTAAATTATTGGATTATTTATATAAATAATTAAAAGAAAATAATTAACTGAATAATGGTCACATATAACATAAAATGTTATGAATATATGTGAAACAAGAGCACAAAATATAATGATCGTTTAAATATTCTACGAACGCCAACAGTCACCGATTCGAAAGAATTGGAAGATAGAGGGTTGTAAAGGCGTACAAGTGCAACGTCGAAACGAAACTTTTAAAAATAAGGTAGGGATCTGTAAGTATGGTCCTTAAATAAGCTACCTAAATACATATTCCTGCTCGTCTTCTCTTACAAGCAGAACAGAGTTCACTCACACCACTGGCGCTCGCTACATAGCAATTGTGTCGTTGGGTTCTGCAACTTATCCTATACCCCCTATATATCCTAATCCCCCCTTTCTCTCGCTCTCTCTCGCACACACATACACACTTTCTCTCTCTCTCTCTCATTGACATTATTCCGCCCTTGACATCTCCCTCACTTCCTGTGTCGGATCTCCGATTTGATGGCTATTTCATCTCCTAATTCATCACTGTTGTCTTTTCCATTATGTTTATTGGAAGCCTTTCACCTTCTGAACCGAGCTTTTTCCAGTCATTTTCTGTTATCTCTCCAATAGCATCGTACGTTAAAGACTTTAACTTAGACAGAGAAACATAGTCGACATTACCCTCAGCAACTTTTTCTTTTATTAACTTCAGACTAGTTCAATAGGGTTCAAGTGCGGGTGATGGGATAGTAATCTAGGAGTTATAAAGCGAGCATCTGCCTGTAATTTGCTAATGGAGTATATTTCTTGGGACTGCACAATTTGCGTGAATGAGAAGTTCAGCTTTTGTCATTTCCAGGTCAATGCTATACTACTGTTCTGCAACAATTTGTATTTCTGACTTTAAATTGCTGGTTGAGTGCATTTTGTCTTGTTCATTGTGATACGGGGCATTGTCAATAACGACAATGCTGCTTTGTAGTAATCCAGGTATCTCTTGGCTCTGCACACAGTTGGAGCAGTTTTCGTGTTCATTTCGTTGTGGTAATCTAGTGTTTTGGATTTGAAATCATAAATGAGGCAAGCATCCGGAATAAACCTCACTTTCTAGCCAGCATGCACAATAATAAGTGGCAATTGCACACATTCCTGGAACTTCGTCATCTGCCAGTACTTGGAAACTGTGTAGTGTATGCTAATCCAGGTTTTATCAACGTACATATATCACTGGCTTATTTTCCCGCATTCATTTCCCCTAAGTGTTCTAAGAAATGGTGTCAGAGCATTCGCTGAGTGCATTCCTTTTATTTTTTTCACTTTTCATACCAAAATCCAACAGATTTCTTAAGCGCTTCTTTACCGCCATGAAATTCATCTCTTTCTTGCAAAGCTCAATACTTTTCTCGTAATATTTCTGGTCCAATGATGCACTTGTCCATATCGTCCACAAGGAGGTTTACCAATGATGCGAGGTGATTTTAATTTGCTCCCATATTTCAGCCGGCTCTTAATGATCTCCTTTCTTCTCTTCATCATGAAATTTAATAACATTGTGAATAACACGCCTAACTGGTTCGTGAATAACTTCATTTCCTTCATATTCAATCACTGAGTACTAACCTGCATGTTACCATATCCACGATAGTAAATCAAACTATACAACATATCGTAACGTATACGTGTGGTTATTGCGTTAATTCGCCTGCTTTCCACTTCCAGTCCAGGATTGCACTGGTCCTGGTTGAGTTATGATATTGTATCGCCCGTCAGAGACGCTTAAGGTTAAGCTACCTTACACCACTGCTTTTAAATACGTGACCCCACAACAATGGAACTGTTAGAACAAGGACGACTGTGAGCGTGGCAGAATAAACCAATTCCAGACTGTGTGGAAATGTTCTCTTGGAGGCTTATTTATGAAATGGTGAGTGCTACGCCATTCTGGCCTATATAAGCGAATGGGGCGGCGAACATTTAACGTCGCGTGGGGGATGTTTGTTTTGTGAAGCAGTTTTAGTGAACATTTTAACCGTGAAGCCAACTGCTTCTGAGACACAGAAAGACAGTGAAATATATGTGAAGGTTATGAGAGTATAAAACAGCTGTGAGTTGCAAGTCACAACGAACTGTAGATTGTGTTAATGACGATAAAAGAGAGAACTGTGTTTTGTGGTTCAATTTCAAGAGAAATAAAGAGACAGAAAAAGTAACTGGGCTTGTCGTTTGTTACACTGGTGTCACAATATACAATATTGTTTTGTGTGGGATTTCTTTTAAACACACTTTGAAAGCATTTTATGTCTTAAAATAAGTATTCACTATCTTTGAATGTTTCACCGTTTGTACCTATTTCTGGTTCCCACACTATTCTCCACTTTGCCCGGATGTCCAATGTAGACAATTGTATATAGAATAGTTAGCAGCCATGAGATTGACCACTACCCACTGTTGCTGGTAGCATCAGTTACCTTTCATGGGTAGAGATGAAAATCAGGTAGCTTCACCGTTAACTTCCAGCTCATTTGTGCATTAATCCATTCGCTTGATAAACGTTCAGTTTATATTAGACAGAGAGAGCGAGAGGCAGAGACAGAAAGAGGGAGCAGAAGAGGAGAGGAAAGAGATTACAACAAGAAATTAATGTGTTGAGAAGGTAACCTATAAAAATGCTCATCATTTGTACAGTCAAAACAAAATATTCTAGAGAAAGCAACAATAATTAAACAGCGTGCAGAAGTGGTCGTGAACGTGCAATGGAACTAATTACTTTCGTTCAGATAACTTAGATAGTCCTATATAAATAAAAGCAACAAAAGCACTCATACATGCTGTAGAGCTGTTAGTCGTAAAGGCTGAATTACAGTTCTTGGAAAGGAAACAAGCGGTTTTTTTACGATTTGACATCGTTAAACCTTTTCATCTTTTTATTAGATTTCATCCAGTTTAAAAGGGTGTCTTCACGGTGGCTGAAATCAAATGGGAGCACGATTATTAAAGCGATAGCACAGTCTTCAAGGCGACAGTTAAAAGCGTAAAGATGGTCAGTAAATAATAGTGGGATAATCAGAAAGCGAGTTATTTTGTGCGTTTTCTTCAAAGCACACCTTTATAACATTGTCTATAATAATGAATACACCCATATTGATTTGATAATTAACTAATTAATTTTGTGAAAGGTTGTTTTTTGTATTAAGATTATATATTATATTTATACTACGTTATTATTATTGTTGTTGTTGTTGTTGACGGTGGTGGTGGTGGCGGTGGTTTCGTTGGTTTATGTTAATATGTTTATATTAATATTTAACTAGTTGCTATAATTTCCTAATTTTTAAAAATAACTATTTGAGTTACGGAAATACAGTATTTTTATTTTAAACGCATTATATATTTGTTTTAGCGATTAGAATGAACATATGCTGCTTTTCTGTAGTAAACCCCTGTAATGCTTCATTTAAGTTCGTTAAATAAATGTTTTCCAACCTTATTAAGTATATTACCAAATGTCTACATTAACAATTGAATTGAAAGAAATAACCCAATGCATTATTCATATTCATTCGTAGTATAATCGATGTTACGGCGTAATAGGTAAGTAAAAAAATTGTACTGGTCCGAATAGCTGTTATTATAAATGGGTATAACTTTTTTCTATGAAAATGTATTTCAGTTGCAAATCACACTCAAAACTTGAAGCATTCAAGAGGTAAAGAATTATAATTCTTATATATTATCTTATCTTATAATAATTATAAAACGAGTGCTTCGAACACTTTGAAAGGTTTTAACATTTTTAAAGGTTGTAAAATCCACAAATATTGTAAATTAATAAGATATAAAATCTTGCAAAAATCGAAGATTGGAAAAACATCAAAATTTGTAATCACTGAAACGTGTTAAAAGATTCCAAAATGTAAGGTGTCCAAAATCATTAAAAAGTTTCTAAATGGCTCTAAAATTGTAAAACCATGTAAAATTGTGAAAAGGAACGCTTAAGAGAGCTATTTGTAAATCTTTGATAACAAAACACTCAAAAAGTCTATCAACTTGCTAAAGTTAAACATACCTGCATATATCTTAAACCAAATGTCGAAGAATGTATTCAACATAATGATTTCAATGAATATTTTCCTACAGTTACATAGACATGACTTTTATTATTCAATTACCAGTATGGAGCATATTCTTATAAAAACGACTTAAATTTAACAGCAATAAGCATTAGGATATTGATGTGTCGTTTGGGCATGCATAACACAATGCTTAGCTGTTTACCGTACCAAGTGGGACAGAGTATGACAGATTTTACAATGCTGAAACTTCGCTACTGCCTTGACAACAGTTTACTTTATCTGCGGAAAGCTGCCTGTCTAGGTAGATTGGCAGGTTGAAAGCCGACCTTCTAGGACAGGCAATACAGGCAGTACAAATTGTGCACCCGCTGTCACCTTGTATCCTTCTTACATTGTGTCAAAGTAGATAAGCGGCTTTACTCTTCCTAATACAAATCCCTGTTAGTCACTTCTGATATTTAACAACTTATTTCACTTTCACTATAAATGGTTTCAGGCTAGTTAACTCCTTAGGAGCAGTGTTGCTAATACACTACTCCAAATTTGACACATTTAAATGTGTCTGACTATATTCATATTCTTATAATTAGAGTGAGGGAGAAAGGAGGGAGGGAGTGAGTGAGTGAGTGAGTGAGTGAGTGAGTGAGTGAGTGAGAGGGTGAGGGACGGAGGGAATGAGTGAGCGAGTGAGCTTTAAGAGCCGATTGACGAGGTCATTTCGGCCCGAATTCAAAAGTTAAAAAACACTAAAACTGACAAAGCTTCTATTACAAATATAGCTAGGACAAATATCATTGTGTTTGCAATGTGTGTCCGCTGCGAGTATGTATTTCTAGTACGGAGAGGAGAAGGGGGTGGGGGTGACACGGGTAACCTGGAACTATAAACATCACAGAGAGGGATGTACATAAGAACAAATCTAATGTTAAAAATCTGATGTGTTGCACTCACATGACTTTTTCTACTTTTCTACTAACCATTCTTACAAACTCTTATTCCTCTATCTTCTTCGTGTTAGTTGAAATAAACATTCATACAAATTATCTTATTGCTTATTTCCTTGTAGGTTCAAGGGGAGTATTACAATACAGTAGGTTTGTGCGATAGTCAAATCTTTTAAAGCTTTGAGATTCCGTTCTCTTTGCACTCTTAACATATAAAAAAATAAAATATGATGTTCCATTTCACGAAAGTTCTAAGTTTTCCGAAACTCACACACATAACAATTAATATCTCCGAAATGGTTCAACGTACAAGAAAACTTATTGGGACATAAATTGTGTATTTTACCAAGATGTACATGTTTTGTATAGTATGATTTAGTCTATCTCTAACGGTTTACCAGTTATGCAAAAGTCGTCCAGAGTAAATACGACTACAGGGGCTATAACCAGAAAATTCAAGATATACATTTCATTTTTCATCAAAATATCTCAAACATATGGCATTTTAATCAAAATCGTTAGAGCCATTTTCAAGAAAATCAAAATTTTAAAAAAATGTTCCATGTAAAGGGTAGTTTAGGGTGGGGCTATTTTCTTCAAAATCTTTGTGTCGCATCCTTGAAAGACATTAAACTTAAATACCAACTGTGGTTTTTAACCGACTTTTCGTTTTTGAGTTATGCTGTCCACAGACAGACACACGGACCTTTTTCTAAAAATGCTTTTTTTTTATTATTATTATTATTCAAGGGGTCTCAAAACATATATTTCCAGTGAAATCTCGACATCAAATTTTTGGATGGAATACAATACTTCCCCTACTTACCAGTGGAAAAAGTAAAAATTGACATTACAGGCATATACATATATGCGTAGGGCCAAAACATTTACGAGTAGCATTATCTTCTTATTTGTCTGTTGTTTGTTAAATAGCTTAGCATTTTTCTAATGAAGTTTTTAAACTCAGAAAGGTATAGTTTGTAAAATCATTATTTTACACGAATCTTTAAAAAAAAAAAAAACACTCAAATTGTAGTGTTGAACTTTCTTACTAGCTGACGATTCAATAAGTGATTTAAGCCTTTTGCGTTTGTTTGTTCTCTTTTTATTGTATTGCAGTGTTGTTTTAACAGTTTGAGCTTCTCTTTAAAATTTCGTATTTCATTATGACAGTTTGTTTTGTCCATCCACGGTGAAATTATTTGTAGAAAATTCTTCCACTAATGTTTTTAAAGTGGCAGCTGGTGATGATTCTGACATATTGAACTTTGTATAGCGCAGAACAGAACGTAAATACAGAGTGACCAACTCTTTGCAGTCGAGCTGTCAACGGTTCCGTGTGTTCAGTATGACGTCACGGGTACAGTAATAGTTACGGGGATTTCCCGCTCAGTGGGTATTTGTCCTAGATCTAATTATAAGATATACTTCTCTTCTAGGAAACGAGTTTCCCAGATTCTCATTAAGTGTTCTCATTAAAGTTAATACCGCATACACAATGGCTCAACTTACAATGATTACAGATTGCATGATTGTCACCGCCAAGTTTCATACTTCTGCTGGTTATTCATAGCGATAGTGATGAAATGGATGAGGGAAGGAGGAAGAGAAACTTTACTGAGGACTGGAGCTACTGTTTCTCGTTCTTAAAACTTCACACATGTTGTATCTTTGAAAGTTTACCTTACTACAAGTAAGGAAAGTATTGCGCACCACTCAAAAATTTGATATCAAGATTTCACCGAAAAAACAGTTTTTCAAGGGCACCTTAAAGGACTTTTTAAAACAAGATCCGCCTGTATATGACTCCCTATGGTGGGATATGTAACGAAGGGGGACACTTCGCCCACTACGATATATATGCATATATTGTGGCTATCACCCACCAGGAGGAAGGGATGAATTAGGGAATCACAGGAAGCTACAGGTCGCAGGCAGATATGCCTCAGAGATGACTATTACCCTTATTATTACTACTACTACTACTACTACTACTACTACTACTACTACTACTACTACTACTACTACTACTACTACTACTACTACTACTACTACTACTACTACTACTACTACTACTACTACTACTACTACTACTACTACTACTACTACTACTACTACTACTACTACTACTACTACTACTACTACTACTACTACTACTATTATTATTATTGTTATTGTTATTGTTGTTGTTATTATTATTGTTGTTATTGTTGTTATTGTTGTTATTATTGTTATTATTATTGTTGTTGTTATTGTTGTTGTTATTATTATTGTTGTTATTATTGTTGTTGTTATTATTATTGTTATTATTGTTATTATTGTTATTATTTATTTATTTATTTATTTATTTATTTATTTATTTATTTACTTATTTATTTATTTATTTATTTACTTATTTATTTATTTATTTATTTATTTATTTATTTATTTATTTATTTATTTATTTATTTATTTATTTATTTATTTATTTATTTATTTATTTATTTATTTATTTATTTATTTATTTATTTATTTATTTATTTATTTATTTATTTATTTATTTATTTATTTATTTATTTATTTATTTATTTATTTATTTATTTATTTATTTATTTATTTATTTATTTATTTATTTATTTATTTATTTATTTATTTATTTATTTATTTACTTGAAAGTAACCCACTACATATGTTGTCACTTTATCTAAAGCAAGCAAATTCTAAAGTTTTATAACATTTAAAGATGTAAATAATAAAAGGTACATTTGTGTCCTATTGCACAACTAGTCTTTTAGGGGAACAGTTTTACTTGCAAAAAAGTAGCTTCCTCCATGGCTTTTCCTGTCTGTCCCTTCCGTTTTAAGACACGAAGCAAAAGCCTTTGTGTAGTTGGAGCCAGAAGTTGGAGATGGCAAAAGGGCTATGTGGTTGCTTCGTTGTTTTGTGTAATCTTGCCCCTTAAATAAAACCTCTAGTGAAGGGATCCAGATAACATGTTTGTTTTGTCCTGTTACGCACTGATTACGTACCAACTTAATGCCTTATGCCATTAACCCTCCTCCTCGGTCACAAGGCTGTGTGTGAACGGCTTGAAGAGGCTCGCAACGCTAAAGTAAAGTTTACCAAGCATTTCCATAACACGAATGGAGTCGTTTACATCAAGAGTTCTCTTGTTCTGTAGTCCAGTAGACAAACAGGTTGTGCAGACTTTGGTGAAACAGTTTTCCTCAAAGCGGTGCATTTAAATGTGGATTCAGAGGCCAACAACTAACGGGACTTTGTAGTCACTGAGTGCAAATCTCCTGTACTAACAGAAGTGCATTAGCATTTCCTGACTAGGTACCTCACCAGAACCCAGCAGAATAGAATCATAAACCTATCATTATATACAGGTCCTCCTGTATTCAATATCGTGCATAATTGGCTCATTAGGGAACGTGTGCAAATAACTGCAACATTCCCGATGACTCATGTGCTTAACTCAATCTACTCTGACGTTCTTGTCGTTCCCTCGCCTCCTTATATGGCGAGGTTAACGTAACACTGTCCTTTCCCGAACTTCCACAAACACGCCGCCTGGACATTTCTCGAATAATCTGGAAAACGCTTTGTGTTGCCGTTCGATTGTTGTTAGTCATGTGTTTGCTCACGTGAGTAGTGTGGGGAAGCTTGACCTTGAGCACCTTCTGTACACTCCGTCCCAGTGGGATGCGGTAGCCCAGCCCCAATCGTTCTTCGTTGTGTTGACACTGCTCACATTACATTATTAAATATGGAATAATTAAATTGTGAATTTATAGTTACTTAACATGATCTGCTAACAGGTAATAGGTTACATCTCAGTCTGTAACACCTGCTCACTTCTATTCCAAGACGTAAATGTACATATGCAGGTGGTTGCTTGTTTATTGCTTCAGCATGCCAGATAATAATAAACGAAATGCAGAGAGAGAAGCTGACGTTTTATAATATACAAAGACGCTCTCATCTATGTCAACTATATTTGCCGAATTATTCCATTATTTATTTATTATAATTAATAAAGGTAATGTATAAAATGGTATATTCACTCGTGGGCAATCTTAATAGGATAGCCATGGAATTTATTGTTCGTGCGACAAACATTTACTACTGCCACAATAATCAAGATTATACTAATCACCTTAAGTTACTAATCAGGGAAAAATATATATCCTACAAACCATTCATACAAATTAATTTAAGTAATTCGTATTTTAAAGTATATTGTTTCTTTACATATTTTCTTATAGGTTGATACAAACGAGAAGTGATGATAAAAACATTAATAACTGTGTTGCTATATGCTGGTTCTGAAATGGCATTGTTTCTATGATATCCAAGGAAAAATGGTACCTTAGCACTTAAATAAGTACGAAGTACGTGAAGATTTAAACCAAGAGCAACAATGTCTCGGAAATGGTTATTACCACGAAAGCCGGATATAAATTGTATGTTTTAGTGAGTTCTAAATATTTATTCGTGTACTAAGCTTTTGTCCATAATTTAAAATATTTTAATATGAAAGACAGTTTGTGAAGGGGATCTTCGTATCCATACTTGGAAGTTCCTGAGCTTATATACTAAGTTTTACATTATGTCTGACATTTCGTTCTTAGTTTGGTACTCTTCAAAGACAGGCAGGCAGACACTGGTGGTTCTCTTTTCTAAACATGTTTTCTGTGAGTTCAGGTCCCTCGAACATGTATTTCCGGTGAAACATGGATATCAAATTTCTCAATGTAATGCTGTCTACTATAGATAGGTCTGTGGTAGAGATATTATTAGAGTTCTAGCATCTAAAATTTCTTTTCCTTTTTCTTTGGTGGGGGGTGGGGGGAGCCCGATTCAGACAGGACATCTTTTATTTATCCTGGTTTTCCTACTGCAAATGCACACAATAAAGACACGCGCGCATGGATGTTTCTGTAGAAATATGTTTTTATTCAAAACGTATTTCTGATGAAGTGTATAATTATCAACTTTTTATGTGGAATGCAATGACACAATGACAACTTGCTATTCCTATTAAGTGTGTAGTAGAAAGCAAACAATAATTTGAACCAATTATAAAATATACCAGGATCAAAGCTATCTAAAATGTCCATTATACTAAAGATGCAAATTATTCTTATTAACATTTTACAATGATTCGTAAAAGTTTAATTGAACCTTGTATGTCACACCTGCAGTTATAATTCTGTGCATAAATCTAGTTTTAGATTTTGACTTAAAGATTTTCAAAAGTATGCGTTAGATTCTAACATAAACTCTCGTAATTTTTGCGGTAAACTACACAAGGAGATTTCAAATTATATGAGATAATATACCTTGTGTGGTTTACCAGGAAAAATGCGAGTGAATTGTAGAATTTAATATCGTGTTGGCACGTTGGTCATGGTAGCTCAGTGGTTAGAGTGCCGGACGGAGAACGGAAGATCGGTAGTTTAAATCCCGGCTTTGACATTGCATTTTTCAGTCTCATTCTACCCTTTGAAAGCTTGTCTTACACACAGTGGAAGAACAGTTAATAGTATTAATACTGTTCAAGTTGGTTTGACTGATAGCTGTCACCTGTTGCCAAAGGTTCTTTTGCAGACTTTGGCCACCTTGGCCGGTAAAGTACCTTTTTCGCCTTGTTAACAACCCAACAAGTAACTGTTGTAAAGTGCATTGCGTAGTACACTGTATCGAAAAGGTATTTACGTGATGGGTTTTGGAATCGATCTGACAACCATTTTAATAAATTAGTGATGAAAAACTAACTGTATTGATGTGTATACTTACCGTCTGCATGGTATTTCCACAAGTAGGGAACTAACAATTCGGAGATACTTTTCAACAAATTCTGTTTAACTTTTTTTCCCCAAGAGAAACTTGGCTTTTTGTGTACACAAAGTTTCTTGCAGAACGCTCTTGTGCACACTAATTGAATACTTGAAATAACAGTGGCTGAGGGGAAGGAGACAAATGCGATGGCTCCTGCAGCATACTGCGGATAGCACAAATACAAAGGCTTACTCGCCTGTTTTAAACTAGTAGTAAAAACAAATGATAGCCGCATGCTTCAAGCTGTGAACCTAATATTTCTCCACGAAAAGGAAAGGAGCCTTGTAGAAGTAAACAGTAACTTTATTAAAACTCCTGTCATCAAGCAAAATTAAATTATTCTCTGGCGTCAAATGCATTTGAGAGCTTTGAGAGAGCAGATTTCCATCTGTTCTTTTGAAAAGGCTGCTACAGCCTTTTAATGACAAAGAATATAGATAAAATAGTTTGTGATATAGGTACGTGGTTACCAGAAGCTGCATTTTGATTAAATAACAAACGCTACAGTGTTGAATTTATTAATGCTAACAGAGAGGAAATTCTGAACAAATAGTGTAAGGATGTATAAAGCTGCATTCCTGAAAATTAATGTACTGTGCATTTGCTGAGTTAATGATTTTTAGTTACTCTATGGCTAAGAATACGTTCCATGAGAGAGGAGATGTATGTAGGTTTAAGGGCACTCAACTATATGGTTATCACGCCCTTATAAAATGCACAGAAGCAAAAGCCAGAGATAAGTTTCAGCATAGAGTATGAATATGATATATACAAAATAAAAAGAAATATATACAGAATAAAAGAAAGTTATAAAATGGCAGGAAAAGTAAAAATAAAGACATCATTCTAATTCCTTAGGTTTGTGTTTACCATTGCTAAAAATGTAACACTCTTTCATCCGTATGTTTATCGTCCGCCACGACCTACGCAAGACTGACAGGTAGTTACAGAGAGTCTCGAAGGTGCGCAAGGGAAACTGGCGGCACATGACGGACTGACAAAAGGTTGTCGCACAGCAGACAAAGAGGTGCAAGGTAACCATGCGTAAATTTGCAGTGGCCAATGCATAACCGAGCCAAAATCATCTCGCGAAGAGATATGCGAATGGAGGTTACCCAGTTTATCGGAAGTTCCTTCACCGCGGAGAAATGACCACTCTTCGTGCCAGTATGACAAGGGCTCTGTGACTGCTGCTTTTGCTGCCAAATCCGCCATTTCATTCCTCGTCAAACCTACGTGACCAGGAATCCATGCACACACCACGTTAACGCCAGAAGCGTTTAAAATATGCAGGGCATCTGGATACGCTGTACAATAGGATGGTAGTTGTACAGTTCACGAAGGCTTTGAATCACTCAAAATCAGTATGCAGTTAATTTCTGATGGCGCACATATAGAACGGCGCGACATATTACGTGCAACTTCTTCTTTCCACAAGTTATTAGGCTTTTGCCTGTGACGCCCCCTTGATTAAAACTGTTAATCTTTCCATCTCTTCCTTGGTTTTCCCAAAGACCTTCTACCAATCGGATGGTACTCCATTAATCTTTTATGTCCTGTCATCTTCCATTCTTGTGACATGGTCCTTCTAGTTTTTCTTGCACGTAAGCTACCAAATCCCAGTTTATCTTCGACATTCCTTTTTCTGTCCGATAGTTTGTATCCAGCTACTATTAAACGGAAGCGCATCTCTAATGCTTTTATCCTTTGTTCATGTCGTTTTGCTACAGTCCTTGACTCACTTTTGCATACAGCTCCGAAGTATAAATGGAAATGCTATTATGAAAACGGAACGTAAGTGGTTCGGTTCCGTAAACATAAGCACATCCAATACCGTTGGTGCTTTTTGATCCGTCGGTGTCAGTTAAACATTGGTCAGTGTAGCCTGACAAAAATTTCTATAAAACAAGTGCATATTCTATAACAAGTATCGTGAACTTCCGGTATAGAGTCATTCCATGGGGCGTGCCAGGCGATCAAGAGCCTCTTCCCCTTTCAACAGCATTTCATGGTGGTTTTCCGAAAATGTGTAACGGTAATGCAACAGTTTTCTATAACCCAGTTAAAAGTATATCAAAACAGAATATCAAGGGACCAAACGAGCGCATAAAAAGCTAATCAGCAATATCATTGATCACCCTTTTAGTTCTTTAATTTATTTTTAACTATGTCGTATAACTACATATTATGTAACGTCCAGCAAATAGTGCGCAGGCGAGTGAGTGTGTGTGTGTGTGAGAGAGAGAGAGAGAGAGAGTGCATGTGTGTGTGAGAGAGAGTTTGTGTGACAATTAGATGTTTGTTTCTTGGATTAAGATTGTGAGCCTTGCTGACATAAATGCATTACCAATTTGTATTGTTGATCTTTCCGTAAATGCTTAAACTGGATGGGAGACAGTAATCTATGACATTAACTCGTCTAGCGCTTAGACGAAGCACCGCAGCAAAAACTTTCCTTAGCAAAAAGTGTTTAAAATAATGTTGTTTATCAACTCCTAAAGCTTGTCGGTCTAATTTTGGGACATCCTATATATTGGGAGCCGTTCATTTGAGAGGTGTGCGAACTCCAGCAAGGAAACAGTGGAAGGACAGTATTGTCCTTCATAATACATGCCTGTTTAGCCTTCACATTCGTAAATATTTCAACCGAATCTCTAAAAATACAAAAATCCACATTTTCGTATAATTGCTTTGACTTTATTACAACATCCCCGGAGCATAAAATGTATATTGTATGCAACACATGAACGAGCTAAAACGTTATTAATAACTTAGCTGATTATGTACCTTTTATACAGTAATAGGAAATGCTCCTTGGAACTCACGATTTTTCTAATCGCTCCAAACTTTACTTTCAGGTTAGCATACAAACTTACATTTTTGTGCAGGCATTTAACTTTGGTCAATTTGCGAGACAAAAACACATACACATATAGATTTTTCCACTTTTTCAATGTGAGTTGTGGAAATAATTCGTTTCATTTCAACTGTTTAAGATTTTGACTAGTGCAGAGCAAATTTTAAATCAGTAATTCCTTAAACCGTCATGAAAAAATAAGCTACAAAATGTGGTTCTATAATCATTTTGAACAGTTCCAAAAGCCCAAAAAAGGAATTGAGAAAAATTGAATTTAAAGATCATCGATAGGATCCCCTAGCTGTTTGTGGCTTTCATATTGTGTATATTAAAAAACCAAATTACGCAGTATGAAAGTAAAACTTTTAAAAATAGATTGCGAAAAATAAATATAAATGTTTCACGTTTTTACCAAATTTTGCGGACGCACTACTTTAAGGGTATTCATGGAATTAAAATTTCTGAAAATATAAGTTATTATTTTAATCATTTTCAGATGTGGTCTTCATTTTCTTATATGCAAGTTGTGTATGGCCCATTTGTAAAAAGCCTACGTTCCTTTGTTTGAGACCGCTATCTTATGAAGTGTCATCGTAGTGTCCTCAGAATGAAAATTATGGCTGTAAGCTTTGTTGTTCAGAAATATAAATGTTACGTTCTCAAAGTGATAGCACACTATGTTGATAATAGAAAGTGACTATTGCTACACTTATTTTTCTTTTTCTAAAATGCAGGACAAGCCAATAGTATTTTGCAAAATTTTATCTAGTAATAAAACAAGAGCGAGCAAGAAGAATCTGCGCCTAAATATTTCAAACTCTGTTGCACATTATAGTATGACAGTTAAGCCGAAATGCAGTAGCTTGTGGGTGAGAGGATTACACATTAAATTTATGAATGGGAAAAGTTCCTTTCTAGTATGACTTGGCACTAGTATGGCGCATAATAAAAACAAGTGTGTTACGTATGGTGCAAATTATTAACGAGGTAGAGTATTTAATGACCAAGGTTGCTACTAGGCGAGAATTCAGGCAAAAAAATCTTACGTCGACAACAATAGAGAAGGCGAAACATCCCGGCTTACAAATAATACCTGGCATAAAGTAACTCGTACTCTAAGAATATTGTAACGCGGCGCACAATAAAGGACAGTTGCGGTTGGGCTACCCCATCCCATTGGCGGTGGGTGTATCAAACACGTTCAAGGCGTGTCTGCCTCACGCGAACGAACACCTGACAACAATTAGAGTGGCATAACCAAAGGGGTTTACCAGATAATTCCAGAAGTTTCCGGCAGCCGGCGTATTTGTAGAAGTTCGAGAAAGGTCATGTCATCGCTATATTAAGAGGCGAAGCAACGGGCAGAGTAGGTTAGTTACAGACATGTAAGTCACTCGTTTCAGTGAGTGGCTCAGCTGCCTGTATATGTGAGAGACACGACACGTGAAGGAAGATAGCGAAGCAGTTAATGATTGTTGAGTGATTGAATTGTTAAAGTCAGCTCTATGAGAGACAGAAACGAGCGAGTTGACCTTACGAGAAGAAAACAGTTGTGAGTTGTAATATCACGAAAAACTGAAGACTGTGTTAAGGCCAGTAGAATAATTATGTATTTGTGCTAAAGTTTTAGAAGAAACTGAAGTGAGAAAAAATAACTGGACAGGACTTTTATCATTTTGTTACGTGGTGTCGGAAGTGGGATTTGTAAAATTGTTATAGTCTCGTTACCTGTTGGTGAAATAGTGATAGTTCGCCAGCGATAACTAAATTGAGGGAATAATCTCCAAAGGCATAACTGTGATAGGTTAACAAAGAAGGGAATTAATTAGTCAATTGCCAGGATCATATCAACGCCACCGGTATGACGAGATTCCGTCCCGTGGTGGTTCCTTTAAATCTACTGACATAGGGCTGTCGCATTAAGTACATAAGGGACACGGGGTCTGAAATTTCGACCAAAAATGGTAAAATTTACGAATTTCAGATTTTCACTTACCTAGGAACTTTGGAAATCAGGTGCATAAATAAAATGTCAAATTCCGCAGTGCATGTTGTGCAAAGACACAAACAAACATAGTTATTATTTTCAGTTTATGGCAAACAGTTTTTGTAACAAAAAATAATAAAGAAAGAAAATGTTCAGATATTTGGCTAATTTTTATGTAGAAATATGTGCAAATAGAAATAAATATTTATCTTAACAAATAGTGCTATGATTACAACAGTAATAACTGATTTTGTACTCATAATTATAAAAAATAAACACATAACATTATAGACCTACTTAAAAATAATGGCGCCAGATGTGTTTTGAAAATGAGCAATATTTTATGTTATTGATTGACAAATAATTAATAGGTCTATAAGTAACAGTCATTTGTGTGTTTGTGTGTTTGTGTGTGTGCGTGCGTGCGTGTGTGTGTGTGTGTTGTTACACAACTTACTAGTGACTACTTATAGCCCACACAAAAGTTTGTCATTAGCTTACATATTACAGAACTTTGAAATTTTTGTCCTCGTGTCCCTTAAAAGTTGGGCCCGGTTTTGAGCACGTGACCTTGGGATTAGTAGGCCAGTATTATGCATATGTAATAATTTTATACCTCCATCAAATCCTACCTGAGTAGAGACCCTTGTCAATCCTTCCGATCCTTCGTTCCTGAAGCTAAGGTTGGAAACCTCCGAGGTCGACAGAGTAAAGAATCCAATTGGCGAAATTTCTTCTGCACTTTCACGCAGCAACCGGGTTACCATCACACAGTATGACATGATTCTATATATTATACAAGTGGAATGAGTTTTCTCGTATTTCCCATTTCTGTGTTAATAAAATAACCCTTTGTTTTCTACCAGGCAGCCCGTTCTCTTGTTTGAGCGCTGCACAGATTATCCATATCCCAATTCTGGTTTTATCTCCATGGGTAGAGAAAATGTTCAAGAGTAAAGCTTTAAAACTACTGCTACTCTTGTTCTACGCTATTCATTAGATTCTTCATTTAGCCCGCATAGTAATCTAAACTTGCTGCTTGATATTGGAATTCCAGACTTAATGCAAGAATGTTTCTGCGTCAGTTCACTGAAACAGATGAAGTTATGGAAACACTTCAATGTTTTATTTTATTCAAAAAGCTGATAGGACAGTTCGTGAAACATTTACTTTGATACAAAGTTGCCATAAAACCGTTTTATATAAGTGATGCACTGTTAAAATTAGGGAAAATCAAAATCTTAAACAGCAGCAATGCAACTAATCTTAATGTGTTTTATGAAGAAGCCATTCACTGTAAAATAAAGATTAAAATTTCTAAATTAACCTTAAAAATATGACGTTCTTCATTTTCTTTTACAAGATAAATTTACTAAAGGTTGCTTTTCATTCGATTTATTGTTCTTACAGATAAGTATCTACTTGGTTGTACATTTCGTTGTAGGTACAAAAAGAAAAGAGTAAAGATTGTCCAATATTTTCAAAGCCGGTGATTATGTGATGACTTAAAAATATATCTTTGCATTGACACAAAAAAGAAAGGAAACGAATAGTCACTAGCCATTAGCTATTGCCAGTTGAGAAAAGCATAATATTTGAAAATTCCGACCAATAACAAAGAATAGCTCGGGAATAGTGAGTGCTAAAAAATATTTGAAAATATTTGATGTAAATTGTGTACTTTAACGAAAACTATATTCTTATAGTAAAAGTTAATCCTATTTCTTACTGTTTAACAAGTTTCTACAAGTCATTCAGAATAAGTAGGTACTTAAGGGCTATTTCTATAAAACTCGAAACAAACACATTATTTGTTATCAAAATGTATGTAACTGTGCGGCGCACAACAGAAGACGATTGGGGCTAAGCTACTTCAGAGCACATATCAGGCGGCGAGCAAACATAGGCACTCAAGGTCAGGCTGTATCGCGCGATTGTTTGTGTATTCGTGACTAACAATGAGCGCGGCTGATTGCTGGAACCTTCGAGAGGCATCTGGAAGTGTAAGTTCCAGAAAGGACCTCTGACGTCATCTCCGCTATATAGGGAGACGAGGCAACGAGTTAGAGGAGTTACGTCACGTCGAACTGAAGAAGTCTTAATGAATGTTAAGCGATTGTGTCGTCAGAGTTAGTATATAAGAGACCGAGAAGGTGAAGGACTGAGTCACGGTTATGATAAGAAAACTGTTGTGAGTTGTAATATCGTGAAAGACTGTAGATTGTGTTAACATTAGTAGAAGAGAACTGTGTTTTTATGCAAAGCTTTAGAAGATAAATGACGTAATAGAAAAATAACTGGACCGATTTTGTCATTTTTTTCACAGCAAAACCGTGACAGCCGCTTTTGAAAAAGCTAACAGTGAAGAAAGATTATCCATGCAAGGTGTAGTTTTAGAGGAAGAATTTTGCTTGAAAATCTTCGTGTGGCACACATGGAATATGTTGAACTTAAGCACCAAGTTTGATATCTAACCGACTTTTCGTTTTTCAGTTATGATTTTCACTCGTACATACGCATGCGCGGTTTTTCTCTAAAATGCTTTAGTTTTGGATTCAAGGAATCTCAAAATTTGTGTTACCGGTGAAATCTCGGTATCAATTTTTGGGTGGAATACGATACTCTTTCTACTTACTGTGGATAAGTAGTGAAGGTAAAAACTAAACATATACCAATTTTTAGGGTTAATTAATCTTCAGGAGTTAAAACAGAAATTACTTCTTGCTGTGCCAATGCTTATAGAGACTATGTTGAAAATAAAGTAACACCATATATTAATTTATGCTTATTTGCTGTAGCTTTAGCTACTAAGACCACCTCTCTGGCGCAGTTGGTAGTGCGCTTGCCACTGGCGCGGAGGACCCGGGCTCGATCCCCAGTACCAGCATGGGGATTTTATCCCCTCTGGGAGGTCTGGCACGGGGTGTACTCAGCCTCGTTAGGTCCCCGGGGGGACCAATTGAGGCGCTGGAGCTACTTGATGGAGAAGTAGCGGCCCCAGATCGAGAAGGCCGTATAACCGGTCGGGAGAGCTCGGGGCGCTGACCACATCCCACCCTCCAATACTGCACCCCACCAATGACGCCTGTAGTGGGCAGAGTTGGGGATGCAGCGGCTGTGCGGCAAGCCTTGCCCTTCATGGGCTGTTGCGCTAGGGTTTTTTCTTTTAACAGCTACTGAGGTTATATCGCTACTGTTAGCAGTTCTTTTTGAATGTGGAAACCTTGGTTTTCGTCCAGAACATCTGTTTAGTTTCTCGTGTTGATAATTATATTAAGAATTATCAACTGAATTTACAATTGAATTCCTATCATAATTGTACTGCCGTACTATGCTATTCTACTTTATTTTATTTTATTTATTTATTTATTATAGTTTTTATTTATTTGTTTATTATTACACAGAGTAAAGAGAAGCCTTAATTCTTTCCTAATACCATCCCACACATCAGTAGGGAACAAACACCTGTTTCATTTTAGTAACAAAGTGACGAGAATATTTTTGCGAGATAGAGATGTCCTCTCGTATTTGCTTACTCTTCTCTCAGAAATTGTTTCGTCAGTTCCAGTTTAATTCAAACCTTCATAAGCTACTAAGTATAACCTCTTGCTGTGTTACAAAATATGGAGTGAAGTCCTTCACTTTTTACTTAGACATAGTTACATCAAACATATACGTTTTGCCACATTTAAAATGGAGAAATTGTATATTGTACAATCGAAAAGCATGTACATCAAGGAATATACAATATGGGCATAACTTGAACCAGGAATTGTCAATGCTCTACAGATGCCAACTTCTTCAGACAATCTCTGATATAATCATAAGAATTTCTCTCTTCATAATAGTCTTTCTGCATATCATTTCTGAAATTATTCATAAAACGTCTATCCCTGTTAGTTATTATTAGAGCGAGGACATATATCCAGTGAAGAAGAAATCAGGTTGACTGCACGGCGAATTGCTTGCTTGACGTCATCGCTGCTACCTCGGACTGAGGGGTGAACAGCGTGCTGTGGTTCAGTATGACAGCTGTACCGTACAGATAGGGAGTGTTATTTTCTGTGCGATCCGTGTTTACATACGAGGTGAATAATGTCTTCAGCTTTAGGTGATGGTGAATTAAATCAGTTATTGGAAGAATTTGGAAGAAATAATTTCGTATTGAATGGTGATATGATACAATGTAAGTTATGTTATTCACAAATCAGAGATTCCAAGGAGAAACGAAAATTGTTGAAGCAACATTGCAATATCAAAAAACATAAAGCACTTTTTGCAGCATCAAGGAATAAAGAATACGACCATTTGTTACTTCAATCGGAGTTTTTTGAAGGCATGTGCAAAATGTTGGTACTTAGTAACATACCATCTCACAAAGTAGAACATACTGAATTTAAAATCTTCATAAAAAATACACTAAGCGGGAGCCTCCCAGTGCAACAACGCTACGTAAATAGTATCTGTCAAAATGTTATGATAAAGTTATGGCTCAAATTCGGCAATCTGTGAGTGACAATAAAGTTTGGATTTCCATAGACGAAACTCTGGATTCTGTGGGGAGGTTTGTTGCAAATGTAATTTTGGGAGTATTTTCGCCAGACAGACCTACTAAATCATTTCTATTGATGCCTGAAGTTATTGATGAGGTTAAGCACAAAAGTATTGTCAAAATTTTTCAAAAGAGTCTAATTTTGCTGTTTCCAGAGGGGATCAAAACTGATAATGTACTACTTTTTCTGGCAGATGGTGCAAGCTACATGCTAAAAGCAGCTAGAGAAATTGAAACTACACATCACCCCAACATGGTACATTTAACGTGCATCACTCATGGCCTTCATCGTGTAGCCGAAATGATACGCTTCTGGTACAGTGATGTGGACAGCTTCATTGCTAATGTGAAAAAAAAAAATTCTGAAAGCCCCAAGCAGGTTACTGATTTTCAAAGAAATGGCTCCTGGAGTCCCTTTACCTCCCCAGCCCGTTGTAACTCGATGGAGTAGCTGGCTAAATGCTGCTGTATATTATGCAGATTATTATGATAAAATAGTTAAAGTAATCAATGTTTTGGATAGTGAATACAGCTGTGCCATTAAATCTGCACAGTCACTGATTTCAAGACATTTACGTAAACATTTGTTATTTATTAAAAAGAATTTTCCAGATGTCACCAAAACTATTCTGCATTTAGAATCAAGAAATCACAAACTGTCATATGCTTTACAATTGATAGAAGAGCTTTATATGGAAATTGAAAATGTAGATCCTCCACCTGTCACCGAAGCAGTGCAAAATAAACTGAAAACCGTGTTGGAGAGAAACCCTGGCTAAGCTACAATGGTGCATATAAAAATTGCAGACAAAATTACATTTACGTATGACGAACACAATGCAAAATATCTAAAGTTTGCTCCCGTTACATCATGTGACGTTGAGAGAAGTTTCTCGCTGTATGAACATTGTTTGGATGACAAGTTTTACTTTTGAACAATTTAAAATATGTATTATTGTTCACTGCAATGTTTTTGTGGAATGAATAGATGACGATATGAACTGATGTAAATGGACTAGAGCTTCTTACACAGCCCTGCCCGTTTGTTTACATGTTCTGAACACCCGTGCTACGCCGTCTGCCAGTCACCACGGAGCGTGTATAGTACGAGCGCGCGAACATTGTAGGCGATGGGATATTTATCCTCGCTCTAGTTATTATACATGCTTTTTGAAACGGTTTTAGCTAATTAGAAACATACATAATGCTAAGGCGACTATGTTTAAATGGCTGCTTACTGTGACGTCGGGCACGGCAGACAGCAAAGGACGGCCGGAGCTAAGCTACTTCAGACCACTTACCAGGCTGGCGAGCAAGCAAAGGCACAAAGTCAAGGTTCTCCACAGCACTCACGTGAACGAGCACATGACTAATAACAATCAAGTGGCAACATAAGAGGTTTGCAGAACTTTGGAGAAACACCTGGCTACGTCATCGCCAGCGTGTTTGTGGGAGCCGAAAGAGGTCCATGTCATCCTCCTTATATAATGAGGCGAGAAAACATTAGAGAGAAAGAGAGAATTACAGTAACAGACAGGAGTCGGTCAGTGTCTCAGGGAGAGCGAGGACAGCTTTGCGTGTGTCTTCGCGCGGTGAAGAAGTTTTAATGAGGGTCGAGTGATTGTATCGTAGATTTAGTATATGAGAGACAGAGAAAGTGAACAAAGACTGAGTGAAGGTTATGAAAAAGGAAACAAATTGTGAGTTATAATATCACAAATGGATGTAGGTTGTGTTAACGTCAGAAGAAGAGAACTGTGTTTTCGTGCAAAGGTTTTGAAGGAAAATAAAGCAATAGAAAAGTAGCTGGACTACTGTCGCAGCTTTTTCCACCACAAATCCCACTTGCGGTAGCCTGGCATCGAACCCGAGCCGCATCGGTGAGAGGTGAATGGTATAAACACTCGGCTGCGGCGCGGCCCCTGTGAGATTTCAATATCGAGTTTTTGGGTAAAGTGCAACATTTTCTCTACCTGCTAGATCAGTGGTAAAAAAGGCCAAAAGACAAATGTAAAACAGGATATTTTTTCTGCATCTAGTATGCATTTCTGTGCCCTTGGTTATATTCCTTGCTCAGTTACTTTAACAATCTATACACCTTTTTGTATATTGAGTTCCCAGTTTGATAAGAAGCATGAAAGTAATAAACGTATATTTTGTCCTTCCGTTATTTACTTTGTTAAGGTAGTGGAGGGCACTTTTCGATTAGAGGGCGTGACGTGAGGTAAATCCTGTTACTAGCATGTTGTGCAGTGGCTAGCTAGGTAATCCTGAAATATATATTAAGGATATAGTGGCACAGCAAGGTGAGAAGATGTAAGGCGGAGATTCGGTTCCCGTCTCACTAGGGAATTCTCCCTGCGTCTTTCCCTTTATCAAATTACGGGATTTGCTTTTCCTGGTTGATGGCTTTGCCACGTTTTGCAGCATGCGTTTCTTCTTATTTTCTAAGCCCAAATGTTTTAAAAATAGAACTCGTGACGCAGAAATTGGTTTACTGTATAAGGGAACAAGACAGTCTATGCACTTCAGTGCAAAGACGAGTATGAAATATTTTTGTTTCCTCACGCTTTCTTCATTTTTATTGAAGCTATTTGCATCCAAGAAATTGCAAGAGACATGAACGTACCGAAGTTCCCCATAAGAGCATATTTTGCTAAATTCATGGCCCGTTATCTCAGAAACTATTTAGGATATCAGACTAAATTTGATGTAAATGTGTACTAAACTTTTCATATTCTTTTCGTAAACATCTTTTGATTTTTCTGGAAATAATAAACACCCAGCACTCTTGGCTTTGCTCAAAATCTCAAGCGAAATACAATCCATATTTTCAATAATTTTATTATTACTTACCACAAGTGCTGAAACAAATTAAACATCTACCTAGGAACCATGTCACCTTAAACTTCTCTGATCTTTGATACTCTCTAATTTTACATTTAGCAAATGTATTAGTTATTTTTAGCTATTTAAAATGCTAGAATTGCATAAAATTTATGCAACACGTGTATTATCTTTTCATTGTGACACTCGTAAAAATGAGCTAAACGTACACAGTCAAATTATACACTAGTTACATAAATAACTATTGTTCAGGAAGATGGGATTTGTTTTTGCAATTGTACAACTCTTTGATTAACATTTATGAGTAGTTTATTTTAATTAAACAACCACTTTATTAACAACCAAGTAGATCCACAGCAGTGCAAATGGATGCCTTTTATCATCCTAAAATCTAATTTAATTATCTTTAATATTTTCGAGAAAATGTTTAGTTGCACTAAAAAGTTTCACTATTCAAAGAAATTGCAATGGAGAAAGGAAATTCCCATACATTTGTCTACAAATAAATCAGTTTACCTGAGCATGCAGACGTTGTCACATTTAAGTAGTAGCATTTTGTAGAGTAAAACTCCCTCCAAAATGTACTAAAGTTTAGCTCTTTACTCCAAAGTATATAGGAGTTGAGATTCCTTTTCTGTAAAGTACTGCACAGTTTACAGTACAAAATGGCACGTGCACTACCAAATTGAAAAATATATTTAAATTATATTTAAAAATATAAAAAATATTTAAATACTATATTTAATATTAGTAAATGTGTAAAAATGTCCTTCAATAGAAGCAAAAATCCATATAAATATGTTGTTGTTTTCTAGTGCCTTGCATCTGGCAATGAAACCATTAGCATTCGTGCTTTCCAATACTTTTGAACTGTAGTTTCTTCTGATCTTAATGCTTCACAGGTCTTCAAGTGGTCTTCGTTCATTTCTGCTGGATCGTTACACAGGACACATATTGGTGAGGCTGAGATACCTATTCTGTAGAGATGACTTGCTAAGCAGTCGTGATTTGTCAATAGTCGGAAGGCTGCAACCGCTGTTTTCCTTGGTCTCTGGGGGATTATATCTGGGTTGGAAAGTACTGTAATCCATTTTTTTATCTTTGGCATTTGTTTCTATTTCTTGTAGGTATGAATGAGAAAATTTCTTAATGATCAAGCGTTTTATTGAGGAATATGAGAAATTGAATTTAGACTTTTGTTTTATTGTTGTGCCTTTCTTTGCAAGTGAGTCTGCAGCTTCGTTCCCCATGACTCCACAGTGTGCTGGAATCCATTGGAGATGAACAGTCTTATTAACTTTTTGGAGTTGTGTTAAAATGTTGTCGCATTCTCTAATTTTTGTTGACTTCTTTGTAGTATTTGAACATATTTCCTGAATTGCAGCTTTAGAATCCGAAAGAATTACTGCCTTGTTAAATTTACTCAAGGGAAGATTTAATAATTGTCGGAGAGCAATGTGTATAGCCTCTATTTCTCCATCATAATTTGTTGTGTCTCTGCCAACAGAATGATAAAAGGGAAAATGTGAACACGTAACTCCAGCTCCAGTAAGGTTTTCCTTGGAGGATCCATCACTATCCATATAAATATGTTTATAATATCAATATGACACCACTCGTTGAAGTTGTTTAAAAAAAGGATCTAGGAGTACATTTTACAATAGATCTTAGATTCAATAGGCACATCGACTTAATTGTATCAAAATCGCTAAAGTGCCTTGGCTTTATTATTCGAAATTCCTATTCATTTAAAGAAAAAACTTTAATTCAGCTTTATAATTCATTTGTGAGACAAAAACTGGAATATGCATCTATTATTTGGAATCCTAAGATGATAATGCATGTCACCGCAATAGAAAAAGTACAATCAAGATTTCTAAAATACATACTGTTTAAAAGAACTGGATATTATCCTACTTACACAAACTATGAAACCCTTTTGGAAATATTTAAACTTAAAACTCTGAAATTTAGAAGAGATATTGCAGGATTAATATTTCTGTATAAGGTATTGCATTCGATTATTGATGATATTAATATTACAACAAATGTATCATTTTATGTACCCAATAAAATAAGCAGATTCAGGAGGTTTTTCTTCACCTCCAGAGCAAATACAGAAATCCATAAAAATTCACCATTACACAGAATTATGTATTTATGTAACAAGCTTCATCATTTCGATGTAGATATTTTTAACATGTCTGAAACTAAATTTAAAAATGCTACAACAAAATTGGTAATAGTATTATCGTTGCTGTAATTAGGAATAGTACATAGAAAAAATTACTTACCATGCCACCTTCACTTTTTTTTCTTCCTTCTTCTCTTTTTATAATTGTTTCTATTCCTTATATTTCCCTTTCTGTATTAGTTTATGTTCATTTATGTTTTTCTTGTATTTTATTTGAGTGTGTATATTATTATATGTAAACACCTATGTATGATGAACATTGTATTTGGGCTTCCAAGCCTGTTATGTTCATAAGAATAAATAAATAAAGATAGAAATCTAAGAATGTTGGCTACAATTAATTATGAAATTTAAGAGTAAATTTCAATATATAAGGTGCACGAAAAGCACAAAGTACATATCTTGTCAGTTTTCCCCTTAAACGACGTAATAATTACAAAATCTAACTTCGTTTGATTGTTCAATTGGAAGTTTTTCCTATTAACTAGAACTAAGAGGTACTTTTCTGAGGTAATTTATGTCACAAAATAAAGGCATGAACTTTCCTTTATATTTCTACGTTATTTTTCATTCTTCTGCGCCTTTAGCTATGTAATGTAACTATGGGATGGACGCTTGCGTTACTACCATATTAGTAAAGTATTTAAAATGCCTTTCTATTTTACAGTCAATGTCACCAAATCTGGGCACTAGAGAAGGGATTTCATATCGTTTGTGCAGTTAAAACCGTCTGCAATAGACATATTTGCCAATTTTATTGTCAAAGAATACAAACTCATTCTTTCTTTAATGTCTCACTGAGCACGTTTACAATTAAAAATAAATCTATTGGCGCCACACCGTCAGGGATTTCCCTATCCCTTTAAATAATCCCTTTACATTGGAGATTCTTACGAAAAATGTATTCATATATTCAAATTGGTTTACTTATGATACACTTTTGGCTAGGAAATCATCTCAATTTAGGTAATATCATTGCCTGAAATGGAGAAAAACCTAGACTCATTGTTCTCGTATTGAAATGTATTATTGTGTTATATGCATTGTTAACAAATTCTCAGGGAAAAAATAATAATTGCGTAAGATGATTTATAGACGCCCCAAGACAGTTTACTCTGGGAAAACTAAAAGATGTAACAACCATTATTTTGAAAATGGCTGAAGCTTAAGAATAAGTATATGACATTGTATTCTCGTTGTTAATGAAGAGAAATTCACAACATATTCTGAGAAAAATCCAGACAAATGATGTATTAGTCATACACTTATCAAATAACTATAATTATTAGGATTTTAAACAAATTGGAGTAACAGTTTTAGGAAACTAAAAAGCTTAAGAAAATGTTCTCATATAATTAATAGTTTAGGTTGGAAGAATTTCCTTGAAGATCTTCATCTGGAATACTTATATGGTCTGACTAGAGCATAAAATACAAATTTATCTAAAACTATGTATTGAATAAGATCTTATTTATGGACCTCCTTAACTGTTGTTTCTTAGCGTTCAAAGTTCATTCTGGGGTGAAATACATTTTAATTTTGCTAAAAGCTCCTTTATGATGCTCGATGTCTCCCTGCCCGCCTCTGTAGCGTGATGGTTAGCGTGTCTGCCTCACGTTCGAGAGGTCATGAGTTCAAATCAAGACGAATGTCGGATAACTTAAAGCTCTATGGACCTCGGGCTCATTTGAGCATCATTTCACCCATTTCATTCATTCGCCGTCCGATATGACATTACGTTGGAGGACGTTAACCAAAAGAAGAAATTACGTCCCACATTTCTATGATACAGCACGGGACCACCGGTCTTACTGCGTTTCCGAAAGAATCCATGATTGCTTTGATTATTTATTATATCCGATGTAATTCATTGACCTCCGCTGCATTTGAATCCCCGACCTCGGGAACTAGAATGTCATCTCTGCACCAAGGATACCCACCCTTTTGCTTGTTATTTATGCAATTAAGATCATGCATTAACACATTCCAGTATTAACACATTCCTTTCTAAAGTCAACCTAAGTAATCACTAATTTCAAAATCATTCTCTGCATTATTTATCAGTTCATTGACTCAAGAATTGATTTCTTGGTGTGTAGTACCAGAAAGAAGCAATTGCTCTGCCGTACTACATAGATTACTAAGTTTATATTCTTAGTATGCTAACAAAGTTTGGTTCCATGAGGTTTCAGTTGGAAGAGAAGAAACTTTCGTTAGCAAATACTTTATTAAAGCCGATGTATTACCTCCCCGTATCCTATATACGTGTTTATTTTTCATATGTGCAACTCTTAAAAGCTCTTCTTACTATTGTTCATGTTAATATTAAGCATTTGCTTGAAATAGTTTCACTCACATATTTTAGAAAGTTAAAGGGGAGTATGGGAAACCACACCGAACAGTCAGATGTTAAAAGACTGGACGCTGTAGGTATAACCTAGAAGCTCTATAATGCTTCCATGATATTGCGAGAAATAGCTGAACAACGACGACACTTAAATTTAAAAAATGCAAATCAATAACAACGGATACCTCGAAAATGTCAAATATATAATATTTGAAATATATTTTGTTTTCAGGAGATCCACAATCCGTGCCTTTGTCTTTCTCTTATTCTTTACCAGTTACACAAAATTATACAAAATTCCTTCAGAACGAAGAAAGTCCGAGAAAATTTAAGATATACATTTTACGTGTCTTGAAAGTATTTCAACATATGGTGTTCTAATAAAAATCGTTAAGGGAATTATTGAGAAAATCGAAAAGTTTCTAAACATAACCATGCAAAGGATAGCTTGGGCTGGGAGAGTCTTTTGAAAATGTTCGCATCATATCTTTCGGAGATGAACTTAAATCCCAAGCACGTTACTTTTCAGACGTTTCATTCTGCGGCTATGTGGTTTACGCTCATTAACTCATGCGAACCGTCTTTAAAAACTTTTTTTCACAATTCAGGGAACCTCGGAACCTATTTTTTCCTTGAAATCTCGATATCAAATACTTTAATGGAATACAATACCTTGTACTACATGGTAAGGAAATACAAATTGTACGGTGAAATATGCACAAATCTCCCTAATCGTTGCTATTAGGTTTGGAAGTAAAATCTGAATTAACAGCATTGAAGTGTAAGAATTTACAATTTTGATTCGAAGCAAATACTTGAGATTCGTTTCAATACACTCAACCTCACAACTGCTACATCCGATTGTCGATTGTTTTAATTGTGTGAGTAAAAGTCTCAAATTTGTAAAATTTAGGTATTAAGACCATTTAAATGCCTTTGGTATTTGTTTAAAGTTTAAAACGGCTTCAAAATGAGTCTTGCTGCAAACTTATCTCTTTAAAAGGTTTACAAGTACGCAGAACCGCGATCTTCCTGTGATGTTGAGGAGTAATAAACGCATTGGAAAATGTATAAGATTTAGATGAATAAGTTGCCTTACAAATTGAGGTGACAGGAATAAAAATCATTTTTCACAGAGTACCCTGGTGCAGGTTGGCTGTTGACATAATATCGATCTGTAGCAATGAATACGTAACAAATTGTCACTGGGAGTGTGAGGTAACAAGGTTTGCTTCCTCTCCACTCGTGGAATACAACCCCATCCCCTTCACGAGGCTTTTAACATGAATGTTCACCCTCCACCTGGCATCAGTATACCGCTTCTATGTTCCCCTTCATTCTCTGAAAGTTAAGGCGAGGAATTACTCAAATTTCTCATCTAAAATTGTTATTCAACATTTCTGAAAGTGCTCTAGATGTCATAAATTATACTATGAAGAATATTACCAAATTTAAACTTTCTGTCTTAAAAGTTTGCTCTACATTAATGATTATTTAATTAATTTACTGCTCTATAAAAGTGTTACTAACTTATTAGTTAATGAATATAACACGTCATTAGTCACTGAAGGACAAACTATGCAATAGGTAAGCTGTTTTAATTTTCTCGGTTGAAAATTATCAAAGTGGAGACATAAATGTCCTAATAAAATAGAACCATTTAATGAGATACGCGGTACAATAAAAATAATACTTAAAACAAAACAGGTCAGTAATGGGGGTGAGTAAGGAAAGTGCAATAAAACCTGAAACAGTAAGACCGGAATTACACTCATAAATATAAATTGAAAAATTTTCAGTTTTCAAAAAAAGAAAAAAGCCACGTCTGGCATGTAGTTGTCACGTCAAAAATGAAACAGAAGTGTGGGTATCAAACGCGAACCTCGACCTACGCAACTTTATTGTGGCTAACACCCCTCAGGAGGCAGGAATGAAGTGAGGGAGTCACAGAGCCCCAGCCAGACGGACCACAGAGACGCGCGGAAGTCCCTAACAAGTGCTGAGATATCTTCATCCAGGCGTCAGGGCCAGCCGAGCAGCCACCACCGCGAGTCCGGTTTCCAAAACTCCCCCCTCTCGGCGGAGGACAAGGCTGCCCAAATGCTACCTAGTGCCGAGAACAGCAGTTACCGGGCGCAAGCATCCGTGCCATCTGTCCGCCAGCATCACTCGCCTGAAAGCACACCTAAAACATGATATGGAAATGAAATGAAGGGAAATGATGGAAAGGAGACCATTGATGAAATGAAGCAGCCCAGCATTCGCCTAAGTGACAAGGGGAAACCACGCGGTTGAACCCGGAACCTCCCGAATGCGAGTCGCACACGTTGCCTCGGTGCCATCTCGCTCGGTTTGACTTTTGGTAAATAATTAAACAATTCGGAAATATTACTCTTATTAATTCTGTTGCGTAATATGTGAGATACTCCGATGTTTTCTTGTCCTGTTTAGGAGTTAAAGGGCAAAAATTAATACACAGCTACATACAAATGTAGAACGTTGCCATTCAAGGTATCCCATTATTTACATTACTACCAACTGCTGATCCCAAATATAAAATTAATATTTGTTTGAAGGTATAAATTGTTAGCTACATTTATTCGTTAGAATATTTTAAATATAACTTAGTAATTCTGGAGTGGTATTTGATTTGTGACTTAAACCTATAGAACCTACTTTGAAATATTAGACTCCTTTTCGAAAACGCATTTATTCTTTAGTTTATAGAAATACTTAATAACGTGTTTAGATACTTGCATTTACTTTTATTTTTCCTCTATATCTTCTGTGAGAAGCTCCTACCATAATTTAGGTAGGGGATTTATTTTATCTCTACATTTTGTATTGCTAGTTATATACATACAATGATCTTGTTGAATTTCTATTTATATGCAAAATTCATTTTGTTCTTCCGTAAAAGTAAATTACACAACATTTTTTTCGTTGAATTTGCAGCATAGCATTTGAAAGTGAAAGTAGATGAATGAATCTCATTTCTATGTTAATACCTATTCTTGCCGCTCTTGGAATATACATTTAAATTAACAGAAACTCCAAAATGTCTTTTCAACTAAAAGTTATGGCCTCACCCTTGGTCACCATGGTTAGGGGAAAAATAATAAATAAGAAACACTTGAAATTGGAAGTTGTACGGAAAAAATAACGAGGTAGGTTCCAGACAAAAACACCGTGCATACGAGAACTAATTTGGTTTTCCACTCATTTCCCTGTGTGCAGCGAGTTTTCGAGATTTTGTCCGATGTAAAGTGCAAACACGCCACAGGAAATCTCGTCGCCCTTTGAATTTAATTCGTGTATTCATGGCCATAAATGTAAATGTTGAAGTGAAGAAAATAAACAACGATTTACTACGTGAAAACTTCAGCAAAGTATAGCTTTCGAAAGTATCTCGACCCTTGAGGTATTTTATCTCTGCTGAAAGTCATAGTTATAAGATGCGTTGAATATTGCTTAAAATCTATTAAATTATCTTTGATCATATTGGTTCACAAATCAGGATAGCTTGTGACTTTAGCTGACACTCAAAAAATTGAATTCTTGCATTCTTGCTTTTTTCGTGTTGGTGGACTTCCAGTAGCGAAGTTATCGCAAACAATACGTACGGTGAAATTGTTTGATATTTCATACAAGCTGTGTCTAGCACAAGGTTGGATTATGTTGAATCATACTGGACAATGCAATTTTCGTCCGTTTGCTCCAAAAGGAGTTCCCAAATGGCGGCTTACAGTGTTGTAAGTAATTTAGCTTCTGGGTTTCATAGCTTAACCAGCTATTAGGTCAATAAATGATAATCGTTTTTTCACACAAGCGTAGGTAGGTGGGGTATAGCACAGAAATGGAATGATTTGGTAAGTACAGTATAAATGCAAATCACAGTACAAATGTACACATTTTATACCTGTACTTACCAAATCACTCCATTTCTGTGCTATATCCTTAATATAAATCAGGGGAAGACAGGTATCGCTGCTGTGACGTCAGTTCACTCAGCTCATATGCTCCCGTCCAAGGTCAGTTGAACGTGTGAAGTCACAGCGGGAAAGAGGAAATCAGTGCCGGACATCGCAGTTTTAATGCTGACTGTTTCCATTACGGAATAGTCCTAGATTATAAATAATTACATATATAGTGCCAATTCTAGTTTATGTGTGTATATATATTCTGCGAATGGGTATTACCCGGTGGCAGAGTTAAATGTACAAATTAAGGTTACATCCAATAGTAATACAGTCATAATACAATAAAGAACAATAATAAAAATATGTGAACAGTCATGTTATAACGCAAATAGAACAGGAATTATAACAATTTTGCCTGAGCTAGACGAGAGCTATACAGAACAATTAGGTGGACATTTTCCGACATTTGCCGTTTCGCTTTTCTTTAACTAGTTTGTCAATGTTAGGGCGTAATGTACGGCACATTTATAACCGAAGACTGCATGTTAGATTGTGACCTGAAAATCTGCTTCGGGATTTTGAATTAGAAAGGTTCATAACAGAAAAGAATTGTTCGCACACATACGTGGAACCAAACATACATAATACCCGTGTAACAAGGGCATACAACCTCAGAAATCTGTTTTGAGGAACATTCTTATAAAAATCAGCCAAGTCTTCCTTGTGTTTATATTTGTCCTGTAGCAAATTGTCGCACTGTAAATTTATCAATTCAATTTGCTACCTGCTAGAAACATTGTTAATGTCCAGTGAATACGGGGTTGCAAAGACCTGAAACGTAGTTGACAATGTTTCTATATCTTGAAGCCTGGTCTCAAACTAGTGTGAAACACGGAACTGAACATATGCGCCGCTGATCTAGGCAGCATAGCAATACACTGCTCTCGCCTGACGTCACACGAACGTACAAGCTGGCTCTTCGTTTAAATACGCCACACGGCCCGAAGTTGTCTTCCCCTGATATAAATATTAAACAATGCAAATGATTCTATACCCTGGTCTATCGCCTCTATTTATTAAAACGTAGGCTTACTCAGAAACCATGAAACATTTTAAAAATGCATAGCTATTATGCTACACAACGGATAACGAAACACTTTAGACTGAAAGAAGGAATAAGTCTCCAAGTGTTATACCTTTCAAATGCTTAATGTGTCCACCCTTGCTCATACGGCAAATATCTATGCAGTATGATCCGATATAATCCATCTCTTCCCATGCATGCTCCGGCATTTCAAGTTTGACCATAACCATTATCCCTTGATAATTTTAGTTACTTCGATCACCTTTTTAAAAGGAATATTACTTCTGCATGTTGTCTATGCTTCGGGTTCATCACCAATATGAATTCAGATGTTATTAAAATATCTGATGTGGAACAGACACATTGTCAAACTGTTAGACAGATGTGCCTTATATACCTACTGTATTATTTAAATGTCGATGCTCCTATCCAATTTGGTGTAATCATGTTAAAACAACATCTGCTGAAAATAGTGTTGGATTAAGCATGTTGGCCTTGGTTACATTCCCTTTACCAGTCGTACTGCAGGTGAGTATGAAATTAGTTTTCCTCAAAAATGTTCATCAGTGCTTCACGCCAGAAGGATTGATATTAAAATTGAAGTTAAAGACATGGCTATCTACTGCACTTGTTAGTCATTTCATCTCCCTCATTCTCTCTGTAAGTTCAGACTCCCCTCTGCGAAAAACCGAACCTATTACTGCCCAAAGAGAGCGTTTGAAAAGGACTGACTGCACGTGTTTGACCGGAAAATTGCCTGTCGTAAACCTGCGACATATGACAGTTAAGTAGTGGAAGAGAAGCGAAACTCAAAAGACGTCAGAAAGGTTCATTACAGGCGTTTTGCCTCCAAGGTAGTACTTAAAGTAGCAAGTCTGTTGGTATTTGAATCTATATTTTACATACTTTCCATCTTAGTCAGCTAATTCAAATATGTTCTATGCTCCCAAGAAACCAGTTATTCAGGAAATTCAGAAAAAACGTAATACGGCAAAATCCAGTCCGGCTGCTTATCCATCACTTTGTTGTCTTCTAAAATTTTATAGCAAATACACTGTTTTGCTTCCATCGTTAACACAGTGTACAGTTTTTCGTACTATCACAACTCACAACCTTTACTACTCGTAACCTTGTTCAGTCCTTTCAGTGTCTCTCTTCACTTTCTCTGTCTCTCATGTTTTAACTACGACGTTGCAATCACTCGACGTAGGTTGAATATTCACTAGATAGCTGATGATTCTGCTTTTATTAGAGCTTCTGGAGTAGCGAAAAGGCAACCACTTCGTGTGCAGCGCACTAAGTGCAATAATATTAAGTTATCCTTAAAACATGCTTTTTTGAAGTAGAATGCGCGGTGTCAAATAAATATCGATAACTTTTCAGTCACTTTCATTCAAACAAATGAACATATTTTACAGAAAAAAAAACTCAAAAAGTAACTTATGACAGAAGACGCAAAGAAAATATTTTAACAAACTTAGGAGTTCGCAAAGGTGCATATTAGATGTTGATTAACTATTCATATATGATGAAGCCAATGAAGAGTTTTCAAAGAACTACAGCTCTGCCACAGAAGACAGTTTCCATAAATTAATATATGAATTCCGAACCACAGCTTGGAACTTTAATCTAGCTATACATATATCCCATAAAAGAACTTTCAGCTTTCCAGGGCAAAACACAATTGCTGAGTAAAAAGAATTAATTATAATGTAGTAAAACAAGTAAAATACCTCAAATATTTAATCTCTGAAATCTATAATGAGAGATAATTAGATCAACAAAGAAAACTATGCAATTTTAATAATATTGTGGATCATTGGAGGAAGACTATAGACATCGATTTCACCGCAAATATATGTTTTGAGACCCCTGAAAGCAAAAAAAAGCATTTTTAGAAAAGGGTTCGTGTGTTTTTGTGTGTGTGTGTGTGTGTGTGTGTGTGTGTGTGTGTGTGTGTGTGTGTGTGTGTGTGTGTGTGTGTGTGTGTGTGTGTGTGTCTGTCAGTCTGTGGACAGCATAACTCAGAAACGAAAAGTTAGTATTTAAGTTTAATGTCTTTCAAGGATGCGACACGAAGATTTTGAAGAAAATAGCCCCACCCTAAACTACCCTTTACATGGAAAATTTTTCGAAAATTTTGATTTTCTTGAAAATGGCTCTAACGATTTTGATTAAAATGTCATATGTTTGAGATATTTTTATGACAAATGAAATGTATATCTTGAATTTTCTGGCTATAACTCCTGCAATGTATTTACTCTGGACGACTTTTGCATAACTGGTAAACCGTTAGAGATAGACCAAATCATACTATACAAAAAATGTAGATCTTGCTAAATTTTGCTAAAATACACAATTTATGTCGAAATAAATTTTCTTGTAGGGTGAACCATTTCGTAGATATTCCTTGTTATGTGTGTGAGTTTTGGAAAACTTAACTTTAGTGAAGTGCAACATCATTGTTGATTTTTTTTATATGTTAAGTGTGCAAAGAGAACGGAATCTCAAAGCTTTAAAAGACTTGACTATCGCTCAAGCCTACTGTATTCCCATATTCTCCTTGTACCTACAAGGAAATAAGCAATAAGGTAATTTGTACAAATGTTTATTTTAACTAACACGAACATAGCGAAATAAGAGTTTGTAAGAATGATTAGTACAAGAGTAGAGAAAGTCATGTGAGTGCAACACATCAGATCTGAATCATAGCAAAAATCATTGAGTCATAGCTCACATTCAACTGAAACATTCTCGGATTCAACAGAACAGGGCAAGAAAAACAGATTCAGTTTAGACCTGAGAGCTTCCAGAGTGAAAATCCTCCAACAAACTCCTCCAAGAGTACATCTAATATATCACGATACTTACTAATTTCTGTGCCATGTTACGAGACTGCAAATGCGGAAAGTGGTTGAGACTTTTCCATGAAATACACTTTGTAGGTACAGCCTGGATTAATTGCGCTCAAGCCACCGCTCTTCTAATTCATGTTTACTGCCATTATGGAACAAGTAGTTTTACGTTTTAGAGGATGCAGAATTGAATGCACATGACAATATTTTCATATTCCATAATATTGTGGTGAAAGCTTCATACGTTATAAGATTCGCGTCATTTTCCCCCTTTCTTTTTACTTTCAAAATAATTTCGGTTAGCACTAACTGGGCATTCTAAACATACCATTTTCAACAGTTTACTATGAAAAACAAAAAACTAAAGCCACCCAGTCTTCCAGGGAATACATTTAGGAAAATCTGCATCATGCACTACAACAGGTCAAATAGAATGAAGAAAATGTAGCAGACGTCACGTCAAAATTAAACAATTGTTCTCGAAAATCTCGCAAACGTATATTTTAGTGGTATACTGCAATTAATAAAGAAGGAAAAAGGAACTAGCAACCTTTTTTTCTAAGTTTAAGGGATTCACGATGATAAAAATACAAACTGCATATAAATCTTTAAGTTGTATTTGACACCCTATGATCACGTGTGCAAAGAAAACATAAAGTGTATTTTTTTAAAGTAATGAAGTGCAGTGGCTCCAAATTTTGGTTTTAAAATACATATTTCATACGAGATCGTATATTGGGATCTTTTGGTTTATATTTTCAAAAGTTGGCAAAAGTGTCTAATATTAATGTCAATTTTTTTTTCTGATTTCCCTGCCTCTAATAATAACCTGTACCAGAATATTCCCGTTTGGTAGGTTGAAGCTTTTGAAATACAAGATGAAACTGAAGGCTGCATAAAGTCTGGGCACTAACAGAACGGAGTAATTTGCCAAAGAAACGCATTCTGATGGTGTTCCAAACGCTTGCGAAACTTGGAAGGCAACATACAGTGGTCTGATATCATTTGCTAGAGGAAGGAAACTTAAGTAAACTGTGACATATCCCCCCTACTCTATAGTGTTCTCTGGTTACTTTTGGTGACATTTGTTAAATTACATCAATACCAGCAATTGCAACAGCTTCTAAAACATACGCATGGTCGTAGTTAGTTTCATTGTAACTGGTGTGTTTATTTGGATTTCTTTTTTCGCCTATTTCTTTTATGTCGCTTTAACTATGTAAACTTCTAGTTTTACTTTTTGCGTTTTTATTATACTTATACTTTTTACTTTAACACTTTAGTTCTCTCAAAATCGGCCATTTTTTAAGCTCCAGGTGGGCGTGTAAATGTCCCAGTGCGGGTACGCGTTCCTCGCTAAACTTCGTCACTACAGCTTTCAAATGCAATTTTCGTTTTCACTGACTTTCATTTTAGTCTCCTGCAGAGAACTTTGCTTCAGAGAGATTGTGGGTTGGCTGCGCTGAAAAGTAATTTGATATTCGAGCTGAAATGTCCTGAATCTGACACGGGTTTTGCTTGGAAACAGAAGTGCTGTCAGTGTTCTGTAATTCTGTATTCTTGCCAGGTTATTTCAGTGTTCCAGTTATATATTAGGCATTGTTTAGGTATTTAATAGGTTTTAAGTTAGTCGTTAAGTTTATAGTAAAGCATTATAAGCAGATATTTTTTTATTGGTATACAAATTAGCGGAAGTGCTTAGTGTAGAGGTTAGCTAAGCGTAATGCATTTCTTAATTTTGTTAACAATAGCAAGGCAAAAGAAAGGTTTTCATATTAAGAAACGACCAAGAAAACTTACAATTTTCAATAACGGCTATTGAGGCTAAGAAGAAAACAACAGAATGTCCTATATATTGTATCCGGAAATTTTAAGTTGATTAGATTCAGGCTAAGTACAAAAATATATTGTTAAACTTTAAAATCCATTTTTCTTATTTTTCAGCATTTTTCACTATGCAAAATTTATTAGCCTAAAAGTTTCAGGAGAGATTCAGAGACTAAGATATTAAAATTTTTCATGCACTAAATAATAATTGAGCTGAAATTAAATACCTTTTATAACTTATACTGAACATTTTTAAAATGTCAATAACTTGTATACAAAGCATTTTTCTCCTAGACTAATTAAATGTAAGCAATGCCTGTATGACAATTTGTTTATAAAATTATTAAAAATTTAGGAGAGATACACTAAGCTGTAGGGTCCAAGGGTCATTTCATATTAGCATGTCAAGAAGCAATTTATTATGAATAAATGCATTAATAATTTAAAAGCTGTGTGACGTAGTACATTGAAATTTTGTGGGTATACTATATATTGCATGTTCTGAGTATATGGAAAAATGCAAAACAATCGGAAAAACTGTGGATTTTTTAATTTTCATAGATAAATTGCCTTCATAAGTAAACGAGCTATAAAGCGGGAGATGAGGTCACCTCCCTCTTAAAAGATCACAGGTAACTCATCCGGTATATGAAGTAAATGGGGGTTAACTTATTCAATGATGCAATTAATTTAGCCATAAATCAGCTGTATCTGACAATATTATATTACTCCTCACATAAATACAATCTCGAAAAAAAGCAAGCAGACCTCTACACAAGAGGTTCGTGTAACTTCAATTACGTAGTATTCCTCTTAACTATTATTGAAGCTGTAACTGGAAGATATTTCCTGGAAACAAAAGAAGTAGGGCTCTCACAAAGAGACTTCCTGTAATTACTTTCGTAATCAGTCCAACTCTTAAGGTGTGTCAGGAACAAAAACCTTTGTAGAGCTCTCACCTTTCCTATTATTTGCATCAACGAAAATAACAGAAAAGAGAATTGTTTGTGAATATTGTCCATTTTGTTTGCAGGTATGGCCTTCCTGATCCATGTTTGAGCAACAAAAAACCGGGTTTGACTTAAAGGTAAGGCGAAATACAGCTAGAAGAGCATTAACAAATTTGGCAAGATGGATTGTTTAGCTATGTTTAAAAATATGCACCTCATTAGCACCATAAAATACAGTGCTTGTTAATGGGTACTTGTAAAAGACAATACACTTTCACTTTCAGTAGGGAAAGTACTGTATTCGACCCAAAATTTCGATGTCGATATTTCACCAGAAATGTTTAAAGACCCTCTGATAACAAAAAAAGCATGTTTAGAAAAACGTTCTGTGTGTGTGTGTGTGTGCGTGTGTGCGTGCGTGCGTGCGTGCGTGCGTGCGTGCGTGCGTGTGTGTGTGTGTGTGGGGGGGGGTGTTAAAACCCAAACTTGGTATTTAGGTTTAATGTCTTACTCGTACAAGATTGCGACACTAAGATTTTAAACAAAATTCTTCCCTCTAAACTACCCTTTAAATGGAAACTTTTGGTTTTCTCAAAAATAGCTCTAACGATTTTGATTAAAATGCCATATATTTGAGATATTTTTATGACAAATAAAATTTATATTTTGAGCTTTCTCGCTATAGCCCATGTAGCCCTGTTTACTCTTGATGATTTTGTACAACTGGTAAACAATAAGAGATACCCTAAATCTTACACACAACAAATGCAGATCTCGTTAAAACACAAAATTTATACTCAAATGCATTTTTTGTGGAGTAAACCATTTCGGAGATATTCCGTGTTATTTGTGTGAGTTTTGCAATAGTCATACTTTACTCAAATGGAAGGTCGTTATTTGTCTTTTGTGTCTTGGACGTGTAAAGAGAACGGAATATCAAAGCCCTCATTTAGCGACCAATTTACTATCGCTCAAAGCCTACCATATTCCCATGTTCCCCTTGCACCTACAAGAAAATTAACAATTACATAATATGTACAAATGTTTATCTCGACTAACATGAAGTTAGAGGAATGAGTTTGTAAGAATAGTTTGTGCAAGAGTAAAGAAAGTCATGTAAGTGCAACACATATTTTTGCATATCTGTATAAGATCTTTAGCTTTGAAGTTAGACGTTTATGGTCAAGTATTAGAATACTGATACGAGTCAAAAATAATATGTTAGTAGTATATGTCCTTCTACACTAAGTGGAAAGTGTATTATTGTGATTAAATATTAAATAATGTTGAAGATATGGGTAAATATATGTATTAATATACGATAACATAAGCATTTTATTGCCACGCCGCTTCGGTTTTTGACTTTGGTTTTGGGAGGTCCATAGATATCTTTGTGAACTGAACTATATAAGCTAAATAAAAGTTTTTGTGATATGGTTCTTCTGGATTTTGTCCCTTGATTTGTATAACCCCCTTCATCAGCTATGATCATATTAGGGTGGGGCGGCTCTGGATTGTGAAACAACTTACTGACTGTAGGTTAATAACAACGTATTTTTAACCATTTCTTCTTGCAAGCACACGCATATTCGTCTCACATTTACTGGGTGTCCCAAAAGGTAAACTGATCCGTTTCCAAATAGGAACCCCTGTCCGAAAATGCATGGTTTGGCCGCTGGAGGTCGTCCAAGTTTGATAACGAACGAATGTGACAATTTGTTAACATTCGATTTGGTATCTTAATGCGGAGGGTATGCAACCCTTTAGGCATCCGTGTACTGGGATGAACAACCTGATCATAATAACATTCCTGCGCATGCGATAAATTCCTCCAGAGAGTCCTTGGTGCGCATATCACTGTGTTTTCCAATATATTAACTTTTTTAACAGTAGGGCGACAGGTACCGGTACACGTCTGCTGAAATGACCGACATGAGCTCCATCACACTTTGATGTAAATGTGCGAATCACCTCAACGTCGCATATTCAAATCGATCGATTGGTAGATGGAGGACCTTATGGCCTTAGTGTTTGGGGCGATTGAAAATCGCACATATTGTGTCATATGCATGAGACTCACCATGCCGATATGGACTCTGTCGTAGGAAGTACACAGTTCGAAGCCCGTATATAATGTACACAGCTCAATAATTATTGACGAAATGATGCGTTACAGCTTCCAAACCGTGCATTTCCGGACAGGTGCTCCTGTTTAAAAACCGATCAGTTTGCCGTCCCGTACAACATACTAAACGTTGTATGTGTTATTTTGGGACACTGCATACTGTGACGCCGGTCCACGGCAGCGACAACACAAAAAATGCGGTCGGAGGCCTGGCTACCCCAAACCGCTGACACAGGGGTGATTGGAAGTTGCACTGAAGGTCTGTAATCCATTATGACAACTACACTGAACTATTAAAGTTACACATGGTAAATAGCACTGCTTGTTTTTGTACTTACCGTGTAAGCTACACTGGAACATTATAGCTCGGGATACAAATTGCACTGACGAAGCTTGTTGGATGTTTTTGCACCGCGACTGACTGTTGTTTACTTCACTTTGAAAAATAATAGCAGGTGCTCTTAACGAATGCGAAGTGATCAATTTGATCCTGTTCATATTTACCGATTTGCTTCTCCATATAGTGATGTTTATTGTCAAACAATTTTTTCCCGTGTGCTATTTTCGGAGCTGTTTAGTTTTATATACACCTCGGTCTGATAAGACGTTAGCTCTTCCACAGATACATATAAAGATGGATGACGGAACTAAAGCTCGCATTCATTCGTAGTTCGTCCAGTGTCTGCTAATTAACCCTTTACCTCGCTCATTTACACAACATACAACTGATGTCGTTAGAGTTCACTCTCTAGCACTAGACTCAATGACAAACTTTACTGGTAAAGTGCAGCTGTGGAAGTACCCCTGGTGGTGGAAATAAGAACTACCCCGTACTAGCAGCGAGATCTGGTTATGAGCATTGAGTACAGCCTAGAAAACTGCCCGAAAATACCATTACTGTAGTGATGATACATTCAGTACCTCAGTGCAGTTAATATTTTGAATTTGGAGCAGTTCACAAAATTCGTCATTTTCGGTGCAATTTACAGAGAATTGGTGTTAAAGCTGATGCTACTCCAGGACGATTAAATCAAGCAACATTCTGATTTAATCGTCCTGGAGTATTCCACGGACAGTGTTCAGAAATTTTTGGAGCAGACCACAAATGTATACCTATTGTAATTGAAAGAACTTCCACAAATGATTTCAATAAAGTTGCTCAAGGTAAAGCTTCCCACACCACTCCCACAAACGAACACGTGACTAACAACAATCGAGCGACAACACAAAGGGTTCTCCAAAAGCATTCGAAGAGTGCCCGGCGGCCGGCTTGTTTTGTACATTCAACTACGTCATCGCCGGCATAAAAGCTTGCGGAGTGCGTGAGGCAGGCAGTTTTGAGTGTGCATGCGTGCGCGCGCGCGCTTGTGTTTGTATGTGGTACTGTCGCCGTGAAAGATATTCACGAAGAAGCTTTAATAGGTGTTGAGTGATTGAATATTGTTAGTGTTTGAGAGACAGAGAGGAGAAAGACAGTGAAAGGACCGAGTCAAGGTTACGAGATGTAAACAGTTGTGAGTTCTAATATCACGGAATGATAACTGTGTATTTGTGCAAAAGTTTTGGAAGGAAATAAACCAAGAAAAACGTAACTGGACGGATTTTGTCGTTTTATATATCATTTGGCATGAAAATGTCTAAATTTTCTGGGTATAGCCTCCAAAGTCCTCTTCTTTCTGAATAACTGTTGCATAGTTGACAAATCGTAGGAGATACACAAAATTTTACTATTAAAAATGCAGAGTTCGTTAGAGGACACAATTTGTGTGGACTAAAGTACACTATTAGTTTGAATTTTAAAGCACTTATACTTTACTAAAATGGAAAGTCGTTATCCTTCTCCCTCTCTCTCTGTTTCTCTCTCTCTCTCCCTCTCCCTCTCCCTCTCTCCCTCTCCCTCTCTCCCTCTCTCTCTCTCTCTCTCTCTCTCTCTCTCTCGGCCAGGCAAAGAGATTGAAATTTCAAAGCTATTACATACAAGCTCTTAAAATATGTGATTATTGTACATACAATCGTGCTGTGTTCATCCATCTCATTGCACCTACAAGCAAATATAGAATATTCTGCAAACATTTATGTCAATTAACATGCAGTAGGTACACTAATAAGCGTTTGTATGAAGAGTGTGCACAAGAGCAGAGAAAGCCATATGCGTGCAACACGTCATACTTATTTGTACTAAATGTAGAACATTAATCACATGTGCATTAACCTTTTTACTTACTAATTCATGAATAGGAGCATAAATAGGTCTAGAAATTAATTTACTCCCTTTTATTCTTCTGCTTGCTATCAACTAAAACACACTCTCCACAGAAACTTCTTTAAAATAGTTAATTGCTTCTTCAACTCTTCTTTTCCTAATTCTTTTAAAGACTAATATCCAGGAAATATTTTGTTATAAATAATTATTATGCTTCCACGTTTAGTAAATATTGCAGTTACTTCGTTCCATTGATGATTATCATCAATAATAAAAGGAGTATCATGAATAAATTGCTTCATCGTATTAATCCAGAAAATTTGTCCAATAATGCTAATTTCCTATATTAACAAGCAATTACTTCATCGAAATCGTAATTATTTCTTCAGTATCTATAATTGAACATAGAATTAATTTTTTATGCGTATTTATTATCGCTACAAAGATCCATTTAATGAAGTTTATGATTGTTTTTTGTTTTACTTATGTTCTGTACAATTGAAAAGTATTTTTGAAGTTTATCAATACTAGAATTGATAGGTTTTCATGTATCGACATAAGTGCCCTCTTATAATTCTAAAACTGTATGAATTTGCTATAAACTGGTTAATCAGTAAGAAATTGAGGTTACAATGTATTAGGGTTTGGCAAAATATCAAGTATTGTACCACTTAGGAACGGTAAAATCAGGTGTTAAAATATTTTTTGTGACTTCTTGTGTCACTCATGAAAGCAATATATTTCAGATTTGCCGCTGGAGTGACAAGCAGATCTGTTTCACAGGATTATGAACACCACATTTTGTTAAAAATTCAGGATAGTATGACAATTAATTCTGTGAGCTCTATCTCTGATTTTTCATTCCACTGTGTTAAGTACTCCTTAAAAGCAAAATATTCATTAGACAACAGATGTGTAGTTTAGCTCCCCGTAGTTTTATATCAGTCAACTTATTAATTTCTCTCAAATGTTCAAAGACATCAAGTATTCTAAATTAGCACATGAATATCGCAATGCCGCTTCATATTATGTTTTTGAGCAGTTTTACAGCCAGCTTAAATGGCCTTTGAAGTGGTAGACTTTAGACTAACAGCGCTTAATATTGATGTGACATAATTTGTTTACTTATTGCCTCGATACTGGCGCTTTTGTTATTTCACGATGATTTTAAGTCGGAGATATGTGTCCTATAAGGACAAGTTACCATTCATTAGTAATGATCTATAATTATTGGTATCTAATATTTTATAAGGATTAGACTAGGAAATGGACGATTTGCAGAGGAAATAAAAGTTGGTAGCCGCTTAAGATAAGGCTGCAGCTTGTACCCGCAATGTTTTGATATGTATGGACGGAAATCTTAGAGAAATAAAAGGGAAAACAGCATTAGAAATCATACTCTTAGGCCTGGCGAGCATTACTCTAAAGGTGTGAAGAGAGGAGTCCCTCTCCTTAACTGTAGTAGCACGTATCAGGTAGAATCGGTCTTCGCGTTGTTTTTCCCTAGATTTCCGCGAGGGGAAGTAGGGGAATGTCTTCACACCTGATGAGTACTGTTTGTCAGGCCTGTTAAAGATATCCATGCTGAACATATAATTAAGAAACGAAAAATCTGTTGCAGGAAAATCTTTTTGAAATAGGAAATGGCTAGCAAAATATGAATTCAAAAAATCAATTAATAAAACAAAAGTAATGGCCCTCCAAAGAAATAACCCTCTAAAATCTAAAATATTAATAAATAAGACAGTATTATATCAAGTAAAGAATTTAATAATGTAGCATGTAATATAGTGTATCTATAAGCGACTATTTAAATAATATAGTAACTTCCACAATAATTGTGAAATAATATTAAAACATGAAAAAGAAGAAAAACTAGCTCAAAATGTTACAAGGTAGTGGCAATTCCAAATCATATGTATGGTTGTGAAAGTTGGAATATAAAGAAAAATGATTGGGATAAAATAAATGCGGCAGAAATGACATCCCTCAAGGCTTTTAAAGGCTGCACGATGGCTAAAAAAATAACTAAATCAGAGGAATTTAGTGATTGGTCCTATAACTGACAAAATAAAGGAATGTAGATGAAAATGGAGAAACCATTTGCAGAGGATGGACAGAGTCCGATATACCGAAGTAGTATATGAATTCCAACCGTATGAGAAAGATCATGGAAAACCAATGCGAAGAGGGAAAGAGACATCAGGCCGGAAAGGAAACATCTATTGATCCATGATGAGACGTAGATGATGATGATGATGGTGATGGTGATGGTGATGATGATAATGATGAGTTATATTTTGAGCGTAATTCCTTACAATTAGATTAAATTAGTTTCATGCCGATTCTAGTGCTTTAATCAGAACTATGCCAAATTTTGCTTTTTCTACAACTGTAAAAAAGTAACTAGTTATAGTAGCTAAGGAAACTATTGTGCTCCACCCAAAGATTTTCACATAAAATGCCTGTTTTGAGGTTCCTGAACCCCAGAAACAGCATTTTTAAGAAAAGGTGTGTGTGCGTGAATGTGTATATATGTGTGTATATTGTGTCTGGCTGTCTGTGAACAGCAGAACAATTGTAACACGAACATTTTCCATAAATTCCCCCCCCCCCCTCCAGTTCATCTCTTTTATTTTCTCAAAAACGGCGGTGGCAATTTTGATTAAAGTACATCTTTTTGAGAGATTTTCACGGCAAATGAAATGCATATCTCGAATTTTCTTGGAATAGTCTCTGAAGATTTTTTCATCTTGGCTAAGTTTGTATAACCGGTAAACTAGAAGAAACACATTCTTACGAGACAAAAAATTGAGATCTCGTTAAAGCACACAATTTATGCTATAGGTTTTTGTGGAGAAAACAATTTCCGATATATTTGTTGTTATTGGTTTGAATATTCTATTCAAATACAGAGGTTTTCTTATATATGTATATATGTTATTCGCTTTTTATCATTAGCCATCCAAAGAGAGCGGAATATCAAAGCGACCAACTCTTAAAAGATTTGACTATCACTTAACTCCACTGTATTCCCATACTCCCCCTTGACCTGCAAGAAAAATACCAATTAGGTAACCTCTGCAAATACTTGTTTCAATTATTACAAGTAGCTAGAGAATTGAGCGTTTGGAAACTATTTTGTGCGAGAGTAGAGGAAGCCATGTGAGTGCAATACATCATATTTTGTTTTAATGCATTTTTCAAGTCCGCTCCTACTGTTCGGTTTCGCGCCAGTATGTGATACCCGGAAATGGAGTCTGACAGAATCAATTCCAAATACGACACTCCTGTAAATAAATCTCTCAGAGTTTTTAAAATAATACCTGAGTATGTCGCTCCATTGAGGTACAGTGTATTTTGTTGAGTTAATGAATCCCCTAATCTAAAGAAAATTGTTAACTTCTCATTGGAAAATTATTTTGTGAATTTTATTATTGATGCGTTATCTATTATATATATATATATATATATATATATATATATATATATATATATATTTTACTGTCTGGCTAAGGCCCGCCAAAACAATTGTATTTTATGGTGTATTAGCTGATGCTCACTTGTTCATGTGTGGGTGCACAGTAGCGGTGCCAATGCCACGCAGCGGGCCACTGTGCCCAGGGCATAGCAGGCCAGGTTTTGGAGTGATGCTGGGTCGGAGACTGTTGGCATGAATTGCCCAGACTCACCTGTTTAATGTAGGTCTTTTGAATACGAATGGCATAAACAGTTCTTATGTAAATTTGTGGGCAGTAATATTCAGTGCCTAGTATTGAAACCGAAATTATGTAATTAAGGGGAGAACATTGTTAATAAAGCTGAATATATTAAAGTCTCAAGAATGGAAGCCTAGGCAGATTAGATGAGTGATAAGATTACAATTGTTTTGCGAGCAAAGCCTGGAGAGTTCAGCGGGTTGATTCTTATCTTACCATGACGTGCTCAAATGTTGACCAATGAAAATCGTGTCCTTCGCGTCGCCCACGCGATCACGTGCAAGGCAACTCACATTCGTCTTGAATCGCGCTGCCAGTACACATTCCTGTACGAAAGCTGGCGCGCGTACACATAATTCGGCGGCCACTAAAGGGTAACAAAGTTCAAGTATTATAGCGTTGCAGTTGAAGTTAGAAAGTTATTTAGATATCGTCGGCAGTTCTCTATAAATCTGGAAATAAAGCGAAATGTCCGTTAATTTTTCATTTAGTTCCATTCCTGCCACCACTCACGCATACCTTGCAGATTAGGACCTCTTGCTAGAGCTAGAGCTGGGACACCAAGCACAGGATAGGACATATCCTGGCGACGAGATCTTTTAGATCTTAAAGACATCTTCGACCTGAAACGGAAGAGGAGTGTGCGTCAGTATACAATCAATGTCATGCTGAAAAAATACAATGTACTAAAATACTAGGCAGCACAGTGAGTTTAACTTTGGAGAATATCACTAAACCCTATTACTAATTGTTTTATGTTGTTTGACTTATTTGTTCTAAGTAAATATTATGTTTTGTTCCTAAAAGCTATGAATCTCAATTTAAAGGATAACAGGATTTGAAAGATTACCTTATCTTCTCTCTCTCTCCTTTAAATTATAAGAGCCATAAAATACACATCTCTTTAAGAGGTGCACAGATGCGTAAATACTGTTCTTCACAGTTTGAGATCCGCTAGTACAAGGACTCGGGTAGGTTTAATAATCTTTATAAGCTGAGCCAAGTCATCAAAAAGTTGTAACAGTATTTCATTATGTTAATCAACTTCAACATAAGCCGAGAAGCCTTTTTCTATTTATGTCTCACACGCTAAGAAACATTGTTCTCATCATACATCGAAGTTATATCTGTACTATGCATCGTTCTAGACAATTCTGAAATAAAACGTTCGTTAGATTTATGCGCGCTGTAAGAAAAGTTCTACTGATACTCAAACTTTACTTCAAGTCTCAAATTTTACTTAAAGTTAAGTTTTTTCTTATATTTACTTACGGTGAGCCTTTATACATTTATTTGTCTCCTATTTCACATTTAATATGTGGCTACTTTTCACTAGTGCCATCTAGAGGTCATTGAGTTAAACATTAATGACGGCAGGTGCTTAAAAGTTGAATGATTATACAAATCCTTTATAGAGGTCCCTAGTCCCCAAACATTGGGCACACATGACAATTATGAAGTGGCTGGAGGTCTTCCAAGCCCCGCCCATGCCGTTTAGCTTACTTGGTTTAGTCAGCAACTTTTCTTTCCAATCCCTGATGTTTCTCAAATATTACAAATCGTTACTTGCAGATAATTTTTAATACTTTTGTTGCAGCTAAGTAGCCTATAAGAACACAATTACTATTATATTACAATTACCATTGTATCATTGATTTGCATAGACTCTTTTAATATTCCTATTTTATTGTAAAGTTCACGAATCTGTCAGCATAATGTTCATGCAGAAGTTTCCAATGGTTCATGAAAGACTGAGTTACTACAACTGATATGGCGGAAGCCATGTACTGTCATTCTTACTAGCACATGCCTTATTTCGAAGTTGGCTGTTGTTAACTTCTGGTCTACCATGACCGCTGTCCCATAGAACTCCAGTTGGACTTCCTCTCGTCTTCTTTCCAGTGATTTTAGTAGTTTCTCTGAGACTCCTATGTTTGGTAGGAGGAAGTAAGTCCTGAAGTCCTCCACTAGAAGTGAATACCTGCAGATAATGATTAGCATATTTGGTTTACGTTAATTTCAAAACTAAAATAGTATTTAACGGGGAGACATAATTGATGTATATTGGGTTTAAATTGTCATGGGATAGAGAAAAATCCATTCATAAAGTAAACAAGGAAGAAACCAAGCAGGATGGCTCAAGCGATAACATCTGTGGCCCGCATTCGGTAGGTCGCGGGTTAGATCCCTGTGGCCACGCACTCTGATATGGTTTTTTCCGTGGTTTCTCCATATCACCTAGGGGAATGCTAGGGTGCGTTTATCTCTTCTCTACGGCTTCTTTTCCCTTCCTTTCCCGTTTAATTTTGGGCCCAAATGACCTCTTTGTTGAACCCCCACATACATACACACACACACACACACACACACACACACACACACACACACACACACACACACACACACACACACACACACACTCGTTTAATTTCATTGTCATTTCTCAGGTTTGGTTGGTAGTGCGGTTGGTTCCGGCGTTAGCGGGCAGATGGCATAGTTGCTTGTTCGTTGGAAACTCTCGCCTTGGCTCTCTTTGGAAGCCACTGCCCACGCCGCTAGGGTCGCCTTGTTGCCCTCTCCTTGTGTGTGCGCCGGGTGTCACAATTTGGAACTGTTAGCGACTTCTATGGATCTCTGGGGATTTCGCTGGCTCCACTCTTCGGCGTGCCCACTCTTCGGCGTGCCCTCCGGTGTCGCTTCGCTTCATCCCTTCTTCCTGAGAAGCCCGCAATAGATCCACATCGAGGTCGCAGTGGGCGAAGTGTCCCCCTTCGTTACACACACAAAGGAGAAAGAGAGGGTATGAGCAAGAACTGGAGCTGGAGATTAAAAAAAATGATTATTTTCTTGTTTAAAGACGCTGTCAATTGCCAGGATTATATCAGCGTCGCCGGTGTGCCGGAATTTTGTCCCGCAGGAGTTCTTTTACATGCCAGTAAATCTACTGACATGGAGCTGTCGTTTTTAAGCACACTTAAAAACCATCGGCCTGGGCCGGGTTTGAACCCGCGACCTGGGGATCCGTAGGCCAGCGTCTAACCAACTGAGCCACCCAGACCGACAAATAAGTAGTCTTTACTGGGGGAGGGTCATTAAATGAACAGAAAGAACCTCTTAGGACCATAATGCTTGATTTAAACAAAACTGAATATTGGAGGGTGTTTTGAAAAGCGCAGAAGAAAAAAAATTAAATATAAAATTGAGAGGAAACCAAGAGCGTGGTAAGTATTTAAATAATGTAAAAACTAAATGAAAAGGTATGCTGAAATGAGAAAAAGGCATATAATTGTGGGTAATGATATTTAGTTAACAAATGTGTTAGTATTTCAAACAGATACACAGGGATCTTTTTCCTAAAAATGCGTTTCTTGAATTCAGAGGTACCTCAAAACATAATTACTATTTCCGGTGAAATCTCGAGATCGAATTCTTGGGTGGAATACAATACCTCCTTTATTTACTATGCGTAGTAGATAAAGCAAAAATGCCACACGTTTAAGGCTTTTTTTCGTTAATTTCGTCTCATAATAATGTGCCACTTGATATGGTCAGGTGCAACTGAAAATCCCTACTTTTACTAACGCGCCGCTCAGTAAATTGAAATTTTTATTCTGGTAATCCCTTTTGCAGCTTATCAGTGTGTTGCATGTAAAAGCTACATCAAATATTGTGACTATAAATCTGCACTCACTTTGTGTATTGTACCACAATAGGATAATATCTCCTTTCCAATTACGAGAACATGTAAATTCCATGAAAAGCCTACGTGGATTATTTAGCTTTGTAATTGAATTCCACCAGAAAGGGCTGGTGGTGTTGGAGAAAATCCAGATTTTGGTCAGATTGAATTTCCACAAAGTTGTTCTTCTGTAACATTCACATTAACTTTCAAACCACACAATCACATTCACTGTCCTGAAATTTTATTTTCTGATTTTAAGGGTGTTAGTATGACATAAATGTTATTATTAACATAAACCCTCTGTGATCTCGGGCTGGCACTTTAGAACCGTAAAATATGTTTCATTTACACTAGCTAACCTAATATTTTTGTGTTCGAGCTAATTGTCATACTCAAGTTGCATTCGACTGCTTTTGCCCGACCATGAGTCAAGTTTAAAGTATTTATAAAATATTTTTAATATTCTACGCTGCATGTTAATTTCACTGGTGTCCGACATTTTAATCATGTATTTGTTATTCGATTGTACATACCATAATCGATAGTTGCACCTTCAACTTTTATCCTCATGTTGGCCTTAACACAATAATACAGAGAATATTATGCTATAAGCTTTAAAAGTAGACTTTCAGAAACGAGAAGAAAAATTGAATTCATTATAATCTTATTTACGGTATTAACATCAATTATTCAACATAGTAGCCCTGTTTCCTGTACGTGAATCAATAGTTTTGCTCTAAGCTGCATGGGAATGGACGCAGACAGCAAAATGTGGATCTTGTGACTGGGTTTAGCAGTGTTGTTATGAACTAGTGCACATTTGATTGGTAGACCAGCGGTATTCTTATAAACTGATGCACCTTTTATTGGTGGATAGCAGTATCCTTATGAATTGCACCTTTGATTGGTGAATAGCAGTGAAGTTATGAACTGGTGCACCTTTGGTTGGTGGATTAGCAGTGTTGTTATGCACTGTTGCACCTTTGTTTGTTGGATAGCGGTACCATTATAAACTAATGCACCTTTGATTGGTGAATAGCACTGTGGTTATGAACTGGTGCACCTGTGATTGGTGGATTAGCAGTGCCGTTATGAACTGGTGCGCCTTTGATTGGTGGATAGCAGTATCCTTATAAACTGATGCACCTTTGATTGGCGAATAGCAGTATGGTTTTGAACTGGTGCACCTGTGATTGGTGGATTAGCAGTGCCGTTATGAACTGGTGCACCTTTGATTGGTGGATTAGCAGTGCCGTTATGAACTGGTGCACCTTTGACTGGTGGATAGCAATATCGTAATGAGTATGGGGAAATAATGAAATCTATTACAGTAGCGTGTAAGGCATAGTTGAGCATAAATTTGGTTAAATCAATATTTATATTAAACTACCCATAATTTTATTGATAAAAACTTTAAGTGGCCTTAAGAGTTAATTTGTACAACTCGTGCTATAAAATATCATATAGTAGGACTTTCATGTATTCTCCAAGTGTGATTATTACTTGGGAAGTTGGAAGCTGCAGGTATTGACGTAATATCGAGGTACGGTTCCACGAACTTCCTCAATTAATTCTACCATTTATCACAAAGTGTATACTAGTACATTACGAACTTTGCATGTTTCAACATGGTTTCAACAACATATCCACAGATGTATTCTGCCCAAAATTCAGAATCAAAAATGTATTGTGAATGTATAATGTGAAGCCCAGTGAATCCTAAAAGAAGTAATTTTTAGAAATAACTTGATGTATTTGAAGTTATAAACAATTTGGACACCTCACATTTACACGTTTTTCTCTCCTCCTTGTGAATGTATAATGTGAAGCCCTGTGAATCCTAAAAGAAATAATTTTTAGAAATAACTTGATGTATTTGAAGTTATAAACAATTTGGACACCTCACATTTACATGTTTTTCTCTCCTTACAAAATCACACATCCACATAACATAGTATATATCTCGTCACGGACAAACACTAACTCCAGAGATTATATTTCCCAAACTTATGGCGATGGCAATAGTTTAAATCCAGCCCAGACTGATGGTTTATAAGCATGTTCAAAATGGACATCTCCTATCACTAGACATACTGACATGGCCGCGCCGTAGCCGAGTGGTTAGACCACTTGCTTCTCACCGAAGTGGCCCTGGTTTGATCCCAGGCAACCGCATGTGGAATTTGTGGTGGACGAAGCGGCGATGGGGCAAGGCCATCTCTGTCTATACAGGCCTGGAGGCTGAAAGAGATTACGTTAATGACGTTATCATCGGAGGCTCATATTTAACACCTGCTTGTTTATTAGGGGAATGTAACATATCAATGCGTAGTTGGAATGCTAAGAAGTTGCTTGTGTCTTACAACGTGTTAGTAGTGAGCGAAAAATCTAATTACAAAGTGATGTAGCTTTTTAATACAAAATGCCCAGGAAGTGTTGTGTGCCGGGTATAACTTCAAACTATAAAACAAGTGTACAAAAGTACACTTTCGTTTCCAAAGGATCCACACATGAGACAGCAGTGGATACGTGCTATTCATAGGGATAATTATGAACCAGGTGTTGCTGCTCTGGTATGTATTAAATATTTTTTCTGAACAGCACATAGTGAGGAAATTTACTGCCACGCAAAAGGATGGAAGTGTTCTTGTAGTACAACTCCTAAACTTACTGAAGATGCATGCCCCTAGTTGTTTCCTAATTAACCATCCTACCTGACTTCAGAACCAGCATCCAAACGTAGGAATCCAGAAGAAACAAGAGGGGAAATGTTGGGAAGGGATGCAGCGGTATTTCGTAAAGGACTCGAAGATGACAAAATTGTTCATTTTCAGAGCTTTAAAAATAGAATTAGTGACATCAAATTAGAGGAATTCACCGTCATCATAAAAGTAACCATGTAACTTTTTGTGAAAATTGATACTGAAGAAATTCTTAAAATTGTAGAAGCATTGAACATTAATTCCAGTTTTATTATTCAGGTTCTACAGCATAAAATTGTAATACCCAACAGTAAGTTTAAATGGATTCTCGGTAAACAAATGATATTGGATAAATATGCTCTTTTAAGTCATGTGAATGGGTTTACAATAGCAAGTGAACAAACAGAACATAAACTACTTCAGGCCGCCAACATTTTAAAGGAACGTTGGGAGTAAATGAATGAAGATTTCACAGAACATCTAAAAACTAAATTCCTAGAAGAGCAGGTGAAATTGGTCAGTCAAAAGTTAATTAAATATACGCCAGATACCCTGTTATGGGCGTGCTCAGTTTATTTTTCTCACCCAGCAGCTTATAGACAGTTACATGATTCCAATGTTCTTTCTTTACCCCATCCTGATTACCTCAGACAACTTTCTCAAACCCTTAGTCCTGATAGAAATTCGAAATCATTGCATTTAAAATATTTATCCGAGAAGGTGAGAATGGTTAGTAATCACGAAAAAGTAGTAACTCTGTTATTGGATGAAATTTATGTAAAACCTGCAATTTCTTATAAAGGATAAAGAATATACATACATGGCTTTCAAAATATAAGAATCTGCAAAAACAGTGCAAACTTTTATGATAATACCTTTAACATCCCGGAATCAAGATGATGTGGCTCTGTATCCAGTGAAAAACTTAATAGCCCAAAAGCTGAATGGACAGATTGTCGTTGTAATTAAAGCTTTGACTGGATGTGGATTTAGGATATTGATCTTAATATCATATATCAAGAGAGTTAATAGAAACACTTTTGAGAACCTATGCAGTGGTTTTATAAAATGCCATTAATAACTATGCAAACCATGTTTTCCACTGACATCCTGACACACAATAACTTTTATTAAGAAATGTGAAAATATAAATGAATGCACGCTTCTTCCAGCGCAAAAATGCTCTTAACATGTGATTATTCCGTATGAATTGCTTGGAATGTGGACCTCGCGTTGTGACCCAGGCTATGTTACAACATAGATTAAATTAAATTATTTTTGTTGTTTAACGACGCTGTCAATTGCCAGGATCACATCAGCGTCGCCGTTGTGCCAAAATTTCGTCCCGCAGGAGTTCTTTTACATGCCAGTAAATCTATTGACATGAAGCTGTCGTTTTTAAGCACACTTAAAAAACACCGGCCTAGGCAGCATAACAATAATCCTAGCAATTGACAGCATCGTTAACAATGAAAAGCTTTGAAATATGGCAACTATGGGGGACGTAGAATATAGCAGCATTACTAGCCATGCATAACTAAAAATGTACTCAAAAATACAAGGAATACACCCAAAATGAAGAAATTATTTCACTATTAACACATTTTAATAACAAAAATATTTGTATAATTAAATAGGAGTCTGATTCTTATTTTATGTTGATGTAATGTTTCATCTGCATCTTGTTTTGCTGAAGTGAATAATAAAAGGAGTAATTCCTACTGAACAAACGAATAAGGGAACATGACTTTGGCTAATGAAGAAACAGATACCTCCATTCATTTATTATGCTTCAGTAGCACTCTATCGAACGTACTCCACTTTGAATGTGTTTGTACGAGTTGCGTGAACTTTTTCATCTCTCAAATCTTAAGGATATCCATGTCATTAGGAATGGCATATGGCTTCCCAACATAAAATAAATCTTTTACAGAGAGGCTTTCAAAAGTCACCAAAAGAAAATTCCATTCGTTAAATGGGCTATAAAAGGAGAAACTCTGCAATTAACCTTTACTTTTGACGTGTAAAAAAAACTTTAAATAAAAATACATCGAGGGAGAGTGTTTTGAAGTATACATCATACTAATGCTATAATTAAAATGCCATTTCGTATTTTGACATTTAGATACCTATCCAGTCTGTTACAGTGTTTTAATGAGAGCGACTAAGAATGGTCTATGCACGTATGTTTCGAAAATTGTCCGTGTATAAGGTAGTTTAAGGTAGAGGAATTTTCTTCAAAATCTTCGTGTCGCATCCTTAAACGATATTAAACTTAAATACCAACTTTGGTTTTTAACCGACTTTTCGTTTTTGAGTTATGCTGCCCACAGACAGACACACCATTTCTAAAAGTGCTTTTTTGGATTCAGGGGTCCTTAAAACATATTTCCTGTAAATCTCGACATTGAATTTTTTGGTGAATACAATACTTCCACTACTTACTATGCGTAGTAGAGAAAGTAAATCTTTAATAAAACTAACTCTGCATATGTGCATCTAGATACCGTGAAGTAAATATACAGAAAAATAGGTGTTTTAAGACCAGTATGTAGGAGCTTGTAAAAATAAAAAATAGGGATAAAGGAAGCCATGTGAATATAAAACATCCGATTTTTGTTTAATGTGGCGTGCAGAGCTTAAACGCTACCTGTTATTAAACTAAACTAAATCCTAGTGCAACCGCCCTTATCGGGACACGCTGATGTGATCCTGGCAATTGACAGCGTCGTTAAACAACAAACCTTATCGGGACAAGACTTACTGCCCGGCCGCTACGTCCCCCACCTCTGCCCACTACGGGAATCATGAATGGCGTGCAGTACTGGAGGGTGGGACGTGGTCAGCGCCCTGGACCCTCCTGGCCGGTTATGCGGTCTTTGTGACCATTGTCTGTTATTACAAGGTATTATCATAGTACCTCACATCCCATATCAGCGATAAAATGAAAGTCAGGTTTACGGGAAACCGTGGCTTTCTGATTAAACCATTAAGGGCACAGTTAATTAAGTTAGGAATTTAATTTGGCACTGTTACCAGTATTTGAACCTCTAGTACACTTCACCAATGGACGCGTCAGCAACGGTTGACCAAACACAATAGTGCATTATGTTGAAGTACACACATCCGCGATAGAGAAAGTGTGAGTTCATGTAGTGCTAATTTCAATGTTTAGGACTTGATGATTTAGACTTTAGAGAGTAAACTCTGAAATGGCGATATTTTTCAATGTTTTATTTTTTATTTTTTATCTCTTTTTTTTTTTTTTTTTTTTTTTAATTTTTCTGTCATATAATAGCCCTGACTTTCTAGTTTTCAAAAATACAGTTTGCTTGCTATTTGTTAACAGAAGTGTGTTTAATTTAATAATGCTTACAATCAGGTTAAACTGAGAACATAACGTTGTAGAAATGTCTTTTCAATATTTCTCAAAATTAAAACTTGCAACGTTTTTACTTTTTCAATCCCAAGAAAGTAGTCTTAAAATCGTGCTACACGCCTCATCCATACATCATCTTGAAACTTATTAGACAGGAAATGATATACTTAGCATAGATCACAAAAATCCTGTAGTCATTTAAACAAAAATTCAGTTAGTAAAATTCATTACTTTAAACAACCTATTTACTAGATATAACTGATGTTATTTTACATATTCAGAGAAATAAATTGTATTAAAGTCTAAAATACCTATATTTTTATAGAAGCTACATAATTTGAAAAAATACATAACATTTTCAATTTTTATAGTTTCCCAGAAATATGTTTGTGTTGGTAGTGTCAATATTTCTATTTTATTATGCCAATCATTAGCAAAATATTTTTAAATAATATAATAAAAAAGTTGGCTAAAGTATGGAATTTTGTTCGCAACGTATGTACCATAAGTTTGATGTTGGCAATGTATGTAATACATGGTCACCAGAAATGTACATAAGGGGATGTATTATACAGAAAAGAGCAGAAGTAAAACTAAATAAACACAAAATGAAGTCAGGAGCTTAAACCAAAATTAATCAGAACCAACAGACAAAGGAGAAATCCCTAGCAACCACGCCCTTCCAGTACTATAAGTTCCATTTCCATAATACAGAGAGAGACCCAAAAGCATACGAACCCCTGCGCGGTGTTTTTCCACTGCGCACCCGGAAACACGATAACGCAACTGCTGTATACAAGGTCATGCAGTTGGCTTGATTTTCTCTGTTCTGAAAGTGCACTACTGAGCTGACATGATAACGTGTGAGTTATTATCAATGTACTTTATTATTTTGTCATGTACTTAGTCACAAAGTGTATTATGGCTCAGCATTTGTTTTCTGCTGCACAGCGTGTATTTATTTAAGATTCGTATGTGTTAACTCAGTCAGCTCGCCAAGCGAAAGTGCGATTTATAGAAAGATTTCCAGGTGATATGCGATTTCTATCTCTGGGGTAACTTAAAATATAAAGTGTACAAGACCAACCCACATACCCTGAAAGAATTAAAACAAAATATCCGCCAGCAAATAGCCAGCATTTCTCAATCTGAACTACGGCGAGTGATGGATAATTTCCTAAAATGGTGCCAAAATGTATGGACAATGATGGTGGCCAGTTTCAGATCTCCGCTAATGACATTGGTAAGTAAAGCCTTTAAAAGTAGTTTAAAATGTTGTATGGTTTCATCCGCGCTGTTCTATTACAGCGGCAGTCGGCGACGAGTAGCCTTGTATTTCTTTGGAGACATCTAAAAATATTATATAACACACTTAAATAAATAACTAATTAAAACTCTTAGGAAACTATGAAGAAATAAATAAACAAAATAACTAAAAACATCGGGAAGACAATATGTAAAAGCAGTGCTGAATAACCACAAATACCAGAGAAAAAAAAGCGAGTACAGAAAATTGTGAGAACTAATGCGTTGCATTTCTATTTCAAACACATAGAAAATTGCCTGATTTTTGTTTGTACAAGAGGGAGTAGAGAAAGAAGTGTAATTGTATTTCTTAAAATAATGAGTAGAGAAAACCACGTGAATGTAATATGTTGCATAGTAAAATGGATAGCATGAAAACCTTTTTCATGGAAGAAAACACTTAGATGTGCCAATTTCCATAGCGATTGGTCAACTGGTATTGCAGTTTCATGTATATTAACATACATTTTTGTATACATATATCGATACACTAATTTGTTGAAACTACTCACATTCTACTTATTGTGAAATGATTTGACCAACTCGGAAATGTGCACAACTCACCAAAGTTTTATCGCAATTGTATGAATGGTGTAACGCATTCAGGACAAACAAAGAAACTTTCATTCTTATATAGGTTCATAGTTACGTCTATAACATTAAACTAGTTAATTTTTTATCCGGTTTTCGAAATCCTTTCCTTTCCTTTCCTTTCTAGACCATCTCTAGAAGGGAATGGACGAGAAAAATCATCTAAATAGGTCCCCAAGAAAGCTCAGTTTAATAAAAACGTTTTTAAAAGAAATATTAGAAATGGTGAACAGCTACCCGTTGGCAATTGGACCCATCGCAAAGTAGATAATGTGACCTTAGAAGTTACAGACAGCATGTAAATTAAATTATAAGGAAAGAATGAAGGACGCATAGTATTGCTATACTATTTCGGACAAAATAAAACATTATTCAATTAAAGTGCTGCGCTTCAAGGCATATTTTTGTAATGAATTCTAATTTATTGTTCTGCAGATTAAACTTGAAGTAGGTAACCGTGGCATATTGATTTATCATTATTGTGAATTCGTGCAGTTTTCGCTGTCAATTTTCTACGTTTTCATTGTCACTTCTAATGTTATCTAGTTGACTTCCATATCCCTTCACCTGGAATCGTGACGTAGCATGCCCGCCTCGGTAGCGTGATGGTTAGCGTGTCTGCTTCACGTTCAAGAGGTCGCGAGTTCGAATCTCGCTTAGGGTAAGTTATCCGGGTAAGGTTTTTTTCCGAGGTTTTCCCTACCATGGACCTCGGGCTCATTTGAGCATCATTTCACCCATTTCATTTCATTCATTCGTCCGATATGACACAATGTTGGAAAAAAAAGTGACGTAGCCGCATAAGAAGCAGTCGCTTGTTCATTGATTTACTCTCCGATGGATCGAAAATGCAAGAGCTTTCTAATCCTCCGCAGAAGCAGCACTCTTGCATACGTACGATCACATTTGATGTATTAGAAATGTACTCTTACCTCGCAATGTTCGTGTGCCTTAATCGTGGATCTCACTTCATGTAGAAGGCGCCAATCGACTGGTCGGATAAAAAGATAACTTGACGGTATAGCATGCTCACCTAATATAAACATCAGAAACTTCGAGAGATAGCGAAATTATTCTGTAGACATTCATTCTCCCAGTCTCCCGAAAGTCCAAGAATTGCCTCGAAATATCCAGGGCTTACGTAAGCTAGCGTGTTGCCCAGTGAGACAGTTTGTAATTCTTGATTCGCCATGAAGCTCAGTGCAATCTCCGATAGATGTTGCGGTGAAAGTTGCAAGTATAGTGAGAGCTGCTAGTGCTAAAGCGAAGTAACAGGGGAAATTAAACTTATCACATCAGTCAAGTGACTGAGAACTTAGAGAAGTAACGGGGCAAATTAACTTTGAGGAGAATTGTACGAGACTGTGTCAGTTAACGGTTAAACTTTAAGATGATCTATCAAAACGTAATTTCTTACGAGTAATACACTAGTTATATCACAGCTATATGTGTGATATTTTGTTTCGTAGTTAACGCTTGTTTTAATACATTAGTTTTCAAAACAAATTCACAAAATATTTTGTGTTTAATTGGTGCAAAGTTTGGGGTCTCCTTTATGTAACAAATGTTAGTTTTGTATACCTAACTTTCTACAATGAATATGTCGAGCCAGACATGAAAGTTCAAACAAGTAAATTGCAACAAAATACGTCTGTTCTTCATCAGTCGTAGTTAGAGTTGGTAAAACAGCTTATGTAATTTCAGCTTTTACTTCAGAACAAACATTTAAGCACGTAATTTCTCGACTGAGGAAACCCAAGCAATAAAGTTCATGTCACATCCCATGGGAACATTGTACAAGCGTATACGCATTAGTCCACCTTTGTAATGGCTTCAACTTTAAACGAACACTTCACTCAGTTTTTGCTGTAACTCATTAACGTAGTGCAACTTTACGCAAGATTTCACTGAACCCACATTGTCACTTCACCAACTTGAACCAGCTCCACTGTTCACTGCGGCTTCTCCTATGTAGAATGTCAATATGTACCAGGTGCCTCAACTGCTCTGTCTTTCATGTAAGCAATTATAAAACATTTTCAGTTGTTTACACTATTATTGTCTATTATCACGGATTCCACAGGCAGGTTCAGACCTGGAACTGCCTCTCATCACTCGCCTTCGCTTATAACTAAGAGCAGGCATCCGCAAACATGTAATCAATGGGGCCTCGCAAATATGACGTATCAGGGGCAGCGCTTACTCTGTCTCCCCCTCCCTCGCAGCCTTAACTGGCACTGCATACACACCGATCACGGGCGGACTGTCCTATCGTATTTACTTGCACTTCTAAACATGTCTGTCAAAGTGTAATTTAATACTAAGACTTAAAGATAAATTTCTTTATTTATAACTTTGAAGGATATTAGTTTATTTAACTTAAAGTCTTAGTATATTCATAGAATTAGAGTGAATCTAATTATTCCTGTTCTATTAAATTTGATATCTAGAATAGCACTCTGATGATTTCTTCTCTCATCATGTAAGGAACGTAAGGTGTTTGTTGTGCTCTAAAGTTCAAAAAGGCACTCATCAATGGAACATCAAGCGGCATTATGATACATGTCATAAGATCACCATACAATTATAGACAAGCATGTATATTTAAAGTAGCATAACACAGATGTAGTGTCCTTTATTCATTTTATTTTTTTTTTCAGGTCCAGATTGGACTAACCAACTGCAACAGCTCAAAGAGTAATATTCAGATAATACACCTAATATTAATTCAAATATTATAACCGATAGATAACTTCACGCCAGCTATGCTGTTGCTTTAGTCACTGAGGTGTTTTAGTGATGGAGATTTCATAAAAAATGTGAAAGTAAAGTTACCAACATAATTTGCCCTGAACAATATATTTTAGTAATATTGCATTATCACCACGAACCATACAGAGAATGATAAATAAAATAGCAGAAATAACCGAAAAAAGACTATAAACCGAGGTCCATGAAGTTATAGCCGTTTCTCTCGCATTGGATGAAAGCACTGACAACGTTGACACAGCACAATTGGTAATTTTCAATCGTGGAGTTACTAACAACCTCTCGATACAAGAACATATGCTTGAAGTCATTCCACTTAGGGAACATATAACAGGGGCAGAATTATTTCAAGCATTTAAGAAATATGTAGAAGAAAAGAAACTGAATCAAAAAAAAAAAAAAATTGTATCGCGATTAACGTCTGTTAATTTGCGTGCTATACTGAGAGTGGCTACTTGTGATATATCACTAGATTTTCATGGTACATTGCAAATAGAAGTGAATTGAAATATATTTCTCAAATATCTAGGCCTACCTAAAGTATCGTAGACCAAAATAGCTGGATTCAAGTATGTGCACTATTCCTTATCGTACTCTGTAGCGAGCGAGTCCACCACTGACTCTGAACGAAGGTCAATGCCATCCCCTGTTCTACATTACGTCATGTGCATTGCGGGTTGCACGTTGAGACGTCATACTGATACCTCGTTGAGTACATGTTTGCCGATGCCTGACTAAGAGCAAGAAGTTCACTCACGCCAGTGTCATGCGTTTAATGCGAACTGCCCCGATGCATTCTGCAATTCTTTTAACGCACGAAGGGTATCTACTGAGGTTAAAGTAACATAAATGGATCACATGTGGATAAGTTGTAGGAGCATAGCACAAAACTTAATGCGCATAGAGCAGATAGCGTATTAAAAATGTAAAGTCGATAAAATCCAATTTTTGTACACACAAGAATCATGATCATGAGTCAGGTTACCTGTTTCTAAAACTGTCCTGCTACATACGTCAGACATTTCCTCTTTTGTCCAGTAATCTATCTCCTCCGATTTACAACTTGACCACTTGTTTTAGCTGAATTTGCTTGTTTTAAGCCCTTTTGGCCCATATTTTGTTCAAATATTCTCAAAAATTTAAGCAGAATAGGGCATTTAAATGACCTTCAAAAATGGCGTAATCTAAGAAATTTCACCGCCAGACAATGACTGAAAGTTTGGGAAACATTTACATGCAGGAACCTAAAAATCGTCAATTTGATAATTTTTTGCTCATTTTTCATTCTCGGGGGGGGGGGGGGGCTAAAAACTTGTATTTTTGATGAAATACCATAATTGACTTTTTAATACAATTCCGCACACTTTACCCTAGGGAAAGAGATAAACGTGCAAGTAATTCGTTCCATTGCTCATATTATTCCTTGTTTTAAGGCCCATTATACTCATAAGAAAATTAGTTGTATATTAAAAACTTGATGAATCCCGCTAAGGAAAATAAAGCTTATTACAAGTTAATTATTACATGTCTCGAATAATTTAAACGTAAATGTCTGGAATTTAATTCACTTTGTTAAAATCGGCCTTAAATGATTTTGTGTTCAGTGTTGAATTTAAAGTTACAAGATATCCTCTGAGAATGAATGTCATCATTTAAGCCTTTGAAAACAAAGTTTCAAGTGTAAAGTAACGAGGGTTGCAAGACACTGAGGAAGCTGAATATTTAACAAGAAGAGCACCTCGTCTCACGGTTGTTTAGAAATTTAAATGGAAAAGTTTTTGAAGACGAGAAACGTGCGTGACATCATTAGCAAGAATTTGTTGCAAAGAAAATGTCTTAGAAAGTTCAGTCACAGTGCAGCTTTATTCAAGAAGTAATGCGGTTCCTTTCTTGCAGTGTACAGGTGTGCAAGAGAGTCCTAATTTCTCTCTCTCTCTCTCTCTCTCTCTCTCTCTCTCTCTCTCTCTCTCTCGCTCTCTCTCTCTTCTTTGTTTTTCATTTACAGAAGACGTTGAAACGAGCTCGTAAAAGTTTCCGGGCACATTACTCGAGAAAGTTTACTGAATCCTAGCTTTCTTTATCCTCGTTACAACTGCGACTGTAGTGACCATCTCCAGGTGAACAAAAAGTGAAGCATATGTATAGGTTCTTGTGCCATAAATTGTGCATTAATAAAATTTACTAGCAAAACAAATGGATAAAAAGGAGTCCTACATGTAACATTCCTATGACTTCGCTGCATTACAAGTTATGCCTAGAAAAATGTATTACTTTCTCTATTACTTTGCTCTAGTATAAAGAAGCAATGCATTCTAACCAAAACTTAACGATATTACACCAGAAGTACACGTTTTGAGGTTCCCTTACACCCAAAATAGCCTTTCTGAAAGAATATGTGTGTATGTGTGTTTCTGTGTACATAAACGTTTTAATTGTTCAAAATAAAACCTTAGTCTTGTACACCGAAAACAAGTTCTGCTTTTAAAACATTAAAGGAAGGAAACATCCTTTTTTAAAAACACTAATTCATTAATAGGAGCATGAATTGGCTTGTATGTGTATGTGTGTGTGTGTGTGTCAACAGTACTAACCCAAAACAAAAATTCTGTTAAACACTGGGACGGTATCCCGTGCGTAATAAGATATTTATAATTTAAATAAATATTTCCATATATTACAATAAGTTTCATATAGTACAAGAATTCATTTCACCAGAATGCAAGAACAGGCAGCGATATACTCACCCCGGAAGTAATAAAACTATATAGTATATTCTTTGTAGACCTATTTTTGTGCAACGGTCATAAAACATCATACATTGTTAGCAGAGCGTCACCATTGTATGACAAGAGCGTGGGAGCAGCAGTTTCGCGCGCTTACCCAATGAGAAATTCCGAAGCAATTCAATTTGAAATATACAACATTCTAGGCAACCAATAGAAATTCAATATTTTGGCAGGCAAGAGTAGGGAGGTTTGATATAGTTTTAGCAGAGTGGTCTGTCTACAATCCTAAGGAGAATACGACGTATTAGTATGTTTAAATGATAGAGTGAAAGTTTCCGTGCTACAAGACAAGCATCAGGGTAAATTCCATCCAACATTCATTTAGGCAATACCATCTTATGTTTATTCGGCTATATACGTTCTTGGTGATGGTGAAGTGAAGCTCAGGATACCGAATCATTTGGCATATTTATTGAAAGTCGGTCTATATTTATAATGTACAGGATATTCAAGTTTTAGCTGCTGAACATTGTAATAAAAGTGCAATTGTCTTTCCCTTTCATTTCATTTATTAATACTTCTTTCAATCTACTCTAAGATAACCACTCATTTTTTCCCACGACCTAATAAGCAGTCTCAAAAACAGCCGAGGCAAGAAGAAGAGAACCAAGAACGAGAAGAAGAGGACTATTAATTTAACATTAAAAATAAATAAATATATAGGCGCCTTAAACTCAAACAAGTTACGACGCAACACCAAAATTGATATCTAAGTTCAGCATTTTCCAAGATTTTGAAGATAATCTACCCAACCTAAACTATCCTTTACACAGAAAACTTTTAGTTAGTTCTCAAACGCAGTTTCTAACAACTTTATTTAAAATACACGTTTACGATATTTCCATGACATACAACACGGTTATCTCGAATTTTCTGCGAATAGCGACTAAAGTTTTCCTCATTCTGAATGACTTTTTTGTACCACTAGCATGTCGAAATAAGCAGACAAAATCTTAGACACAGAAAGTGTCTCTTAAAATTACAGTTTATACCAAATAAGATGTTAGTGGCATTATCATTTTCCAAATGTACTTTATTATTAGTCTGAAATTGCAAATTCTTATACCCCTTACTTTCTCTACAACATACATATCCATAGTAACTATAGCAAGTAATGTATTCCTTCCACATAGTACCATGTCAAGTTTTAACAGAAATGCACATTTTGAGATTCACAGAATTCAGAAAGCATGTTTGGAAAAAAGGCCCTGTGTGTCTGTGATCAACTCTCAAAAATGAAAAATCGGTCCCATGCCAAATTTGGTACTGAGTTTCAGAATGTTACAAATTGACAAAATCTTAAAGCAATAAAAACTGTAGCTCTTGTTAATTCGCCCAAAATTGTAAAGATTAAAAGGGTAAAAGTTGGTCATTGTTAAGATAGTTCTTATTATTGCTTTTAAATTTCCAAGTATGTATGCTATTTTGAAACGAGAAGTTATTGTTCCTTTTCTCTCATGGTCACACAAAGAACATAGAAGTTGAAAGCCATTACATGAAAGAACTTTTTATTTATTTATTTATTTATTTATTTATTTATTTGTTTGTTTATTTGTTTATTTATATATGTATTTATGCATTTATGCATTTATGCATTTATGTATTTATGTATTTATTTACTTATTTACTTATTTATTTCTCTTCTTCAGTTTGTTTAATGTAATTTATACACGGTCATATGTAAGCCTAGCAGCGGACTCTTTAAAATCCTATTGGTTTTTTTTTTTTTTTTTTTTTTTTTTTTTTTTAAGATAATTTAAATACTTGTATTAGAATGAGGGCGAGCGGTTAGACCGATTTTTTTTTTTGTTTTTTTTTTTTTTTTTTTTTGTTTGTTTTTTTTTTTCATTGCTGAGAAATAACGTTTCAAAATATGTATACGTCAGTCTATTTTTTTCTTTTTCTTTATTTTACTTTTTTTTAAACCAGACCTTTTATACTCTGCTTTCTTTTTTTTTTTTTTTTTTTTTTTTTTTATTTTTTAAGGAACCATTATCTTAAAAAAGGGTGGGAAGGGATAAGAGTAGAGGGAAGGTGATTTCAGAAAGGAGCAAATGAGGACTTCTTTTGCTTTACCTACACTATAGCACAACTCTTTTAAATTGAGTCCGCCTAGTTAGCCGCAGAGGCGTATGACTCATGTGTCGAAGAAGTTGCCTAGCCTCCAAGGCGTTCTCTCTAAAGATGGGAATCTTCCGAGTTGCGCGCCGATCTAAACGTCATATTGTCCTTCTAAAGTCTCTTCCAAATTGTTTCTGTTTGGTCGACTAGCACAATAAACATGTGTTGCAGAATAGAATATAAAATGAAAGTGGCTTCATATTTGTATAACTATTTTTTGTAACATCTGTTTATCCTGTTTATCCGTTGTTTTCGCTGCCTTCAAATTTTATATTTAGTGCTGTTGTTCACACGAAGAATAACATAAACATGGTGACGGGAAAAGGTTTTACTGGAGTTATACGTACTTTATCGATCACGAACATTTTGGTGCCAAAGCTCCGGGATGCAATCATTCAAAGGGGCGTATAATCACGGAAAGTACAGCTTTCACGAGAAGAAAGGATCAGAATAAAACGGCATGTAGCACTACTAAAGAGGTACCACACATCACTACTACACGGAGATAACAACTTACTTTTACGAATATTTAGCTGAACCTGTTTCAAAATAGATTGTAGTAAATTAGAAACACAACTGAAAATGGAAACAGTAGAGGAGTTTTGACAAGCGACAAGAAAATTAATAAATAATGAGGAGAGAGGAAAAAAGAAATATTGCACGAAACTAAACGAAAATTAAATTAAAGATAGTTATACTATAGGATGAACATGGAGCAAACCAGTAAAAGAAGTTACAGCAATTATCATAGATTAGGATATAAGGACAGCTCAACAAACAATTTAACCAGAATATATAAAACAAAGGAACCATCTACAACCACAATGTTTCAAAGGGAAGCTATAATTGATATCACTGAGTACCTGGGTGCAACAAGAGCGTTAAACGACTGTCGTTGTTCTTGATTAAATGCATGCATTGTATTCTTCAAACGTTCAACTATCATCTGTATAACAATTAGTTTGATATGACATCTCTAGCTGGCACGGACTCCTTGGAAAGAAGATCGCGTGCAAGGCTTTCGTTGCACCATGCCGTTCACTGACTGTATGATTCACATACTAAGATGGGCGCCAGTGATGGATATGTTAATTCAGAAAAAGAGATTGTCATTGATGTCAATAAAAGTAAGAGTGTTGGGCTAAAGAGACACAAATTTTGAATTGTGGAAACGAAATATTGCTGAGAAACTTCGAAACTCTGGTAAAATGTATAAGTCTGTGCACACAGAAAATAAAATACTAGCCAAGGAATTCAAGCCAGTTGCAAGAGGAGGTTGTCTTTGGATCATTATATTTTATATGATTTCCTGTCAGATTATTAGAGATTTCTATATACCAGGTGAGTCAGCCGCGCCTTATTTTTTTTGGAAGGTAGGCCACCCATCTAACGGCATGTGCGCCTTAGTCCAGTTTTGCGCTTACTAAAATGTATTGCTTGACGTTCTTAAAGAGAGGAATGCGCAAAATTGAAAGCAACAGTGGTTTAAGGGTCAGAACGTAATCCTCGCTAAAGTACACCTCAAAAATATACGACTCGTTTACTGAGAGCGAATTCCGGTTCCCAGCCGATTTTACAAACTTTTTATTAGAGTATACATAGCAACGTAATTCAGTAAACGCCTCGGAAATAATGGACCTATCATATGAGTACACTAACAACGTCAGCTAAAAAGAAAATGGTGGAGAGCAAGGGTTGGCTGCTAAAAATTAGGAAAAAGTTAGACACGCCTCATCCATCATGGACCCGTACAGTCAAAACGGACATATTATTAAACAACAGTTTATTTATATTTTTGCGTGAACTACGCCTCGTGTATCTCAATTAATATGCGTAACAGCTTTTGCCATTTAAGTAATAATATTAAAACACCCAGAAAATGATTAAAACTGTCTTGAAAGGCTAAATCAAGCCCGAAAACTCGTGAGGTGGCAATGGCATAGCGCCAGGCATGTAAGTCCTACTACTGAAAGCGATACGTGCTTTCAGTTAAGTCTCGAAATAGCTGAATTGGATTGTGACGGGTCCGGTGCGCTAAGCCCTAATGACATAGGTTCGAGTCTCAGCATTGTAAATATATTTTTTTTTATGTTCATCAAAGCTTGGAAACCGAATTCACAATAATCTAGTTATAAAGTCCCTGAGCGTTTAGGGCATTATAATTTGAATCGTTTTTGGTTGTCTGCTTTTTGTAATTGAACAGATATAATGACTTCTGTCCCATTGGACTGGCTTGATGTAGTGTGCTGCGAATGCCGACCCCTGCGTTCTCCGCACGTATGCTGTCGCACGATATTTTGTGCCAGTCTTTCATTATGTATTCGACAGACGAGTACGTAGATATGCTTTTGATCAACGGAGAAACAAGAACAAATACACCAGCGGCTCAGCATCTATATCGGGAGAGATATCCGAATAGCCGACAACCAACAGCAAAGATCTTCTGCAATGTTGAAAGGCGTCTGCGTGTAACAGCGTCACTTGCAAGAATGCCTCCTCATAGACACGCACCACAAACATCGGGTGTCAATGCAGAAGCAGTTTTCAACGCCTCCCAGAACAGTCCGCACACTAGTATACGGTCAGTTGTTCAGGAAATGAACATCCGCCAATCTTCCATAGTGTGAATATTGAACACTAATAAGTTCCATCCTTATCGTTTGTACCTACACCAAGCAGTTCACGGGAGAGATTTCCAAGCTCGAGTAACCTTTTGTGAATGGTTGCTGGGATTCGCATCCGGGATATTGTTTTCTGACGAATCAAGATTCCACAACAATGGAACTGAAAATCGTCACAATATACGCTATAGGATTGTTGATAATCCTCATTGGGTAAGGGAGGTAGCATTCCAAGAGCAGTGGGGTGTAAATGTCTGGTGTGGAATCTTGGGAGACCACCTTTTTGGACCATTATTCTTCGAGGGGCATCTAACAGTAGCATGCTACTGGAATTCCTCCGCAGCTCACCCCTTATTATTAGGGAATGTGCCACTGCAGCAGCGAATGACGATGTGGTTTCAACACAACGGTGCTCCTCCGTATCGGTCGAGGATCATCTGCAATCATTTGAATGCTGCACTTCCTGGTCATCGGATAGAAAGACAAGGACCAGTTTCCTGGCCTGCCAGATCATCAGATCTGACACCCCTTGACTTCTTTCTCTGGGATTATTTAAAAGAACGCATTTATGCAGAGGAGCTGGGCAATGTAGAAACCCTTCGTCAGTGTATTACAGTGGCCTGTAGAAATGTTCAACCCGCCATGCTACACCAAGTCAGGGGCTGCATCCAACAGCGTGCCCAGGCGTGCATTACCAGTTCGAGTACTTGCTTCGTTTGCAGATGCGTGTGCGAGAAATAGAAAAAGGGTCATTCCAGCGCCGCAAAACATATCACTATGAAACATTTTTAATAGCACAATAATTCATTGTCTGCAAAATTGAGTTTAACTTCCATGTTAAACTCTGACAACTCCTTGCTTTCTGTGCTCAAGTGTGTATAAATGATCATTATTTCAATTGCACCTATCTATAGCTGTGTTTAAACAACTACATAATTGTAGTTCACCAATAAAGAAGCATCAAATAATGCCATAAAACATAAATAAAACAATAAAATGAATATAATAACAATTTTAATTTGTAAATTTTGAGGATTGCACGGTAAAAAAATTAGTAAATGCAGGTGATTCGAACCACCTTCACAGCAGACGGATTACTTCCTAGTGTTGCGCTCGTCCCAACTGAGCTACCTAGTAACGTGTTAGGTAAACATTCCGTTTAAGATGTAATATTCGCTGGTTCCAGTGAACATGTGCAGAAGTGCAAACGTTCAGCTGTCTAATTACGAATATATTAAAATTCGATGTGATAACATCTATATTAGCACTAATTTCATCGAGTGTTAACATCCATGTTAAATACGCGGGTAGAACCAAGTACTTACTGTATGCCCACGACATGAAGGCTAGAGGGGAATGAAGGGCAGAGGGGGCTTCAATTGTTTACCTGCTCCGGTAGCGTATCTGTTTACTAGAAACTAGGAAATGAGTGCATGAGAATGCATATGAGTCACCCACGTTGCCAGATCTAATGCGCTTTGCAGTATTACAGGTGCAGAGATTTTTAGTATTATGCATTATTTGGCTCTCGCTGCTCGATGTATTCATGTTGCGGTATAAAACTCGAGAATAAGGGGCAGCTGACTCACCTGGTATATCTCTCAGTGAATTAGTGTATTTTTAAATGATGCCTACACCTTCAAAGACCATTTATCTCAACATGCCATTTTTCCATTGTATATTCTGTCGCACGCCACTCTCTCCTTGTTTAACTATCTGCTACCATTACTTAACTTGACATTTGCTAAGCCTAGCCCCATGCTTTTTCTGCTACCCCACTTGACTTGGCTTAGCGAGAGTGAGTGGACATCTATTTGCGGAATCGTGTTGGGAATGGATCGGTGGGGTATATTGTGGTTACATATAATACCAAATGCCTTTTCCTTGAATATATTTTGGAAACCTAAATAAATACAAGACTTAACACTGACGGTGTTAAGTAACAAAATATACATAAGAACGTTGAAAGTATGGTGAATGATAATATATATTACGAAAATGTAGTAAAATAAACAGTTACATAAAATAGACATGAATGTAAACTATTCTTTGTACTAAGTAATAATTCCTTCCTGACTATTTAACTTCCTGAGCAACACTGGTAGAATGGGCCTGACTCACCAATATAACTTGGCACACAAAAGTCATCCCTTTTAACCACACTCAGTTGATTGCGTTAGTCGGAATTATAACTATTGCCGTTTAGGCTACATTAACCGTGATACAAAGATCATCTACCCTGCTTTAGCATAAAAGCCCTAAAACACTAAACACATACATCTAAATGAAATACAGAACTGTTTGTCTCACCCAAATGTCTGGTGTGTTTTTGGAACAGGTCATTATCCAATTATGTTGAAATGAACATGCACATGGACTGTGGCACATTCCTGCATATCAACCATGAAGAATAAACGCGTCGTTCCTGCTTAATTCCGCGTATGCCCAGTGTATGCCTGAATTAGCATACATCTTGAAGAAATGGTGGTGAATGCCGACGTTGCTTCTCTACGGAGAAAAGTTGCTCACTTGCTTGCCCCCTTTGACAAGCAAAACCAAGAAACATGACCCCGTTGCCTTCGATGCGTGCTGACGTCACTGTTGGTGAACTGCTTGGCTCGATGAAGAGGAGCTTGCCGAGTAATGTTAGTAGAATTGAGAATTGCTAAGCCTATCGGCTCATTACTGACGAACATGTAGGCAAGTATGTAAGATACTAATGCTGAGCGCCTCGGCTTGATGAAGATTAAACCATAGTGTATAAGGCTCATACATTACGCTTGGTCGAAGCTGACCATACTTTGACTGACGAAGACAACTGGTGGCAGCGCCTAACGGAGCTCGACTACTTGACGAAGACTGGAGGCAGCGCTGAAGTAAGCATCGAAGACTGCAGGCAACGCACTTCGCGTTGAAGTGAAGATGAAAGACTGCAGGCAGCGCATCGCGCTGAAGTGAACTAACGACTGGTCGGGCAGCCGGATTTTATACTGTGTGCGGGGCGTAGCGGGGGCGAGAGGGGTTACGCTTACACCTCTCTAAGGTAAGGCCAGTCGATATCTCGAAGTGACGACCTTCCATGACGTCACAATTCTCTTGTTGCACCTAGGTATTCGATTGTAAGAGCATCACTAGAGAAGACTTGCGTTTGCTACACTACAGGATATTGCAAAATACACACTTGTAATCAAGAGGAGATTGCTATATATTGGTGCTGAAACACGTTGAAATCCAGAAAAGTTGCGTTTCCTGCAGTACGGTAGTAAAAGCTTTTCTCGTCATCATGTTTATTTTATTCTTCTGAACAACAGTACTAAATATAAAATTTGAAGGCAGTGAAAACAAAGGAAAAACAGGGTATAAAGCATGAGTTACAGAAACGTGAAACCATTTTCTCTTTATACTCTATTCCACAACATGGTTACATAATTCTATTATGTTATGCTAGTTGACCAAACAGAAAACAATTTGAAAGAGATTACGGAAGAGATTAAATCGCCACGCCGTTTGTTGATTCTCATATTTAGAGTGACGCCTTGGTAATTAGAGTTCACACTCGCTTCAAAGAATTTAGATCATAAATATTTGAAATTAACACTCCGTATTCCATGACAAAACTTTATTTAAAACTTTTTTTCCATTTTATGATTTAATTTTATGTCAGGTTTTCGTTTAGTGCGATTTAATATATTCCTCGTGACTTCTAGTGCTCAAATATGTTCTAAAGTATGGAATGTTACTTAACCGTAATTCTTACTGCCACAATTTGCAGAGTAAAGCGTTGTTTCCTCTTGCAATAAGACACCTTGCTAAGATCCAATAGCTTATACTGTAGAGAATGCTTGGTACTTTAGCACACTGATACTGGGGAACCTATCGTCTCACAAAGAAGTTTGTGAACTCTCCAGAAGTGCAACATGTCTGCACTTACCCAAACCAATCAGATAAAACAGGATAATACCTATCTGTCAAAAATAGCTTCACCAACCTACTACTAGCCCCTTTCTTTGGGCATGGTTTCGAAATTCTCTGTGATTTCAATGGCATCAATGACATGAAGCATTCATCCCTATCAAGAGTAAACTTACACCATCCTTCAGTAGCTGAAATGATTGAGAAGTTTTATTATTATTATTATTATTATTATTATTATTATTATTATTATTATTATTATTATTATTATTATTATTATTATTATTATTATTATTATTATTATTATTATTATTATTATTATTATTATTATTATTATTATTATTATTATTATTATTATTATTATTATTATTATTATTATTATTATTATTATTATTATTATTATTATTATTATTATTATTATTATTATTATTATTATTATTATTATTATTATTATTATTATTATTATTATTATTATTATTATTATTATTATTATTATTATTATTATTATTATTATTATTATTATTATTATTATTATTATTAGTATTATTATTAGTATTATTATTAGTATTATTAGTATTATTATTAGTATTAGTATTAGTATTAGTATTAGTATTAGTATTAGTATTAGTATTAGTATTAGTATTAGTATTAGTATTAGTATTAGTATTAGTATTAGTATTAGTATTAGTATTAGTATTAGTATTAGTATTAGTATTAGTATTAGTATTAGTATTAGTATTAGTATTAGTATTATTATTATTAGTATTATTATTATTATTATTATTATTATTATTATTATTATTATTATTATTATTATTATTACCATCGTTTGTTGAATAGTAAAAATATAACTGTGAGAGCATACTTCGATGTACATTTGATGTTCCCAGAATTAAATCGTATGTTCTGTAATCTCCACAAATACCTCGTTCCAAATAAACAGAGGATTATATGCACCTCATCTGCGCTACAGTTAAGTATTAAAAGTAATTTCGGGAAGTCACATCCCCAGTGATACACCATGTGTGTGTGTGTGTGTGTGTGTGTGTGTGTGTGTGTGTGTGTGTGTGTGTGTGTGTGTTAAAATAATTTAACAACCAAGTCAGGGCAATTATTTAAAATAATGGTTTTTGTGTTGCTGGAAGCTATACATTGGTTTTAGTTAGCATACTAAAGCTCAAAGGCGTTTTAAATGTGTAATATTTAAAAAGTTGCCCCAGGAATTAACAGATAAAGCATTTCAAAGATTCTGGCATTTTCTTAAGCGTTCAAATGTTACCAAAGAAAAAAGTTTTAGATTGCCTTTAGCGCCTATACATTCTTAATTTCATGGTGTATTAGCTAAGATACGTTTTCAATATTGTCTCTTCAAACTACAAAAGCAATTCAACAATCCGATACCCGGGAGCATGAACGTATTGTCTGACACATCCATCGTTATACCGCAACCACATGTGTAACTTGGTTTTATTTGCCCGTTAAATTTTATATGCGCTTTTGAATTTACTGCTTTTAAACATTCGCAGTCATTCTTAATAAATTCTGCACAAGGCAGAGAATAATTGTTCCATTTTCGAGAATTCTGTGATGGACCCCGTGTATCATAGACATATTCATAACAGTGATTTGCTCATGATAGCGTAAAGCGACGCATAAATATACGTCTCAAGACCATAAACCAAAACCTATTAAATATAATCAACGTATTTAAATGCGTTGAAGATAGAAGACAGTTGCCATTTCGAGGCAAATAAAAATCATTAACGATGCTGTAAGAGAAGGAATAACTGTTGCCGTTTTAAAATTTGTTTAGGCAAGCGTGTAAGCTGTGAGTATAGGAATTTGGTAAGATTTTATCTTCATATTGTCTCCCTATGTAGGATGAAACGTTGCTGAAAATCGTGTTTACGGTGCGCTGCAAAGCAGAACTAAGCAAGATGTTTCACAGAACATCGTCTTAATTTGCCGAGTTCCCTAGCCTTGCCCATTATCTAAGCCATTGTTTATTTCAAGTTAATGAACGTCTTTTCTGAAGCATCTCTTTCTGCAACATAAAGCTGCAGAGTTTTGTAACACAACGAAAAGGAAATACGCTTCTACTAACTGACTCCCAAAGTAAGCAGTGGCGGCTCACAGCCTAAGCTTTTGTGGGAGTAAAGATTTTGCGAGCAGGCTATCACTTTCCCCATCGATTAGAAGTCCCAAATGTGTCTAGACTGTACTTGTTTTGTTTTCTTAAGATGTTTTGTTTCTATTTATTTTTCCGATTGTTTTTTGTCACACACATACGCGCGCGCGCACTCTCACACACACACACACACACACACACACACACACACACACACACACACACACACACAGAGAGAGAGAGAGAGAGAGAGAGAGAGAGAGGGAGGGAGACAGAGAGACAGATACCCATGTTCCAGTTGGGTCTTGAACCCGCGACCCCCTACAGCGCCAAAGACATACGCTTCAGCGACCACGGCTAATAGGACCCGCATCCACTCGCAGTCGAATCCATGCAAATAAGGTTCAGCCTTAAAATCTTAGGTTCAGGGTTACTTAATAATGTTTTAATGATACCCTCACCAAATCCGGCTTGCAAAATCTTCTATATGTGCTACCGCTCGTTTCATAACACATACTTGTATTTTAATTGGTGCCATTATGTTCTTGTTGCACACTATACTACAATCGCGAAGTCTCTTATGATACACGTTCTTGTTTATCGAATTGACCTTGGATGTGCTGCATCTATTCTACCTCGAATTTCAATAATACACTAAAGATAGATATGGAATGGTTTATCAAAAATATGTACTTGAAGAATATCAGGACAGGAATTAAACTAAGGACGCTTACTCTGAAATCTAAGAATTCAACCAATAGTTTAGGCTTTAAATAAATATAAACTCGAAGCCATCTTACGAGCAAAGTCCTTGGAGTAAACCTCTGTTCTATTGATGTAAGAAATGCTTGTGTTCGAAAATGGTTCGCATTTTACATCATTAATAAATTGTAAACACCCTTTTCTTGCACTAATTTATATTTTAACCTCAGCATATGGTTCCTGGTGTAGAGACAAAATTTGTCAAATATTATTACCCATTACTTTATTTATAAAAGTGTTTATTAACTTTGCCTATCAAGATTATTGGCTACTGAATGCTATTGAGATAAAAGAAAGACTGGGTTCTAAAGACAGAATGGTTTTGATACTGACAGACTCTATCAGTACCAGCCAGGAAGTGAAATTTTCCTTGAAGATGTGCTCATCGTCACAAACTCCACTAACGTTGAATGTACAAAGCTCATATATCGTTTGTCTTTGGGGAGGAAATTATATTCTGCGGTTCTGCGTCCCTTCAAGTGGTTCATTCCATATAACTACTGAACAGGATTGTGGGAAGACTTGTTCCACAAACGCTAGAAAACAACGCAGAATTAGGTGAAAAATGTCCCACGTACAAGATGACGCTGAGTTATGAGTGTTAAATATTGACCTGAATGTGCCCCTACTGATTACTTCTGCACACGTTCAAAAACATCAAAAAGCGGAGAAAGTTAAAACGACATACCACACCTATTACATGGAGTTAATAAAATATTGAAATTAATCATGGTTATTATGAATAACAATATACTTCAGGCAACGTGGCCTGTTCCGTCTCCATGCAGTATTAATTAAATGGTCACGCCATTGTTTTCTTGATCGGCATACAATTCTTCTTCTTCTTCCTTGTGGTTTATAGTTACATATTACCTACTATCTTTCACAAAAGTAAATAGCCAACTTCATTGGGGCCTAATTCTCAGGCGTATTGGCATGGATGGTATGAGAATTAAATTAATATATGCTTCTCTTGCTGTTTGGAAAAGCATTATTTCAGCGATCATTAGCGGGCAAGCACTGCAAATTTAACCTCAGTGCACGTGCAGAAAATATGTTCTTATGGTGTTTCCATTAAGCTATGGAGTAGAGCTAAAAGTGATTCCAGTATTGGGTGCTAGGCTTACATACGTGAGTTTAATCTGAGAGACTAAGTTTGTGTGTTCGTTATAGCGGAACTGGTTAAGGTATGTTTGTTCAAATCAACATTGGTGGGCTAGCATTAGTTCGAACCCCGTTTAACGTTCCTTTTTATTTCCCTGTTTCTTTCTTAACGAGAACATCATTATTTATATAATCCATAGGAAATGTAAAATTTTACAAACTAATAGAATCTATTTCCTCCTTTAGGTGTTCTTACTCCGCAGGGCGGCGCCGTGGCCGAGCGGTTAGCGCGCTCGCCTACCACCTAGGCGGCCCGGGTTCGATCCCAGGGACCCGCATGTGGTATTCGTGGTGGACGAAGCGGCGTCAGGGCGGGTTTTCTCCGGGTCCTCCGGTTTCCCCCGCCATCTCATTCCACCGGTGCTCCATCTTCATTCCATGTATCATCAGTGTCACCGCCTGCGGTGCCGTAGTAGTAAAAGCGGGCGTTAAACACTACAAACACACACATACTCCGCATACCATTGAACATTCTAATTAAGTGCATTATGCAACTTGAGATCCGCTGTTTTCTCTTTACTAAAAGTTACAAGTTTGCACTAAACTATTAATTGTTGCAATTTTGAGAGTTATATTTCCATATCACTAATACTTGTTGAAATCTGTATCCATATATGAAATAGTTCATCTTACCTTATTTATTTATTCTTTTGTTTTGAGATTTATTATTCTTGTCTTAATGGTGCATTTATATGTTGTTTATAGCAAAATTAACTGTCTTACTCCTAATATACTTCGACTGCTTTCACTTCTAACATTATTTATTTAACCCTTATTTTTATGCTCGTATACAAGCTCTGTATAATTCGCCATAAATGCTGTGAGTTTTCTCTTATTGCGCGTATACTTCCTAATTTTGTTTTGTTGACTGCTTCTAATGCTTTTTTGTAATCTAAAAAGCCTAGGTAAGTTGAAATATTATATTTTCTGTACCTACCAACAGTGAGGGTACACAGACAATGCGCGATATATTTTTCCTACAATCTTCTGTTCTTCTAAAAGATAAGTTCTGTTATTTTATAATATTTTCACTCTGAGTATTCGGCTCAAGAACATTCGTTCCACACTCTCCACCTCACTTAACCTCCCTTCTACAATACCCTCTCCCCTCTCCCAGCGCAGACTTGCTCTGTTTGTTGCGATAAAAGCGTTCTCTAAATTATTCGCGATTTGTTAAGCATATTGACGTCAAAAGTTGACAATAGACGGTAGTCAAAATACATTGTGTGTAATGTGTAAAGCTCTGGAAAACTGCTAAGAAGGGGTGTGGGATTAATTCAGAGATATGTACGCAAGAAATAATTTCAAAATCATGTCAAATGTCTGTAATAATTGTGCAACATATACGTAAGGAAACCCAGAAAAGTGTAATTGAAAATGTAGAGACTCCAGGACGATATTTTTCCTCTCCAAGAAAGAGAACAGTACGCAACAAAAACCTCTCAGAGGTGGATGATTTCCAGAAAGGCATAATCCGATAGTTATTACAGGAGTTTAATGATCGTGGCAAATATGGCACACTTAAAAGCTTAGTGTTTTTAAAGATCAAAATAGAGCATATAGGAAGTATTACTTCTTTACATTATATTTTGAGAAACCTTACCTTATCGAAAATCTAAAAACAGGTGACGGTTTTTCTATGGAGAGAAAATATATTTTTGGGTGAGGACTTGAAAATTAAAACCAATGTATGACATAAAAAAGAAACTACTCTTGTCTTATTATCTATTGACAAAACTTGGTAAACTAAAACCATGCTAAAAAGTTTTACCTGGCAGGATTCCAAAAGAAACGGTGGTTTAAGCGGTCGTTAGATAAATTTGCATCTAATAATCTGCCATGACAAATATGGTTTCATAAAAGAGTCTGCTTTAGTGTTGGCGATGATCATGAACAGATGAATAAAGAAGTGTTTATTAAGGGGTTCGCCAATCTCCTTCAAAAAGCGGAAGGAGGAAGTATGCTAGCAATGGGCAATGCGAGTTAGCATTATATGTTTAAATAAGTCCCCGTGCAAATTCTAGGAGAATGCAGTTCGTCATAGCTTCAAAGCGAGAATGTACCTAATAATCTTACACACAATACTGAATAATAAACTTATTGTAACGAAACTTACCTATTATTCTTAATAATTCGTTATTTCAGATATGACAATTGACTACGCTTGCGTAGGAGGGAGAGGAGATAAGGCAAGTGACCTCGAATCATTTAGTGCAAGTGAAAACCCCATTATAATCTACTTGGCATTATTTCTCAACACATGTATAGCCTGTATCCAATATGAAGTAAATACCATAAAATTATGGAAATTAGGGAATGTATGGAGAAAAGCGGTTGCTGAGAAAGGAAATCAAATGTTGAAAACCTTTGACAGTCATATAGTAGGTGCGTACTGCTGCAGTATAAATGAACAATAAATAAAATGCGTAAATCATTGGATTGTCCATAAGACAGCAGGGAAGTGAGTTAATCCCAATGTTTATTGGCTGTATCAATGGCACAGATCACGGGTCACAAGGGACAGTGCATATTAATCATAGCGACCACCACAAAGCCAACTATTAGCATCACTTTAGTAATCGCTGTCAAGCACACTATATGAGTATGCGGAATATTCTGTGCCCCTGCTGCGATTTGCTAATGGGAATGGGCTGCCAGGAATAGCTAGTTTACACAGGGTGCTGATGGGAATTATATAACTTGGGGAGACACATACTGAACGCAACAAACTTGCCTTTTTTTTCTGATTATAATTCATATATAACTATTAAAAGGGTTTTAAGGTGAAAGTTATGGTAAAGAAGCTGTTTATGAAAGTACTTTATTTAGGTTTAAACCAGCTATATGCATTTTCTTTGTCTCATTTATGGTTATGGGTTTCACACTGAAGGACACGTTTTCCAATGAGGGAGGTGATTCATGGCTGAGAAAATAATGTGATTCGCCAGTAATTATGTGTGTTTATAGAAGTAACGGCCGATGAAAAGGTTATAAGAACTCCACACCAAACATTTAGCGACCAACGATGCTGAGAAGGTAAAGTTCTCATTCCTTTGGCGTTTTCAGAATGCCCAATAATGCATATTATGTCTCTTCGCTTGTTCTTTCATTTGATACTTTGTTTCTTCCCAGGTTCATGAGGGAGATGTTTTTAATGAAAACCAACTCAGCATTATAGGGAAAAAGTTTTTAAAAAAGCTTGTTAGTTAATTAGTTTAAATATAATTGTACTAATTGACTTCAACTCTTACCTTGTAAAATAGATGTCTCATAGTTCAACTGGCACATTCTACTAAATTAAAACTTATTACATGTCGCCTCGGTCAACGAGTAATACATATGATGTTTCATTACAACTGTGGCTAAGTCAAGAGTGCTATATAACCATATCATTAAAATCATATGTATTTTATTACAGTGTATGTTGTATAAGTATTATATTAGCCTTTATAAACTTTTCTGTTTTAATATTAGTAAGCTTTGCTATGCTTCGAGAGAGAGCTGAGTAGAAACTAAGCTTCTTTGAGTCCGGTTCGTACACTGCAGCAGTCAGCCAAATATCCAAGATACTTAGTCATTAATTTGCTAGGCCTTCTCATTCTGGGAAAGGCAAAATTTTCTACCACCATCTCTGACGTTTATTGAATAATACAGACAGAAATTTAGGGTCTAGTGGCTCCTTTAAAAATATTGGCTCATCTTATTAAAGTAAATTGCAACAGAATTTGGACCTTTCCCCTCCCAAACTCAACTTTTTCAAACGTCAAACAATATACTTACAAATTTTGTTGGTCAGTAGGTAGGTTATATAGTTATTTTCCTTCCCAACACAGAGCCTCACTGCAAACGTAGATGATTCATTCTTCCCTCTTTCCCACTTTCTTCGTTTCCACAAATGAACTGTTTATTTTAATATTTTTCATTATATGGTATCTTCTGCCATCATTTCATGGTTTATAAATCGTATGAATTGCTTTTCAGACCCGGTCCTTGAGGCAGCTTCATTTCTAGGCCCTCATAATGAATGGGAAAACAAAAGCATTTAGAAATCGTGCTTCAGATGTTAGATAAACAACGACGATTTAGTGAGTTTAATTGAAATTAATTTTCGTCGGAAGCACTACAATCAGCAATCTGTTATAAATAGGAGCCATTTAAAAAGATTAAAAACCATAATTTTGTCGAAAGTTCTGCAGTTATCTATTTATATAAAAATGGCAATGATTTGAAAGATTTTTAAGGATAATTTCGTAAAAGGTATAGCAGTTAGCTATTTAATTATGTAAACCGACAGATAAAAATATTATACAAAAATTGTGACATTGCGTTTTGATATCTGAGTGTATAAGGTTATTAATCTTCTTCTTCTTCTTCACTTCATGGATTAGGCTCTCGCCTGTTCCGCCTTCACAGTGTCTCCTTCCATCTTTTCCTCGACCTCCCTACGTCCCTCTTTCCTTTAGGACTATATTGGAAAACTACTTTTGGCAGTCTTGTATCATCCATTCTTCCAACATGTTCAAACCACCTTCTTCTGTACAAGAAATAAAACTGTTTACGAGTGATTCACGATTTCTTTATAGACTTCAAATCCATCCGTTGGTGCGACCCTTTGAAGATCAAACAAGGAGTCATACAGCTAGACGTCTGTAGCTGCGCCGGGTTATTCGAACATGAAATCCGCCCCACAATGCGGGCCAACATTAACACAAAGGAAGCTGAAGTAAAACGTAAATAAATGTTATAAAACTTATCATTTACAAGAACTTGCTCCGTCCTAACAGTAGCAAAATTATTTTAATATGCATTGGGTTCCCTTAGTCTAATCATGAATCTTAATGTAATTATTTCTGCCAGAGAAACTCCTATTTTTATCTTTTCGTCTTTCTCTTTATAATGTTACTAATTCGTCTCACTCTGTGACAGAGTTAATCTCTATTAATCTTGGGATCAATTTGGATTGGAAATACTCGACACCTCACCACAGCAACTCCCTAATACCTGAGCTTAGTTTGCTCAGCACACAGTGCTTGTTTTCAAATTAATACACTGATGTCACTTAACATTCTCCAAGCCCATAATCCATCAACGATATCCGCAAATTTACCTTCGTGTGTTTACCGTGTTCTACGGTTAGTTAATGTCCTTTCAGTGACATGGAACATTGTGGTATGTGCCGCACCACAGGAAACATCAACAGAAACTCCGAGAAAAACCTCATTTGCATTTGCACCATTTTGATCGATTACCAATCATGGTCACTTACTTGAAGTAATCTGAGGCACCGAAGTCTGTAACCCGCAAAACAGGGAGTTGTTTAATTGTTTTGTTTCGCCACATGACTTCATGCTCAGTATGAGCTAGTGTAAAAGCCATATAGGGGAAGGACGGGCAAAGCGGCCACTAAGGTTTTTGGGGTCTTGAAGTGCTGCCATTTCATGGGGAATGTGTGTACTCTTTCCATTCAACATCATCAGTCTCTTTGAGGAGCTCCAAACAACTCGGACCATAATGACCTAACCGTCGACGGGCTCTACTCTGTTTCACTCGAACTGATTAGCGTATCGCCTCTAAGTTATCACAATGAATTTTGATCATCCTGAAATAAGGAAATACAAATTTATTACTATTAAACCAAGTGACTTACCGTTGTTGTTCTGACAGGATGTTTTCTGGCTACAAAAATCCTGCTTCCGCGATCGAGTTGCTTCCTCGGATTTCGAGGGTAGAACGACTGTTGTGTAACGCCGACAATGTGGGCAAGATGGCCACCAGACTGCGGCCGAGAGCCGTCTAAGCACTTGTTTTTTAGAATTCATGTCAAGCTGCACTGATCGACGTTTTATTTACACCAATAGATCAAAGAGAACCAGTGGTGTTGGATGTGTTTGCGTTTATGGAACCGAACCACGTACTTTCGGTTTTCATAATAGTACTTCCATGTATACTGCAGACCTGTATGCAATATACTGAGCTGTTTTATGTGTGCCGTCGTAAATTAGGTGATTTTGAGTGATGCCCTTAGTGGACTTCAGAGCCTTGGTGAGCTGTACAACTCCCATTCTATTGTACAATGTATCCAGGATGCCCTCCATGTTTTACACGCTTCTGGCATTAACGTGGTGTGTTCATGGATTCCTGGTCACGTAGGTTTGCCGCGGAATGAAATTGCGGATTTGGCAGCGAAGGCAGCAAGCACAGAACTTGGCGCATTTGCGCATTGGCCACTATAATTTTTAGCACGGTCACCTTTTTAAACGGGATCCTGCTTCTCTTTGTCCGCTGTGTGACAACCTTTTGTCAGTCTGTCACATACTGCTAGAGTGTTTCTCTTTAGCGCACCTCCGAAACTCTCTGCAGCTGCCTGCCAGACTTACAGAGGTCTTAGCGGGCGATAATCAAGCAGTCGAAAAGGTTTTTAAGTTTTCAGCGGAGATTAATGTGTGCTGAGAGTTTGAAACTTTAGATATCTAATTTGTATACTCTTTTAACATCTTTGTCACTTTGTTTTAATTCTGCCTTTTGCCTCGCTGTTTTGTATATTTATTTTCCTTTTTTGCTAGTAATTTTATTTTGTATGTAAGTTTATATCTGACTTTTGCCATGAATTGTCTTGTAAGGACGCTGATGACCATGTAGTCGAGCGCCCTTAAACCTACATCTCCTCTGTTAGCCATGTTGCGGTTTATCCTCATCTTGAGTATTTTCCAGTATATAGCTAGTTTAGTATCACTTGACAATTAAGTGAGAATTTTCACAAAAGAAAAAACGATAATCACAATATCGAATATCAGAACTTCAGCAGACGAGTTGACAATTTTTTTATCGTTGTAATTTGTTTAAATTCTGCAACTTTATTAGAAACAAAACGTGTCCACATTCTTTTCTATGTTTAAACCATTTTAATCACCCATATCTTATTCTAAAGCTAGGGGTACTTTTTAAAACAATGATTATTTTGACAGTTAAATTAATCCCAAGGTTAGTGAAAAATTCTATTATATGTTAGAATGGTTGAAGTATATCAGCTTTCATGTCTTCGCCTCAATTGCAAGTCTCCTTAAAGGAACTGTAAACCTTAGCTTGGCCACTTTGCCCGGTTCTCCCCTACAGGATGCTACAATGGATTCTCTGACCATAAAATTTCTGTGTGAAATGGAGATACAATATGAACGGTCAAACTGCATTTAGCTTATTACTCACTGTCTCGTCGAACGAGATGGCTCAATACTAAAATGTGAGGTTTGCATTCTCGAGGTTATAGATTCGATTCCCACCAGCAGCCCGCTTTGAACTTGAGTTTGTTTTTTAGGTTACCCCGAGTCGGTAGCGAATGCTAGGATGGTTTCCCTTCTACCGCGACTACCACACTCATCGTGTGCTTTATCTATTTCACATCATCTGCTTCTTGGCTGTAGGAACTGACGATGGTGCTTGGTGTATGGCAACAGGACGGGGAAAGTTGCGCTATGGAAATGTTTATCCCTATACCTGTGCAAAACTGCCTCCTTCCTGAGAGTATTTCGCCTACTTCCTGCATCTCCAGGTTGCGGACGACTAAGCAGGGCACAGTAGCGTGCTGCAATGGTATGGGATCCTGTGCTTCCTACAGCACCCATCATCGCTCGGGCATCGGTAAATTGTGATTCTTCTAAGTGAATATTACTTTTATAAGGAGCAGAATAACTTGCGACAAAGCGCGCCCTATGAAACTCCGAAATTGGAGTTAATATAAACAGACACTAGGTCTGGGAAGTTGAGCAAAACTCTTTTTTATTCTACTGTCTGAAGACGAGGTCCAACATAATATCTGTTCATTACGGGTCATCACAGACCAGAAAATGGTTCTTTATCCTTTTCTGCCCTTTTTGGCGTGTTTTGGTTTAAATGCCCTTTTTAGCCCTTTTAGCATTTTTACAACCTTTACCTTCTTTTGAGTATATTTTTCCTGTCCAACAGCCTAATTCCAATACTAATTACTTTTAATTAATATGCACTGCTAAGACTGAATAGAATAGGTAGTTGAGAGACACCTTTCTACTGTATTTATGCCACTAACACCAGCAAAATGTATACGTATTACGAAAAACTACTGAGCCTTGTCTAAATATCCCATTATTTTTACCAGGATACGGACAGTCACCTTGATCAGAGGGTCACCTTTTGTTTAATTGCAATTTCACAGTTTGTACAATAAATCCCGATCTTAAACACGCTTGAAACTAAGCCTAGTGGAACTTTTCTGCGACTTGTATCTGAATTTGGAGTGGAGGTACATTCTCCTGCTGGAAGTGTTCTATTCTACAGAGGTTGCGAGGTGACAGTGCACAAAAGCAGTTCCATGTCCAGCAGCATATTGGGCGTTACAAACACGCAGAAAACGCAGAAAAATTTAAATTTTTGATTAATATAGACCTACCCTTTATGTCGTTTCTTCCAGCTTTTAGGTCCTCCCTTCAGGTATTTTAGGTATTTTAGAGGTTCTTTTAGGCAATTAATGGGCCTTCAACTTCTGAGCCATAACAGTCACTAACCCTAATCGAACCTCTTGTTAAAGCTAGTAATATCTGAACCCTGTGGTTTCGTGGAGGCTTGCAACAGTGGCATCCAATTGTCTGTGCCTGCATTCGGAAGTTTCTTAAGATCTTAATGCGTCAGTCTTGTTGGAATACCTACTTATACCAGTATGCATTTATATACCATTATGGCATTCCACTAATCTACTAGTTTTAGTCCTGCATAAATCAGGAAGAAAGCATATTTTTAAGCTTCGTTTATAGTCGTCTGAAAGGTATTTCAGTCACTTATACATGTCGTTCTAATTCTTTCATATTAGTTAACAAATGAACAATGGTTTTTCTGATCAGTAGGTGAATGCTGGAGTAGTTTCTCATCTAGCACGATTTTCTTTCCACATTTTCTTTCCTTCCGCTTTCTTCTCATCTTTCAAGTGTGCTTCTGGGTTTTGAGGCAGAAGACGCGGTTACTTGCTCACATCAAAGAGTATTCCTCATGGCCACTAGAGGGTTGTTTGGTCGAGGAGTTGTTCATCGTCCTCCTCTCTTAAAGCCTGGAACAGTTAGTGACTTCCGCACTCTCTGTGGCCTGCGTCTTGGGCAGTAGCCTCTTATGGTTCCTTCACTTCATTCCTCACTTCTGTAGCACATCTATGTAAATCGCACTGCACGAAGTTTCCCTCCCTCGTTAAAAATAAATAAAAGTCGTAGTTTTATTTATTTATTCATTCATTCATCTATTCATTTTGTCCACTTCGTTGTGTATCCTAAAATCTCTACAGTGCTTACTCCATTTTAAATAACCGTAGATAACGACGTATTCATGAATAACATAAGGCGGTGAGAAAAACTTTTTATATGAATACACGCGGATTTATCACGGGTAGAGAACATTTTATGAGTGTTCACTAATAATTTATATGAATACATGAGAATTTGTCATGGATAGAGAACGTGTTTTTTAATAAATTTAATGTCCTATAGGTCATATTAGACGATAAATGAAATGGGAGAAATGATGTTCAAATGATTTCATCTCCTATGGACCTTAAATTTATCCCACATTTGTCTTCTCAAAATAAGGAAAAACCGCAGGAAACCCTTATCCGGATAGCGCACCCTTACCGAGAATTGAACTCAGGACCTTTTGAATGTGAGCAGACACGCTACCACCACACTACAGAGGCGGGCAGAGAAAGTTGTATCAGTGTTCACTAATATATGCGGAGACAAAAATGTTTATATAAATACATGTAAAGTTGCAATGGATAGAGAAAATTGTAGTGTTCACTAATGGGTATAGTTTTATTATATTTTTATTTGGTATGCTAATTTGAAGTATGAATATATCGTATATAAAGTGTCAAATTAATATGAATACTTTATTTTATTACTAACAAAAGTCTCAAAACTGTATGACCCCCTCATCCTTTTTCTTAACTGAACGGATTACTTATCACTTCATTTGTTAGTGTTGTTTTATGCAAAGTTAGTAAACTTGCTTCGGCCCTTTTCCCCACCATGAATAGACGAACCATTAGTTGTGCAACTCCAATAATCACTTCACTCCAGAGATCGAAAAGTACAGAGGAGTCTTGAAAGCATATCATGGTAACGTCTGAAAGTTTCCGAGGGTTCAGGAGTATAAAACTCGATGCTGTAACAGCAGGAAGAGTATTCACTACAGGTCTGAATGCGATAAGACTGTTACTTCTAGCCACCCTTCATTTATAATCTTACTTTGAGATAAACATTCTCAATTTCTGCATCAGGTCTGTAGTATTTGCCAGCTTTAAGGTACTTATCTATCATAAATCTGCCCCTAAGCTTTCCCTTTTCTCTAATACAGCTTTTCTGGACGTTCTGTTTCTGACACAGATTGTATACTGTTTTCATCTCTATGTCACCTGATGATGTCTCTAGCGTTGCTCTGGGATATACGAGTATTAACTATAAAGCAGTATCTCTGTGTATGATCATTAACATAAAAGGTTCAGATGTTATATTAGCTCTTTGTGTCTCATATGGCTTCAGTAATCCACAACATCATAGAAATGTAATTTATGATTAAGTACCTATTCTAGGTAGAGGAAGTAATGTATTCCACTCAAAAATTCGATTACGAGATTCCACTGGAAATACTCCTTTTGAGTCTCCTTGAATAAAAAAGGAACTTTTAGAAAAAAGATCTGTGTGTCTTTGCTGGGTGTGTGTCTTTTCTCTGTATATGTATTCTCTCTCTCTGTCTGTGTATGTATTTTCTGTGCATGTCTTTTCTGTGTGTATGTGTGTCGTTTCTGTGTGCGTGTTCGTTCCTGTGCACGTGTGCGGGCGTGCGTCAGGCGTCGTTGAACAGTACCTATAACTAAACAACGAAAAATTTATTACATTCCAAGCTTAGTATTTAACTACAGCGTCTTTCAAGCATAAAAATATTTTCAAAATAATCCGGCCACCCCAAACTACCCTTTACATGAAAAGTTTTCGAAAATTGGATGTTTTCAAAAATGACCAATAATTTTTATTAAAATACCATATTTTTAGGACATTTTCGTGCCAAATGAAATTAATACATTAAATTTTTATGTTAATGGATCCTGAAGTTTTCTTCATTCTTAATGGGCTAACACCGGGGTCTCCAAACTACGGCCCGCGGGCCAAATCCGGCCCCGCCAGTGACATCACTCCGGCCCGGGACTGCTAATCGTTTGTTATTGTTTTTTTTTAAGTTAACTGTGTCATTACTCACCAAATTATTTAATATTAATTTATCAATTAATTACAAAATAAATTCTTACAATATTATTTGAGTCAGTTACCTATTGTTTCAAATCAAAGTAAATATTAACACACGTATAATAATACAATAATAATATTTACAATAATTTTTATTTATAATATTTGGTTACAATAATTCTGTTGCTGTGATAAGTTAGATTGGAAAAAAGAAACCTTAATGTTTGTCTTATTTAGTCCGTTTTATTTACTTGCTAGGTAAAGCTTAATGACAAGTATAACAATCAGAAAATTAAACTTAAATATCGTAACCAACAAATAATTGAAATGAATATCGTTAAAATTAGTGAACATCCCACGGTTTCACCCTCGGTAGTTATGTTGGGGTAAAGATATGTATGTAAACAGAAGTTTGGAATGTGCATATTTATCCTAAATATCACACATTAGTTTTATCCTGAAAATCCCTCAAGAACGGAAAAGCTAAATTAACACAAGTGAAACTGCGGGGTGTCCCCTTCTGAAAAATACTGAGATTTATGTAACTGTGATTTACCACAGACAATATTTTGCAGTTGTGGACGAATTTCACTTGAACCAATTATTAAGAGAAATTTAAGATGCTCATCGGTTAATTTAGATCTATAAACATTCTTTGTGTACTTCATTTTGGAGAATGTTTTCTCACACAAGTAAGTCGTACCAAAAACAGAAAACAGCCCACGAGCAAATTTATGCAAATAATCAAATTTTACCAGTGGAAGACTCGTATAAGATCCCAACAAAGGTGGGTCTTGATATTTTTTTCTTAATTATATCACTGCACTATAGTCAATAATTTCCATTTGAAGTTCCGGGGCTAGGATTTCAGGATTTTGAAAAATCTTAATTTCATTTGCAATGTCATCAAAGTCTGAGAAACGGGTATCAATATTTATCTTCAAAACACCCAAAGCTTCGATTGTAAAATGGACAGGAAACAGTCTCAGTAGTGTGACTGAATATTTCACATGTTTTAAAATGTATGAAACATTTTTTTCCGTAACTATGATTGAAACAGTATTATTTTCTGTCAAAACGATTTGATATTAGTGTATAAATCAGGGAGAAGCTGGTTTTCTCCTTGCAATCTCAAATTCAGTTCGTTCGTATATTTTGTCGAATCTACACAGAATGATAACTTCCACTTCCATTCGCTAAATTCAGTAAGAGGGCAATGCTTCTCATTCAAAAAAAATCGATCTCTGTTCGTAGTTCCAAAAAGCGCAGAAGGACTTTTCCGCAACTAAGCCAGCGTACGGCAGTATGATATGGTAAGTCATTTTTTCCAATCTCTTGAATAAACTCGCGGAATTGTCGGTGATTCAGCCCAGTGGATCTGATGAAATTAACAACTGATATGAGTGGTTTTATAGCTTCAGACGTATTCAAGCATTTTCCGCACAAAGACTGCTGATGAAAGGTACAATGGTTTTGAACCACCGCCATTTTCTACAGCCTTTGACGCAAGTGCAATCACTCCTTTATTTTTAACACACATGTTTTTGCCTCCATCAGTTGTAATAGATTTCAACTTTTTCCATCGAAGGTTCTTATTGTTAATGGCATTTTCAACCCCCTGAAATTATCTTCCCCAGTAGTCGTGCCGTGAATACTATCAATATCAAGAAATTCTTCATACACTGCATAGCTTTTATCCACTCCTCCAATAAAAATCAACACCTGAGTAGTATCTGTCACATCCGTTGACTCATCCAAGACCACAGTAAACCACTCATGATGTCACACAGTTGAGGTGATATATTTTCTGCGATGTCTTGTACCCTCCGAGCCACGGTGTTTGCTGACAAACTGACAGTTTTAAATGAATTTACCTGTTTGGGACAGATTTCTTCAGCTACTGCAATTACGCATTCTTTGATAATTTATCCATCGGTGAATTGCTTTCCACGTCTTGCTATTTCAAGAGCCGTACGATAGCTAGCACGAGTTGCAGCCTCTCGTTCAGTGTTGACTTTCATTAGGCAGGATTGCTGCGATTTCAATCCGCGCTTCAAAGTTTCAAATTTTTCTCCTGCATATTTTGATTAATTTTGCAAATGTTTCGTTTCATAATGACGTTTAATGTTATATTCTTTGAAAACGGCTATGGTTTCATTGCAAATCAAACATAGCCCCTTATTACAGGATTCAATCACGAAATACTGATAGTTCCACTGATCTTTGAATGTTCCGCATTCACTATCTACTTTTCTCTTCTTTTCCATTCTAATAAATCACACACAAAACAAATCAAATCAAAATACTGTTAGCATAAGTGTTGGCCAGTTCGATGTCTTAAACCGGGTTATACACTAAGTGCGCTTTATTTCACGATAGTTTCTGCCTTCCCAAGGCAGACTGACTGGGGGATCTCGCTGCCGGTTGCTACTCGAAGTGAGTGGAATACACCAGAACGTTCTCGAAAGTACTACTAGCACCATCTGTTAGCGATAGAGGGCTCTACCACTACCTATTTCCGCTTTTGACAACTAGATGTCAAGTGTCACGGTCGTAACAATAATGCACAATTTGACCTAGCGAATTTAGAAAGCGTATGTTCGGCTCAGGACGCGTACTCGGCGACTAGCCTAGGAATTACAAATAATGGCAGGAAAGATTGAAACGGTTCTGGAACTTTCTGAAGTAATCAATACGACCCTAAGCCTGAAAAGTTTGGAGACCCCTGGGCTAACATAAGAGGGAAACAAAATTTTGTTAAAGCACACAGTTTATGCCAAATAAAGTTTTTTGTGGAGTTAATCTACTTGCTGGCTTGAGTGTTAAAATACTTATATTTTCTTATATGGGAAGTCGTTAAACGTTTTTCCCTCCTGGTTATACAACGATAACGGAATTTCAAAGCCATCACGTATTAACCAGTTCTTAAAATGTTTAGCTGTCGCTCCACTCTAATGCCCATTCCCATTTTACCTACAAGGAAATATGTAATAATCTTTTCTACAAATGTATATTTCGATTAGCATGAAGTAGATAGAGAATAAGCGTTTGTAAGAATAGTTGGTACAGGAGTGACTAGGGAAAGTCATGCGAGTGCGGCACATCTTGCCCCTCCTCTCTGAGTGGATAAACATGACCAAACTTAACCGTCTATTGTGAGTTTGTTTGTGTGTGTACTATACATAAATAAATTCAGAGGGAGGGAATTATATCGAAAATCTTTCAGGGTCATTCTGGTATGGGATACCTGCAGTCATTTGAATATTCATAAACCTAAATGCAAATAAATATGCATTTAATACGAACCTCAAAAATATCTACCATTATGGTATTTTCATGCGACGGGGAACGCTGGAAGTTTAGAGGGACAGTTGTGGTTAGTTTGTGATTCTTTCATTGCTGCGTTATGTTGTCAAGCAGTTCGAGTAAATTTTGTAAAGGATTTTGTAAATTGTGTAAAAAGAGTCGTTTGAGAGTTCTGTTAGTGTTATTTGAAGTCACCATACGCATGTAAATGGTGGAAATAAAGAATCAAATGAAACGGATTGTGAGATTTTGTTACAATATATCTGATAGGAAACGAAGGAAAACTTTAGAAGCAACCTATCTTAACGAATTCTATCTAATTGCGGTAAATCACGAGATATTATTACATTCTGATATGATTGCAGAGGACAGCGAAGCTCAGAATGAAGTTACCTCCACAAAAATCCAGAAATGTTCTCAAGTTTTTCTTCTAAAGTACATTTGGAAACGAAATATAATGTTATTAGCTATCAATTAGGGATGTAGCTTTGCATGGGATGATGAACTGTGTGGCATACTTCGAAGGTGATAAATTGTCAAAAGGCGTTTTTTCCCTTGTTTCCACTCAATGCTTCGTTTAATATCTTAGGTCACATAGACGGCTTTGCCCTTGTAACAATTGTTCATTCATTTTGCTTGTTATGTTAATCGTTAGGCTTTACCTTAGGTTGTCTTTAAATTCACATACACCTTCACACATACTTGCAGACTCTAAGGGGGATTTGAAATAATCCTGGCTAAACAAAAACTGCATGATATCTGTCCAATACCTAACCTGTCCACAACAATTAGAACACTAACCCGGCGAGACCAGGTGCTAATAACCCGATTATGCACTGGCCACACTGCTCTTACTCATTCCTACATTCTGTCCCGTGAACTTCCTCCTAAATGTACTCTGTGTGATTCTACTCTTACCGTTCAGCATCTGCTCACTGTTTGCCCAAGATACACTCACCAGCGACTTCAGTATGGAGTTCCTGAGAACCTTCAGCTAGCTTTGGGTGATCAACAATATCACAAGAAAATCATCAAGTTCATCTAGGCATGCAAAGTTAATGTTTAAATTCAATGTAAACTTCATGATTTGTTTCCTCCTTTTTTCTCAATGTTTAGTCGCGATATGACTTTTAAGTTGAAGCGACTTGAAATAATAAATAAATTTAAAAACAAATTCCACATCTGGATTTGGAGATTAACCTGTTATTATCCAGATAACAGAGCCAACCAAAGGTGGTCCTTTTTTCGATGTATTTTTAAATGTCAGCAACTTCTTTGATCTATAAGAAAATATGTATAGTAAATAAATAAATAAATGAATTAATAATAATAATAATAATAATAATAATAATAATAATAATAATAATAATAATAATAATAATAATAATAATAATAATAATAATAATAATAATAATAATAATAATAATAATAATAATAATAATAATAATAATAATAATAATAATAATAATAATAATAATAATAATAATAATAATAATAATAATAATAATAATGTATTGAATGTAATTTCTAACAAATTATAACCTAGATTGTTAATATTATTAGAATTATGCAAAAGGGAGAGAGAAGCTAACGCTTGAAAACGCCACGGCTTCATAATTCACTACCAATCTTGACTTGTTCGCTCCTTTTTGCACCGAGTGTATCTTACACATAGAGAACAGGAGTGACTGTGGAGAGGGAGGTAAAGAGATTGACATAAGGAAAGGGAAGGTGAGAGAGGACACATAAGTTGAAAAGCTGGTGGCTAGAAAAGGGAGAAATTTAGGAGGAAAGAATACCCTTAGCTAGAGCAATAACGCGAGTGCGGCTGCAGCTTCTGCTATATTTTAATAAAGTTTGTACACTCTTGTAGAAGTATTCAACCATAGTGTGTGCAGTGTCTGTGATTGTGAAGGGATTACCAAATCTAAAACACCTCTTGGGTCTCTGCTTTAGCACAACATAACGACATGTTAACACTGTGGAAACAATGTTCTCCTGCATGCTCGAATAACTCGAGTAATGCACGCGACAGCTTGGCTCGCTCTTGTTGTTGCTGTTATTTTCCATTCACAGTTGGGAGAACTGTAATGGGATAGGATGCAAACAGCAAATACGCAAGTATATGGTTTCCTCTGCAGCTGCTCTTGGAATGCTGCTATCATTTGTATCTCAGTGAACCCTAACAACAGTTGATTTACCTGCTGTTCTCTACTGGGCTCGCTTTACCTAATCAATTAACTTCAAACAATAAATTGTAGCCCCATCGTCGCCACCTACTTTCTCATGACTAAGCTCTAGATTGGGAAAACAGAGGCATAAAACATAAACTTTTTATGATAATGGGGCAAATACAAGCATCCCTTGTGAGACTTGGTTTGTAAACGTATTGTTTTAATCACTTGCTATAACTATTACTGTACTCTAAACAGTGATTTTTAGTCCACCTGTAATAAATCACTTGAAATATTTAATATAATTTCGACTAAACGTAATAAATAAAAATATAATAATGCAACAATCATACACATAAAAAGCCACAAGTGGTGGCTTCTCTAAAAAAAAAAAAAAAAAAAAAAAAAAAAAAAAAAGAAAAGAAAGAGACGTAATACAGTTGCATTGCTAAAGTGTTTAAAATTTCAAATTAGCTTAGAGATTGAAAAAATGCAAAAATAACTTGTGAACATATTCTCTGAGATGTAATTTATCAAACAAAAATGTTAAAAAACTGAAGTGCACATTTCGCCTACATATGCCCCTAACGGTATTTACAAATATGCATCTGCATGATCAGAACAAGAATGAAAGAAATAAAGGAGGGGAACATCGTCTTCGTTACAGTTGTAAACGGAACGAAGAGTCACGAATTGATGGGAAGGAAGC